>CM046848.1:15710099-15905099 GCA_025618425.1 Heliocidaris tuberculata
CCCCCCCCGCCCCACCCAAGTTAAAGTCGATACACTGTGGGAGAGATCAATGATGCCCATACACTGGTACACTGAGCCCAATGCGTACACAACTCATACGTAAATGGAGCTATGATGTGTATATGTAGCAGGCAATCCGGCACTCTTTAAATTGGCAATTCCACGCACGAGTGTATTTACTTGGTGACCTTCTTCAGTTCACGCCAATATATTTATTTCGCCGTAGTAGAGGGCAGTCTTCATTTATTCAATTATTCAATTACCAAAAGCAAAAACAGAAAAACAGAAAAAACAGAATCAGAAAACGGGTGTTCAATTTTCAGTTTGCAAAAACGGAAAAAACGGAAAAAACGAAATCGGAAAAGGTGTTTAATTTTCTAATTTTTAAAAAGAAAAATAAAAAAACAGAAATATAAATCAAAAAAAGGTGGTCAATTTCTCATTTTAGCAGGAAAAAAAATGGAAAAACAAATCTTTTAAAAACAGTAAAACATAAAAACAATTAGTTTATTCATATTTTCGTTTTCCAATTTTTCTACCTAAAAAAAATATTAACACACGACCGTTTTTCTGTTTGTAAAACGAAAAATTGAAACGGTTTTTTAGTCAATATTCTGTTTTTCCTTTTTCCGTTTTGGGATGGGAAAAACGAATTATCTCTATGTACCTTGATTCTTTTTTTTTTTCTTTTTTTGTTGTTGTTCCTTTCACACCGCGGCGGCATTGGGCAGAAAGGCGCTTCGTATAAAGAGATCGAATTTCAAAAGGGGACAACATGTGTGTTAAAGGATGAAGTTACGGTCGGGCAGGGAAGAAAACTTGATATTTTTTGATGAATGACGAGTTTGATGAAGATGATAGTGATGATGATGATAATTGTTTTGACGAGATAATGATGATTATGATGATGATAATGATCATAATCATGATATAATGATGCTTCCTTGATGTGATGATAATATAATGATCATGATGAATTAATGATAAGATTATATGAGTTAATGACGATATGATGATGATATTATATATGATGATTGTATGATGATATGATGATGGTATGATGATGTGATGATCATATGATCATATTTGATGATGATGATATGATAGTTCATTTTCATCTCATGATACTGATCGAATTTTAAAAGGGAATCGCATGTGTGTTAAAGGAATAAGTTACGGTGGGGCAGGGAAGAAAACTTGATATTTTTTTATGAATGGTGAGTTTGATGAAGATGATATTGATGATGATAATTGTTTTGACGATATGATTATCAAGATAATGCTGATTATGATTATGATAATGATAATCATGATATAATGATGCTATGATGTGATGATAATATAATTATGATGATCATGATGAATTGATATGATTATAAGAGTTAATGACGATATGATGATGTATAAAACTATAAATATATGATATGATGGGATCATGATATGATGATGATATGATAGTTCATTTTCATCTCATGATACAGATCGAATTTCAAAAGGGAACCGCATGTGTGTTAAAGGATGAAGTTACGGTCGAGCAGGGTAGCAAATGTTGGCTTGATATTTTTTTTTTTATGAATGATAAGTTGAGGAAGATGATATTGATGATGATAATCATATAATTATGCTATGATGATGTGATGATGATAATATAATTATGATGATCATGATAAATTGATATGATTATATGAGTTAATGACGATATGATGATGTGATGATGATTATAATAGTTTATTTTCATCTCATGATAGATCGAATTTCAAAAGGGAACCGCATGCGTGTGAAAGGATGAAGTTACGGTGGGGCAGGGAAGAAAACTTGATATTTTTAATGATGAGTTTGATGAAGATGATATTGATGATTGTTTTGACGATATGATTATCAAGATAATGATGATACTGATAGTGATTAAGATTATGATGAGGATGATAATGATGATATGATGTGATGATAATATAATTATGATGATAATGATGAATTGATATGATTATGAGTTAATGACGATATGATGATATTATATGATATGATGATGGTATGATGATGATGTGATGATGATATGATCATATTTGATGATGATTATAATAGTTTATTTTCATCTCATGATACAGATCGAATTTCAAAAGGGAACCGCACGTGTGTGAAAGGATGAAGTTACGGTCGGGCAGGGAAGAAAATGTTGGCTTGATATATTTTTTTGTTTGTTAATGATGCGTTTGATGAAGATGATAATTGTTTTGAAGATATGATTATCAAGATGATGATGATTATGATGATCATGATGATCATGATTATATAATGGTGCTATGATGATGTGATGATGATAATATAATTATGATCATGATGAATTGATGATATAATGATTATGAGTTTAATGACGATATGATGATATATGATATGATATGGTGGTATGATGATGTGATGATGATATCATATGATGATGATGATGATGATATGATAGTTCATTTTCATATCATCATGATACATTAATAGTTATTGAAAGATGAATTTTAAAAATATCATTCTAATATCGACTATTGTCTAAAAGCTAGTACGCTACACATTTTCAAACGCAATTCAGGCAAAGGGGTTTAAGAACATTTTCTTTAAAATAAATTAATACACAGTTTACATGAAGGTATGTTCTTATTTTCTTGATATGTTTTAGGTTTACAACAATCTAAACCAATCGAGAAATGCGATACATTTGCGGGTTAAGAATAAAGCCTTTGAATGATCCGTATTTATAATTGGACGAGAGAAAAAAAAAAGAGTTGTCACCGTGAAGTTCACAAGTGTCATTTTTCTTCACCATCATTATGACAAACACCACCATCCCATCATCATTTCATCATCAATTTCATCAATTGGCACCATCACCAGATTTGTTTCGAATGCAGAATAATTTGTTCCGTCGACGCAATCATGGAAGAGCAAACGTGGTTCCTGCATGCACTACAGCTTTACAAAGTCAGTCATTGTTACGTCACAATACAGCGTTCATCGCGTGCGCGCTCTTAGCCAAACCGTTCACCGTTCACCGTTCACCGAAAGAAATTCGTGCGTGTGCGCTCTCTTGCTAACCGTTGCCTTACCGATGCCTTACCGTTCGCGAACCTATAGCGAACCGATAGCTTCTCGCGGTTTCTCGACGAACAACAAAACCTCGGGGAGGAACCGCGGGAAGCTTCACCGAGGACTTTGCATACATTACCGTTACCGAACCGATGTGCCAAAACCTTTAAGCGGTAGTGTACCTTGCGTTGATATTTAATTTACTTCAAATTTCATGTAAATGATGAGGGATTAATTTGGAAGTAATTTATGAACTGTTTCTCCTTTTTTACAATCAAATTACCGATATGCCCAGGCCTGACACAAATAATCGCGTCTTAGGAGCCAGAATGGATTGCAGGTCAAATATAATGAACTGCAGATTTAAAAATATGGTGGAGGAAGAAGGAGGAGAAGAAGGAGAAGAAGGAGGAGGAGAAGAAGAAGGAGAAAAAGAAGAAGAAGGAGAAAAAGAAGAAGAAGAAGAAGAAGAAGAAGAAAAAGAAGAAGAAAAAGAAGAAGGAGAAGAAGGAGAAAAAGAAGAAGAAAAAGAAGAAGTAGAAGAAGAAAAAGAAGTAGAAGGAGAAAAAGAAGAAGAAGAAAAAGAAGAAGTAGAAGAGGAAGAAGAAAAAGAAGAAGTAGAAGAAGAAAAAAAGAAGAAAAAGAAGAAGAAGAAGAGAAAGGAGGAGGAGGAGGAGTAGGGGGGGAGGAGGGGGAGGAGGAGGAGGGGAGGAAAGGAAGAAGAAAGAGGAGGAGAAAGAGGAAGGAAGTCAAAGTAGCTTCGTTTGCCTGATTTGGTTAAAAGAAAAAAATAGGGGGGGGGGGCCGGGGGCAACCAACATGACATTCATTTTTCCTTATTTGCCAAGCCCTGTCAAAACTTGTGTATATATCAGGCTGATTGAAATTGAAGGGGGGAAAGGGCTTTGTACATGTATGTACATGGACTTTGGGGAAACTTGCACAACAAAAATATGTAGGATCGGGAGTCTACAATTTTGTTTCATTATAATGGCCCTATTCTTATTAAATATATTCTGAAAACAGGTATAGATTACCTGTTTTATTGATCTAATAAAGTGATAAAATGGTATCATTAACTGCAACTATCCATGTCTACTTCCCTTTGGAGAGAAAATATAACATAATCAGGAAACAAATGATCGCATCTTTCTTTACAATTTTCTTTGCAAAACATTAAACCTTCAGATATAACCCGTACATATACTGATATCCAATAACAAACTCAATGAACATATGTGATGCTATTAATTCACTTCATAAAATATAATTTCCATAGATTAATGGAATCTAACAGTAGCAGTAAGTTCTTTCTTAGAATAATACTAACAGTAACACATTCAGCTCACTTTAGTTTAATTTGCCAATGAATTCAAGCATAAATACTTTCTGCAATTAATAGGAAACATAGCAGCACAAAGAGTTACAACGATAATATCAACTACAGCAAATACAGAAATAAAATGAGCCTTGTTACTTCAGCCGGTCAACTCAACAAATTCAACATCACAATTACAATCGTCAGCTTCAGTGACTCTCACCAACGCTTCACACAACTCCGTGCAAGCCACAACTTCGGGCTTCACATCGACATCGATTCCGCTCAAAACTCACGGAGTCCGATGAAAGTTTTTACTCTTTTCTGGTAGAAAAACTCGGGGAAAAACTAATTGACTCACCATAATTTCCCGACGATTGGCCATGAGCTGGTGTCTCTGGCGGAGACTCTGCGAGTTCTTCCTTCGAAGCATGCTTATCTTTCCCCATTTCAGCAGTATTTCGATGGTAATGTCAAGTTGGATGGTGTTTAAGCCCAATTGTAATCAGCCAATATTAATTATCATGCACCAATGCAACGCACCTGCGATATATCCACGGTACGTATACGGTACACAAAAAGTGCGGAGAATGCCCGGCGCCGGCGCTAGCTGCAGCCTATACTAGCCAGCGCCAGGCGTACGCGTAGTAGCGAAAGAAAAATCAGCATAACAATATCTATTGTAAACAATAAAGGGTGGAGCTTCGGTCTCTTTTATGATGCACCGAGACTGAACAAGAGCCTCTGATTCAACCTAGTTTACAACTCTGTTGCAATAGTGCTCAACCATTAA
This sequence comes from Heliocidaris tuberculata, assembly GCA_025618425.1. Lineage (NCBI taxonomy): Eukaryota > Metazoa > Echinodermata > Echinoidea > Camarodonta > Echinometridae > Heliocidaris > Heliocidaris tuberculata. The sequence continues at coordinate 15,715,280 of CM046848.1, forward strand.
TAAACCTATTTGTTATGAAAATTAGGTTTTCACAACTTCCAAGGAGTATCCTCTCTTGATCAATTCATAAAAACTCATTTTGACGGAAACGAAACGTGGACAAGGCCTCTTTCCCTGGCCTCTTTCTCGCCTTTCTTTCTCATCTCACTTTACCTCCTCTTCAACCATTCTTTCTCATCCATCATCCTTAACTTCAGTTACAGGTAGGCTACAGGTAGTCCTTTCTTATCTCACTGCTCTCCGTGTAGGCTTATTCTTTCATCAACTTCTTTTTATCCCCGCTTTCTCTCTCCCTGAGAGCCCCTCCCCTCCCCCCCCTCTCTCTCTCTCTCTCTCTCTCTCTCTCTCTCTCTATCTCTCTCTCTAATAGCTCCATCCTCGCCTGGGGGGAGGGGGGTACTTCTATACGCTATACGGGGAGCAATTTTTTTTTTTTATTGTGTCGCCCAAATGGGTCGCTTTTTCACAAGAAATCCCTAAACATGGGTCCCGTTTTCTACCGTGGAAAAAAATCCCTAAACATGGGTTCACATTTTCAACAGAATCTCTAAACATGGGTGATATCCCGAAATCCAATGCCTCGTGTATTTTTTTTTTAATCCATTTCTTGAGCATGAGGTTTGAGGAAAGAAATGTAAGAAAACTCACAGAAACATCTGAAATCTCCGTTAAAAATCTCCGGTATGTAAACTACTGTACGCATACCGGTGGTTCCATGACAAGGCTCCTGCGACAATTGCTCCTGCGACAATTGCTCCGGTCTGACTTTGAAACCTAAACCTAACCCTAAGCCTAACACTAACCCTAATCCTAATCTTCACATTGTCCTTAACAAAAAAAACCAAATCATGACCTTGATCTTAACCATTGACCTTTCGAGATATAGACGGAGGAGCAATTGTCGCAGGAGCAAATGTCGTGTCACCGGGTACCCCTACTGTCGATGTCCCATGCAGACGAGGCAGCCACAGAACTCCTAAAGACGAGCCTGGGGCCCGTTACACAAAACGTCTTGCGTTTAATCTCGCAACTCCTAAAAATCAAACGCAAGTCCTTAATGCGCACTTCTGATTGGCTGAAAATAAAGTTGCGTTTGATTTTTCTGAGTTGCGTTTAAACGCAAGTTTTGTGCAACGGGCCCCTGGCCTGATAGTCTGCGCAGTGAAAACCTGCGAAAATTTTACACTGTCAGGGTCCAGTTTTTACGACAAATGCCTAAACATGCGAGAAATCCCTAAACATGGGTACCCTTTTTCTGAAAATTTGCCCCTAAAGATGGGTTCAGGCCACCGCTCCCCTTACGATCGGTTTGCGATCCGATTTCAGAAGAAAATGTAATATCATTTGACAAATCACTTAAAAACGAAAAATATTTTTGACTGAGGGTCTGAATAGTCATACAGATAGTAAAATCGATAATACGATCTTTGCCGAGTTTTCTAGTCGGTGGAATGGCCAAATCGGCTCCGAGTCGTAGCGACGTCACAAAAATCGTACGACTGCCTACGATTTGAAACTAATTTTGCCCTTATTCCCTGTAGAAAGCTGACAGCTCACCCCAACCCTATGTTTAGTATTCTTATTACTTTTCAGAACCTGAATATGGTAGATTTCATTTGTTAAAATGCCAATATTTAATTCCATAGCGATCTATTTCACAAATCGGATCGCAGACCGATCGTATGGTGTGCGATGGCCTTTAGGGGTTCAAGGTCCGAGTACCCCCCTCCCCCCGGGGGGTCTCCTCGGTCCTTCCTAATGCCCCCGCCCTCCCTCCCTCTCTCTCTCTCTCTCTCCCTCTCTCTCTCTCTCTCTTAAATAGCTCTCCCCTCGCCCCTTCCTAATGCCCCCGTCTCTCTCATCCCCTCTGTCTGTCTCTCTCTCTCTCTCTCTCTTCCACTCTCACCACCCCCTCCATCTTCCAAAGGCTCTTTATCTCACTCCCTCTCTCTATCTCCCACGTTCGTTTTATCCGGCTTCTAGTCATTATCACTACATTTGAACGGATGTTCAAAGAGCACCCTATACACCAAAAGGATTTCGGCATAAAATACTAGACTCCATCAGAGTCAATGATGGTTGTAAATAAGAAGTCATGGATAAATATTAATTATGATAGAATTATTTAATTGTCTGATTCGGGAGATCAAGGAGACGGGCTTTGAAAATGCGGATCAGCCCCCCCCCCCCCCCCCCCCGAATCGATTAGACAGTCCTGGGGCCTGTAACATAAAGAGATAAATCAATCTTATGATTGATATCAATCGTAAGTCTATGGCAAACCATGTACTGAAGAGTTTACAATAAATATTGACTGTAAGATTGATTGTATCTCTTTATGTTACAGGCCCTTGGATCTACAACTGTTTTCGTGTAAATCAAGGAGACGGGACAATCGTTTGTGTAATATGTGCAAAAAAGTTAAAAATGCAAAGGGCCTGATTTTCGGAAATCATTCGGTAAGATTAACGTCTGATATTTTTTTGTTTTAAGTATTCTTTTATTCTTTTCTTTTCAGTGAAATCAATAGTCTATACGAAAAAAAAAAAAAGAAGATAAAATCACGAATAAGGTATAAACAGAAACTTTTGCAATATTTCTCCAAGTAGGTCCATACGTACCGTACCAGTGAAGGTATAGGAAGAGCAAAGAAGTTATTTCATTTAAGATCTCAGCTTATTTGAATATGTAAAAGTTTTTGTTGTTTTTTTCACTGAAAGAAAGATTTATAAAAGATGAAAAGGAGAGAAAAGAAAGGAAAAAGGACAAATGAAAAAAAAAAAAGAAAGAAAAAAAAAGAGATAGACACATCCACACATCCCAACACAATACCTCACCCCTTCCAGCCAGTTATCCTGGATTCAGCCCTTTCTCATGTCACATCTACCTTATCAACCATTTTGAAAAAGTGGTCAATCCTCGGCTTATCAATTTAGTTTTTAGAGTGTCATCCCATGAGCTGAAGTCTCATCACAGAGCCATCCACACACAGAGCTTGGCCAACTCGGTTTCAGTTGGGCACAACATGGCGTATATTCCTTTGTTGCAAGCTTGCCTAACAAAGCAACATGCGCCATATTGTTACCCAACTGGAGGCGAGTTGGCCAAATTCTATGTATGGATGGCACTGCATCATCATATTGAAGAGCGCCATCTCTGCCTCTAATCAACATCAAAATGAAAGTCGACAATTTTTTGAAAATAATATTAATTATCAATGGGCTGATACCCCCCCCCCCCCCCTTTGGGGACCTTGGATTCCAGCTGGAAAACGTAGTAGTGGGGAACATTTGCTAGCACTTCACCCTCAGCAATTTTCTGGATTGTCTTTTAATCATTACTGTCAGTGATCACAGGAAGGGACGAAGAAGGGACGAAGTTGCAAAAATGTTCGTTCGGCTCGTGCTCTTTCCGGCGGCCCACCATCCCCTGTCTGCGGAAAATGCTTCGGCCACTAAGGGGGGCCGATCCATGATCTTAACTGGAGGCTCCACGATTCTATCCTATCTCCAATCTGATTCATTTTGCTTTAGAGTATAAAAAAAGTTTCAGTCTATTGAATGTTCAATACAAAACTCACATTCGCCAAATAATAATATAATATGAAATAATAAACAGACAGGAATGACGCAGTAGCGATTCAGTTGATTTATTAATAGATTTATACTTGATTAAAACATGGGTATTCATAGGCACCATACTTTATAAAAGCTTGCAGAAACTAACATAAATTAAAGGTTATATTGACCAATATGACGTGTAGCTAGCTTTGCGTTATAAGCCTGCTCATTTGAAAACAGTTATTGAACTCAAACGTACGAAAACAGCAATTTCATGTAACATATTATACATGATGAATAAATTTATTTCAACATCCATGCAGATCTAAATTAGGCCTTCAGTGATAAGTGTTACTTTTAGTAGCAGAACATATCATATCTAATTCCATGCATGATTTGTCATCAGTATATATAGACCTATATGAGTAACGTACATTATTATAAAATCATAATCATATTCCTATAATTATAATCATTATGAAATTACTATCGGTTTACACATACACTTGTCATTCAATAACACACTCGTGTCATTCTTGAATTCATTTCATTTACAACTGGCCAGTTGCCATAATTATAGGGTGTTTATAATATAATTTCAGCATTTTCAGAAATCACAAAGATCGAATATACAGCAAGGTCCAGATACAAAATAGAAAACACACGCCCAATCATAGGAAGACTATACATGTATATATAAAATCTAACCACCGGACACGCAATACCCCCCCCCCCCCATCCCCACCCCCAGATCTATGAATGGACCTGATCCCCAGATAATATCCTGGATAATTGCCAGCTGTAAAGAGACCCCATAAGGACAACAACTCCCAGACAATTACCCTCCTCGAACAATTTCCACCCCCACGCTGGCAATTACCGCCCCGCACAATTCACCAATCCAACCAATATCCCACCAGGATAAATACCCCCCAAGCACCCATCTTCTTCTACAATAATAACCCACAAAACTCTATTACTGCCCGGGGTGTATGATTATAATTTAGAAAACAACAAATACGAATGCTCATAAGCGCGTATTATAGAGAAGCCAGTATTACGGTAGCACTTCGGAGTAGATGAACGAATGTACATGTACTACACATAAGAGAAAGAACACGGATTATGTGATACAGATATCAAGTCAAACATATTATAGCTAGACACTGCTTGCGGGAGCCAGGAGAATATTTGGAAGACAGAAAGATGGAGTGGACTGAGACAGAAAGAGGAGGGAAGAAGCTTTTACTTGATGGGTACATTTATGTCAAGAAGAAGAATCTAACCAACGGATGGGAGAGCTATGAGTGTGAGCTCAGGAGAAACCGACACGAGTGCAAGGCCAGAATTAAAGTCAAGGTCAGTTATTTAGCTGTAATATTTCCATCTTCTATATCATTGTTACATCAACGAATCGATATAAGTTCATATTATTCGTCCTTCAAAGGGAGATAAACTTTTTGATAAAATAGCTATAATTGATTTGCTTTTCTTCGTAAAATCGGGGAAATTTAGTGTGTGTGTGTGGGGGGGGGGGGGGTACTGTAGGAATAGCAAGGAGGAAGATAAATTTTGAATATCTAACTCTTTAAATATTTTTAAGGATACACCTGCATGGTGCGACTGTCACGAGATGTAATTCGTACTCCCTGAACTGAAGTGCACTTCGGAAATTCCGTCCGGGAATGAAGGGACATAAACGATCTGTATCAATAACACTCGTATAAAGTCTCGGTAGTACAGTTTTCAGGGTTTACACTTTAATGTAGGACTATAATACTTCAAACTAATACGAAACATGAAAATTGCCAATCATGAGCTCCGGCAAGAGCTCTAAAGCTTTTCAATCAGGTTTTCGGATAGAGTTCGGATCCCGCTGGTGTCTGTATAAAATAATATCTTCAGATTATAAATCTAAATCATTTTTATTGCAATGGAAATGCGTAAATATTATAGTTCTTTATCCCTTTTTTTTTGCTTGCAAAACAATAACAATATAACAATAACAAACAATAAAGCACACACGACACAAGATTTTCTAACCCAATTTGATCGACACATTTTTAAAACAAATATTCAGGAATCTCGATCTGTATCAGTAATACTCGTATAAAGTCTCGGTAGTACAGTTTTCACTTTAATGTAGGACTATAATATTTCACACTATACGAAACATGACAATTGCCTATCATGAGCTCCACCAAGAGCTCTAAAGCTTTTCAATCAGGTTTTCGGATAGAGTTCGGATCCCGCTGGTGTCTGTATAAAATAATATCTTCAGATTATAAATCTAAATCATTTTTATTGCAATGGAAATGCGTAAATATTATAGTTCTTTATCCCTTTTTTTTTGCTTGCAAAACAATAACAATATAACAATAACAAACAATAAAGCACACACGACACAAGATTTTCTAACCCAATTTGATCGACACATTTTTAAAACAAATATTCAGGAATCTCGATCTGTATCAGTAATACTCGTATAAAGTCTCGGTAGTACAGTTTTCACTTTAATGTAGGACTATAATATTTCACACTAATACGAAACATGACAATTGCCTATCATGAGCTCCACCAAGAGCTCTAAAGCTTTTCAATCAGGTTTTCGGATAGAGTTCGGATCCCGCTGGTGTCTGTATAAAATAATATATTCAGATTATAAATCTAAATTATTTTTATTGCAATGGAAATGCGTAAATATTATAGTTCTTTATCCCTGGTTTTGTTGCAAAACAATTATAATAACAAACAATATAGCACACACGACACAAGATTTTCTAACCCAATTTGATCAACGCATTTTTAAAACAAATATTCAGGAATCTCGACAGTGGTTTTATATTTTCATATGATCTGTTGTGATTATGTAGAAAAATACATGTTTTAAAAAAAATGCTTTAAACTAAATCCCATCGGTAAAAGCTGGCATGATTTATAGTACAACCGTTTTAAAGTTTCTTTTTACATTGCCGATAATGTGTGTATGTTAATTGTTCCCTCTTGTCATCATGGTCACAGGAGTCGGGCGACAACGAATTCAGAGAGAGAACGGAACACAACCACCCACCCAACCACGGCAAAGCTAACGCATACAAGGTTAGGGCTGCCATGAAAAGAATGGCAGTGGCAACAGAAGCGAGTCCTCAACAGATACTGATTGCCACTATGCATCAGGCAACAGAAGAAGGGCTAATGGCCATGCCAGGACTCGAGAACATAAGGAGATCTATCAGGAGGCAACGGCAGGATAGTCGGGAAGCCTTGGCAATGGATAGGATGGTCAAGGATCTGGAAGCTCTTGAGGGCCAGAGATCAGTATCTGCAGGAAATGCCCCAATGTCACATCCAGGATTGAACAACATACAGAGATGTATTTGGAGGCAACAGCAGGATAGTCGGGAAGGCTTTGCAATGGATAGGATGGCTGAGCGTCTAGAAGTTCTTGAAGGACAGAGTTCAGTGGCTGCAGAAGAGGAACCGATGTCACGACCAGGACTGAACAACACACAGAGTTATATACGGAGGCAACAACAGGACAATCCTGAAGCCTTGGGAATAGATAAGATGGTCCACAGTATGGAATCTCTTGAAGGCCAGAGATCAGTGGATACAGAAGAGGGTCTGATGGCACAGCCAGGCATCAGCAATATATGGAGGAGTATTAGGAGACAGCATCGAGACATCCGTGAAGCCTTGGCCATACGAAGGAACGTTGAGGACCAGGAAGGTCTTGAAGGCCAAAGATCATCACTTCTTGCAGCCGAGGGTCTATTGACACTCCCCGGCTTAAGGAATATCAGGGGACAGCACCAGGAAACCCTGGAAGTCATATCAATATGTCAGAGCAATGAGTACCAGGAAGTTCCTGAAGGCTACAGATCATCAGTAGCTGCAGAAAATGTTTCGATGCTGGTGCCAGGTTGGAGAAATATCAGGAGGCAGCATGAAGATATCAGAGAAGCCTTTGCAATTCCTTGGGATGAGGAAGACCTAAATGCTCCAGAAGGTCAAATATCATCTTTGGCCAGAGAACAGTTCATGTACAGTCACAACTCTGGCAGAGCTGACCCGGGAAACTTCTCCTTGGTTGATAGGTACTTGATCTTTGCCACACAGAGAAACATCCAGGTGAGCTTTTCCAGTCATTTTGAAGAAATATCCAAATTAGTCCTTCGCTTGCAACCGTATATCTATGTATTTTGTGAAAGTGATTATTGGCATTTATTTCAAAGAGATGATATTTAATTGCTATTTCATATATGTAATCATGAATTTGCTTTTCCGTTCTAGGTTCTACCAAGAGGAAACGACTGGTTCATCAACGGAACTTTCATGGCATTTCCCACATTTTTTCAGCCTCGGAACGACCCTGACAATCAACAACTTGTCTAAAGGCTGATTTGGAGAGGCTCAAAACCTTCTTTTATATATTCTTCTCTTTTAAAATTGACTACCAGTGTTTTCTTGTAAAGGTACATGTATCCATCTTGCTTTAGTATTTAAACAGCTTTTGAGAGATTTTGGATTATGCATGCTCTTACAAGACCATTTTGGATATATGCCCTTTTCTCTCTCTCTCTCTCTCTCTCTCTCTCTCTCTGCAAAGCAATTTCAAATCACTACCATCATGCTGTCTTTTGTTCCAATGACAAATACAGATGCAAAAATGCAGGCTAAGCACTCAGAAGCTTTTCATGCAATATATGTTTATTGATTCATTTACCTACTATCAGAAAAATGTGGGCATAGAAAGTAATCACCAAGAAGGTGGGGGGGGGGGGGGGGGAGTGTAAATCAGAAGGTAATTAATTATCTTAGGGGGAGTTGCAAGAAACTTGCAATCAATTGCAAGTGAATTTTAGGTCCCAAAATCAATAATGTAAACGTATTACACATTTGAAGGTATCAGCTATTAAGATAGTTGATTCATACTACTAAAACTGGATGATCTCAGGAATTTATCTAATACATGTACCTGTAACTACATGGAGAGTGTACATGTAATATGCTAGAAACCAATGAGACCATTCATCAAAATTTATATCTCCAGATTCCTTTATCAGCATTTTTTTTTTCTGAAGACCACCACATCTCTGTTTTGAGAGAATCTCCAGATTCCTTTATCAGCATTTTTTCCCCTGAAGACCACAACATCTCTGTTTTGAGAGTGAGACATTTCTGTTTACCAGAATTTTGCGACATAACATGATGCTAGATTCCTAGAGCATTTGCTCAATTGCCACGATAGGTTCTTCTAAAACCTTCAAAATAGGTAAGAATAAATATTTGTTCGATCATGAAATGGACAATGGAATATTCTTACTTCACACCATTATAACTGTGCATGATAAAATATGAGTACGAGTGATTGTTAGGACATTTATAACAGTTAATATTAACCCTTTCAGGACAGGAATTATCTAACTGCTAAATTGATCACATTTTGTTCTTCAAATTGGCAACAATAACAAGTTTTCTTTTAGTGCTACATGTTTCTAATAAGGTGTAATGTCTTTGGAAACAATATACATCATTAGGAATTTTGTCGAAAAGTTGAAAAAATTGCCAATTTAAGGATTTTAAAGTTTATTCTCCTTTTTAAAATTCCTGGCATCAAAGGCAATATGGTCATGCTACGAAAGTTGACACAGTTTGTGCAGAAACTTTTGCTCTTTCTATTCATTCATCTGGTGTATTTTTTTGAGCTCTGAATCAAAAGCTATTGAGCCAAACCACAAAATGTGGTCAATTGTCTTGAAAGGGTTAAAGTTAATAATGTTATGATTATAAATATTGAATGGTTAATCAGCTATAAAGTGCTTTTCAAGGTACATACTCTTCTTCAAGTTGGCTATACAAAAGTTACGAACCATCAGTCATATTGCAGGAAATGCATGTGTAAACACTCAATTCATAAAAATCTTCTACACTTGATTTCTCAAGAAGTACAGAGTATAATGTTAGCATATATCCTGTACAAAGATCGTATATCTATAAGTGGGAATGAAATGAAGATGTGTATTACATTCTACCTGCTCAGTACATGTACGTACAATGTACCTAACCTGCTCTCTAGTTTGGTTACATGTCGTTTTTCCGAAGGTTCATATTTCCGAAGGTTCGTTTTTCCGACAGTTTGTTACTCCGAAGGTTCGTTACTCCGACAGTTCGTAATTCCGAAAATGAAATAGGGTTCTTAATTCCAAAAATGAAAAGGGGTTCATATTTCCGAAGATTCGTATTTCCAGAAGGTCATGTAGGGCTCTGTTGCATTATGAACCCTTTCTCATTTTAGGAATTACGAACCCTATTTCATTTTCAGAATTACGAATCCTCGGAGTAATGCATCAAATGTTCGGAATTATGAACCCTATTTCATTTTCGGAATTATGAGCCCCCTGCTATGTGAAATTTGTGTTTCGGAAAAACGAACCTTCAGAAAAACGAGTACACCCCCCCCCCCCCCCCCCCCCCAGTTTGACATGTGAATGTATGCATCAAGAGACTGAAATTTGGCAAAATTGCATGCATTAAATACAAAATATATACAGTCTCAAAATAACCCTCTTGCAAAGCAACGTCATGTTCTCTCTCTCTCATAAAAGATCAGACTTTGTATTCTACACTAACAGGGATATACCTGTGTTATAAACTTTGAATACTAATAATAGTAGACCCATTCTTGTTCAGTGCACAATACCATTGAAAAGTCTCTGTCCTTTAAAGTAGCATCATAAATGTATACACTCACTAAGATCCTAAAATGTAAAGTCAGCAGAACCATCCAGACAAAGGCTCAAGAATACAACGCGAAATATAATACTACGGTGATAGTTGCAATCTAAAGTTCTTGTAACGACAGAAAATATATTCTCAAAGAATATTCACAGTGAATTTTCAAAACCACTGTAAAACCATAAACATTTTTTGCATGCATGAAACATTCATGAATGTTTCATTGAATTAATCACAACTGACAAAACACTAAATTTTTGCATTTCACAAAAGTTTCTGGTTTTACAGCTCTAACAGATGAGATATGCCAACAATTATGATAGAAAATATATAACAGTTATAAAGTAATGAGCAAACTGAGATATGGAAATCAAGCCAGCTGTCCTGACATACGTCACACACACACACACGTCACATGCATAACATGTAAGTCTCCAAGGTGCAAACACAAGTGTTGCTTTTCAGTAAATATGATTTCCAGCAATAATAGTAATAATAATAAAAAAAAAAAAATTCTTGTATAGTGGATATCACATTATGGTATAACGTCCCTATGTTCTTCCAAAGGTTCGGATATTATTACCCTACAATTAGCTCTGGCAGCCATTTTATCAGCGCATGGTGCATTTCTGGGAATAAAATCCTGCCAGGTACCCATCTATCACCCGAGTGGAGAGAGACAACTGCAGATAAAATGCCTTGTCTAAGGCCATATGTACTAGGCAGAGATGTGAACCCTCAACCTTCTGATCGTGAGTCAAGTGACTGAACCGCTATACCTCAATGATCTCAGGCTTTCATTTGTTTATTTATAATTTGCTGATCTATACAACCCACCTATTGCATGGTACACAGTGCATTATTACCTCGAGCCAGTTTTTCTCAAAATAGAATTCCATTATCAAAACACAAGATTAGCTTTAAAGACAACATTGAACAAATGAATATATCTACAAATATGATTATACCTGAAAAAATGAAGATCACAAAGGAAAAACAATTGAATTTGTTACCTGAATAGGTATTTCAGTCACTTATTTGTACAGAATAACACAGATACAAATAGCACACTACAACTTATGAATGTTGTACACCATTAACAAAAAAATGAATGAAAAGACAAGTTAACAACATGAAAAAACTCTGGCCAACAAAAAAATATAAGTTTTTATGACTATATATCATTCTACACATGATTACAGTTTGGTTAATGATAACCTGATGACACAGATATAGATGAATGATGCAAGTACAGAATGACAAAAGAACAAAACAAAACAAAACATGATAGCACAATCATATCTAATCAACTGCACTGAGCAATTGCAGGAAAAAATAAGCACATACTGGTATCTTAAATTTAGACCCTGCTGGGAAAGGCACCAAGAAAAGCATACCAAAACGTCAAGATTTCTTACATAATAATTTCTGGCAATAAACCAGATCAAAAATGTATTTCGATTTCATGAATGCCTCTGCAACAGTGAATACTAGTGATGATCCAAAGTCTTGCCACAGGCTTGTCAGTCATTGCAACAAGCAATGTATGCAAATTGCATTCTATTTAAATACAATAAATTGTAACAGGAGAGTGCATCAGTTCATCAATAGGCCCTTGAAGAACAAACATCCATAAATTTGAATAAATTTGTGAACAGGTCTATTGTAAAAAAATCTGTAGAAAACATAACTGCTGGAACATTCATGGAAAGGTTTCAACTAAATACTGCTTGTAGTTTATTTCATTTCAGAAAATCTTTGAAATTAATTGAGATCATTACGAATGATGTAGCACAGAGTTCAAATGCACGATACGATTTCACCATATTTTTCAATGGAAGTCTTTGAAAATCTGTGATACCAACTAATATCACTGCAGCCTCACAGTAATGTAATTTACAGGATAATGTAGTGCAAAAGAGTATAAAACACAGGTGGTTATAAGGCATGGAAAGAATTTTTTTTTTTCACTTTCTGTTCCAAGTTTACACTTTGTATTTCAATCCGAGCATTTCAAAACCGAGGCAAAGAAAAGGCATATGTGGTTTTAAATGGTGTAGAGCCTCCTTTTAATGCCAAAACAAAAATCAAGGTGTAAATAGAAATGCAAATAAAAGAATACTTGACAAAGAAAGGAAATATAATAATAACTAAAATGATAATACATGATATTCACATATCCCTACAATACTTGTTGCATTAGAGTGCAGCATTATCATTACCTCGGCTTCAGCAGAAAAGCAAGGCTTTTCTTCCTACCTTACATCCATTTACTACACCTGGGGAAAGAGTGTCATAGGTGGAAAAATGGCTAGCAAACAGGACATTACTGCTGAACCCTCAACTGAAAAGTCATGTGAATGAATTACTGCGCCATGTCTTCTTTCAAATATGAAGTACAAGCACTTTCAGACACTGAATAAATGCAGTGTACATGATGGTCATGCAGATATCAGAACAAAGCAACGACGACAACAAAAATCAAGTTCAAGATTGTATTCTGACATGAATGACAGTGAACACCTGAGGAAGAAAAAATGATCTGTACATAAAAAGTATGTTTGAAATGATCAAAATCAGTCAAACTGGCCGAATTTCATAATGCTGGGAGCAGACAATGAGGTCAAAAAGTCAATGGTCGCTGTAAAACCAGCGATGTTCATGTGCAAGAACTATCATGACTGATGGTCCATGAGTGGTCCAGATTCCTGAAAGCTTTGTGCCATAAAATGAAAGCATTTCAACCCTGAATATTTGCTGCAATGCATGAAAATGTCTTGCTGCGATAACAGCCATTCTAAGATTATTTCATAATCTTGCAAAAATAAATAGTTGAACATGAACGACAGAATTTCAAACAGAGAAAATGAAGTATTTTTATCACGACCGTCTACACTTTCACATCCCCTTCAAATAAATAAAAGAAAGGTGGAATTAGACTGACCATATTAAAGCCTATAATTTTTACCCTACCACAAATCAGAACAGATATGATGGTGACAAAGAAAAAAAAAAATGCCAAACTACATTCATGATTAGCACTTACAATGTGAAGACTCTTGATAAATTAATAATTGAAATAGTCTGTATGAATACATGATATTTTAAAATAAAATTTGGCAATAGATAGATGTTTTCTTCAATTTAACACAGACACATGTATGTCCTTCACCTGAGAATTTAGAACAACTTTGCGTTTAGAACTTTGCGTTAGAAAGTGTGAAATACAAACTATCGGAGATGAGATTATGGGCATTTTTATGTGCAGAATGACATTGCTTGAGCTACACAATTAGTGTAACTTATCAATTAACTTATCAATAAATTTCATGTTATGATCGCAATTTACATCTATGTATGCAACTATATATTACAATGCATTAGTGAGCTGATTTGTTAAATGTAAAAGTGTCAAAACAATCATGAGATTTATTATAATTCACATTAGTATTGTTATAATTAGAATCATTATTATTATTATTATTACTATCATTATAAAATACATTTGACTATAAAATATCTACACCTATATGTACATGTATATATATATATTGTAGAATTAGTGATTAATACTTCACTGATGATCAATCTTGAAATTGTTGGACAATTTTGATATCATCTACATGTATCTATCATTGACAAAGCAGTTATGAGTTGTTCCTGCAATAAATTTGAAGACATGGATATTCGTTTGGCAAAAAGAAATAAAATACGAATGTTGAGACGGTGAATATTATTCGCAATACGGTGTGGCACCTATCTGGTGCAACTGACAATGGCACAAGGGAAATAGTCGACATCGTGAAGCCTTCACATGACTACCTACTATATACATTCAATGTATACAATACAGGCCACAATTTTTTTTTTTTTTGGGGGGGACAATATTTTGGACAATTTTTGTTGAATGCTCCCCCTGCTTTTGCCACAGTTTTTATCTGTGAAGCATCAGAATAATAATAATAATATTGGATATTTATATAGCGCTCATATCCACCATGAATGGTGTTCAAGACGCTCCAATATTACCCCGGCTCTAGCTAGGCTACCGATTTCGGCGCTCACAGCATTCAAGGAATTCATTCCTGCCGGTACCCATTTAACACCCGGGTGGAGAGTGGCAAATGTAGATTAATGTCTTGCCAAATGCTATTCCGAAACTTCCAAACTTAAAAATTTGTAGAAATACCCTTGGATGAAAGACATAGAGTGAGTGAAATGGCCATGCAACAACACTGCTGCAGTAGCGGAGATTCGATGTCGACCCCGGAGATTGGAATTAGCCTATCTGTGGCATCCGATAGGTGGCGCACCGTATTGCGAATACCAAGAACTTGGTGGTCTTGTCTTAGCAAGAGTTGTTGAAATACATCTTTGGTGAATCAGGCATACATGAAGGCTGGATGGTTGTTGAAGGATAGTGGCAGGAGGGATCCCTCAGGAAGACTTGAGATAAAGATCTTTGGCATACTGAGTTACGAGATGATGGAGACCGTACACAGTCTCCAGCAGAGGTATAGCCTAGGAGATACAAGGAGACAGTACATAGTGACAAAGAGAGTTTGTTAATTGCCTGCTCAAAACTACTATTAAGACATCAGCATTCATTTTTTTTTTATTCATTTGGTGCATTCCTACAACTCTCAGCTACATTGTATACAATGGTAGTTCTTCAAATCTACTATCAAAGAATCCCACTGAATTATTAAAAAATTATAATATTCTTACAAAAATTTGGCTCAGAAATTTGAGATGCTATGGAATGATTATCAAACTTATCTCTACAAACTTTTATACTTTTGTTCCAACGTGAAACAATATCAAAATTCGGTCACAACTCCCCTTTGAATGCACCAATGATACAAACTGCATTCCTAGGTTTAAAAGTGATCCCATTGATATGACCATATTCCTGCAGTTTTAATATAGTATATAGACAATTCAAGACTGGTAAAGCTACGGGAAGTAAACTCCCTAAATTCTTGTTTCACTGAAAATTTTCCTGAAAATTTTGAAGCCAGACATTGAAAGCAAGGAGAAACAGAGTTCTAGGAAGCAACTTTATAAGTTCTAGTTCATTTTTTTTTTTTAAAGTTTACTGAAGAATGTGTTGAGAATTTGACATGACAAGAGCAAAATAAACCAGAGATAAAGGTAGAAGGCAAAAGAGTGTTGCTGCAGGGAGAAAATGGAAAAAGAAAAGAGGTGCTTGCACAAAGTGAGATGGGAAGGGGAAATAAGATACAATAATGAAACAAAGAAGGTGAGAAAGAAAGAAAGAAAGAAAGAAAGAAAGAGAGAGAGAGAGAGAGAGAGAGAGAGAGAAAGAACACATTTGAGAGGACAATTTCTTACCTGGTCTAAGAGTTCCGATGTCTTGGTGGCAAATCCGAGGTTGTAGTGGATGATGCTCAGTTTCAGGAGAAAGAAGGCAATGTACGGGTCTTCTTTGCTCAGATGCAACCTGCATGATAGTTACCGAAAATGGATAAATATTCTAATAATTTATCACAGTAAAGAACACTTGAAATTTAAAAAAAGGTAGTGTAAGTAACTACATGCACTTAAATAAATGTACCTGTGAAGTGATATGATATACTACATTTAAGATCTTTGTACTACTGGATTGCAAAGGATGAATATGGACTTACCTGAGAACCTCCAGAACTCCTTGACTGGCATCCAAGGCCTCCTGCCAATGACCATAGCGGGAAAATGTCTGCATGGCCTCTAGGCCGATCCTCATGACACAGTGATGGGTTGGGTGGAGCAGAGAGGATTGCTCCCTCATGCACTGCTTTAAGATGACTGCCAGCCGACTGTCATGTGATTACAAGGTCAAGGTCAAAAAGTTTATAAGGGTTTTTTTTTTCTTATTCGATACATAATCTATAATAAGTACATTTCTGTCGATACTTCTGAGGGTTATGAAAAACATCAGCCTAAATGAAACTAACTGCAGCATTATAACCAAATAACATACAATTAACTCACTTTACGTTTTTGTGCCCTGGGTGTGAAACATATTAATCTCATGTAAAAATATATTGTGTGTTCAAAGCAGACTTCCATGAGTTTGATAATAGCAATTAACTCATTTGAAATCAATGTTAAACCATGCTGACCATTTCTTTTTAATAAAATGGTCCTAAAGAGTTTTTCATTCCAATAAGTCAAATAATAAGAAATTTTCAAGGATATTTTCACAGTTGGTCTCCACTTTCTCCTGATGATGAGCCTTTTTAACTTCCTCCAGCACCTCCTCAGAAAAGGCTTCCACCCTGCTTACAGCAGTGGAATGTTCGAAGGAAGATATTTCAGCACGGCAGGTATTGCATATCTGGAAGAGTCCATCTGAGAAGTGGGGTGGTAAAAAAAAGAAAAATTAAAATCATTTACTATTAGACAATAAATTAACACACTGTACTTTAGGAAGATGATAACTTGCAAAATTTATTCATTGGACAATTCCTGAACAAGGAGTACACATTTCTATGGATTTATTATATATTTGTCATAAAAAGTAACATTTATAATATTCATGATGTAGGAGCAGAGTTTGGTAAGATTGATTAATACCTTGTGTAGGAAGAACAGGATCAAGGCAGCTTTCATTTGGACATTTGATACACAGCATGAGGTCATCCTGATGGATAAAAATCACAACAAACAAAGGTGAAAAGGGTATTGTATTTCATCTACACGTAAAAATACATAGCAAAACCACTGATAATTCAATATCAATTTGGCATGATCAATCTTTTTCTTGTTCATTTTACAAGAATATATAAATGTGATACACATTACTGTTTTATTATTCTAACAATATAAAGTACAGTTCCTCTGAGGATTTGATAATATATTCATTACTTGGAAGTGAGTGGTAAGCTTACCATAAACTTGTATACAATCAAACATGATCAAATTTGGGGGAAAATTATTGCAGTTAGGTATAAAGAATTATGAAGTGTAAAAACTTTGAGCTTGCAGTATCAAAGATGTTGGGCCACTGCACAGCTTAGGACCCAAATATGGCCAGATTTGAAATAAGCTTCATTCAGGATTATAAATCAGAACTGATAAAATATTGAAATCTTCCTACAAGGTCCAATTTTGTACAAACAAGGAAGAGTCTACCAAAGTGTCTCACATTCTCCAGGGGGCGTTTCATCAAGTGTCTTGTCAGTGATATTTACTGGCAAATTTGCTCTCAGCCAATCAGATGCAAGGATTTCAGTAGCTTTTAACAGTTATTGCAACTTGTCATTGATGACATGTTTTATGAAACAGGGCCCTGATTTACAGCCACGTGATAACAATGCCTAGAAATCTTAATTCTGCCATTTAAAATGTATCAACCACCTGAAAAAAATTTTGTATACTGCTAGGAAGTATAAAATTAACCTCAAAGAACTTTATCTGAAATTCTATAGGTCAACAGTTTAGGAGTATGAAGGAAATAAAGGATAACATGAAGGTGCTCGCACAGAACCGAACCTCCAAGTTGGGTTCCGTGCGAGCCCTTATCTTGGTGAGCGCATACGGGTTGTGTTGAGTAGTCTACTCACGAGTCGCTTTTATGCTTATAGAGTATAATTAAACTTGTAATATCTCTTTATAGAAGTGATATTCGAAGCCCATATTTGGAATATAGTAGAATGACATGGAACCTCTAACATACAGAGTAAAATATTTTTTGGTGATTGGTACCCTTTAAATGTCGTTCAGAAAGAAGTCGCATAATTAACTTTTCGCATCTGAATTCTTGTCAGAGTGTAATCATAGGATGTGTGATGGGAATATCGGTAAAGATCTTGTTCACTGCGAATTACTGAAAAATCTTCTCACAATCTTACCCGAGCCGTATCCAAACAACGAGGGCACTGGCAGGTGAAGCCGTAGATTGATCTCAGCTTTGCTTGTCTTAGGCGAGTAGGCAAAAGGCTACTCATATAGCTGATGCAACACTGAAAAGGCAAAAAGATGAGATATCGTCATGGCGATCTATGATCTACCTGTATCACTGTCCTACAATCATTGCTGTATAAGGTCAGGTTACACAATTCCTGTCATAATACTGAAAAATAATCCTCTTGGATTTGGAAGGCTTTGTGATTAAATGAATGTTGGAAGCAAAATTATATGCACATCACAGAGTTAAGCACATTTCTACTCTCAAGAAAGTATTTTTCTGCATCTCTAACATATTTCCAATGTCGTTGCTGGCACATTGCACTCATCAGATTGAAGTGTCAAACAATCCATGACATTACAGTGATTTTATTAAACTAAAAAGTTTCCTTACCTCTTCTCCGACCTCTATCCTTCGAATGGCTCTAACACTCAGTCTTGTGCCATCAAACACAAATGTACAGTTAGGTTCACAGCTATGGTTGAACAATGATGCTCTTTGGAATTTGAAAAAAAAATAATAAATTGAAAAGTATGTGTACTATTTAAAATTGCATAAATCAGAAATAAAGAAGTTGAGTCATGACCAAAAATCTTTAATTGCGTCTGTGCCACCAAGTATTTGAAAAAATGTCACGAATGAACTTTCAAGAGATTATTTTGGCTTACAGTGCATCGTTCATTGTTAAAATGGGAGGTACTCATTTTTCCTAAGATTCAATTTTCCGAAGGTTCATGATTCCGAAGGTTCGTAATTTCGAAACACAAGTGTGCCATAGCAGGGGGCTCATAATTCCCAAAATGAAATAGGGTTCATAATTTCGAACATTTGATGCATTGCTTCGAAGGTTCGTTATTCCGAAGGTTCGTAATTTCGAAAATGCAATAGAGTCCTACAGAACTTTTCAGAATTACGAACCTTCAAAAATATGAACCCTTTTTCATTTTCGGAATTATGAACCCTATTTCATTTTCGGAATTACGAACCGTTGGAGTAACAAACCTTCGAAATTATGAACCTTTGGAAAAAATAACATGTAACCGTTAAACTTGGTATGAACCATCTTCCTTTGGAATCAACTTCACAATGAAGGTGCCTGTTTTGTTTCAGGATGAAGAACGTGGCCAAACACAGTCTAACCACACTGTCCAACACTCAGTTCTTGGGCGGAATCGGGCACCCAAGGTATGGAAGGTGCGAAAGGGAGTCTCACCTAATGTACAGGGCTTCCCCGATCACAGCCCTTGTCATCTCATCGTAAACGGAGAAGGAATTGGTATTGAGCTTTTCATACATGTCTAAAACCTCTCGGCTTCTGAAGGGAGCGAGACGAGTGTAGAACTTACTCCTCCAGCCCTTCTCATAACGACGAAACAAAGTCAGGATGTACTCCCGTGCCTTAGTTGAAAGCTTGACTAGAAATAGGAATCGATGCATGCAAAGGGTAATTTATTTTTATGTTTTCTATATTTCTTTTGCATGCCATAATCATTAAAAGTAGAATTTGAGTAATTATCACAAATATACATTTTCTTGCACATGCATAGCACAACTGGCGTTCATTAGATATGTGAGAAATACATGGAACTCCCCCCCCCCCCCCACCCTTAACAAGGTCCTCCAAATGCCTACTTTAAACTTTGCTCAAGACATTACTTGAACTAAACATAACAAATTGCTTCAAAAAACACTCACAAGCATTAGTACATCACTGGCCAACACGAAACATGCAAAAAGTTATTAATTCCACAGACAGCTATATATGTCAGTCACAGACAGACATGCTTAATAATTTTGTCCTTAGTCATAATTGTAAACCTAAAGATGATTTTACAACCAAAATAGTATGTATAATATTCAGGACTGATTTTTTTTTTTTTTGCATTGTGTCCCTCTAATTTTGCTATGTTAGGCAGGCCTTGAAAATGGGTAAAATGTACACAAAATCTCACAAAATCTCACAAAATCTATTACAATATGATTTAATAACTGGCCATGAAAGTAAGGTTATAACAGATTCATCCACAGAAAGTATTTTTCCTTCCTCCAAGATACATTATCTCCCCAAATTGTGAGACGGCTAGATCATATTTACATAAATGAAAGAGCATAAAAAGAGAAAGATAAAAGAAATCAAACAAGCAATCTTACATGAACAAAGATCCCTGTACGAAGAAGGAAACCCACAAATAACTTCACTGGATTTCTTCAAAACATGGTTCTTGCAACGAGAAGAGAAAGTATTAAAGCAAAATTTATCAATCTACAAAAATAAAGGCACTGGTACATATAACAAGAATAGATACACATAACATTTATAAATCTCTTAACAACAAAGACATAAGTAAATAACAAGAAGAGATAAAACATGAAATATATCAATCTTTGAAGAAAACAGACATAAGTTTACAACAAGATGTAATACATAATACTACTATAGTATGAATAACCCATGTTACGATAAATGTAACAGAAGTGAAATATACTGAAAGTGAAGCTCAATTTCATATTTTTATCCAAAATAATTAATGTTTCTTCTGTTATATTCATGACAAGTCATTTAATGCAGCAGCATTTATTCCAAATTGATATTTTACAAAGAAATTTTAGCCTTCCCTTTAAAGGGTGTACTGCAAAAGTAAATTTCAAGATGGTATTGTGCTGAGTCATCACTCATCAAAATCTTTACCATCACTTCATTCTGATTTATGCCATCACATGGCTAACAACGTAATACACAAATCCAGTACACTAAATGATGTCAATGGCAACACATGGAACAAAATACTGTGAATTTGTGTATTTATAATATCCTCCAAGTTAAGGCCAAAGTTTCCTTCTAAAGGTGTTTTCATGAAACTTGATATAATTCATTTTAACTTCCATGGAAAAAAGAAAATGATTTAAGGTACCTTGCTTTTCAGGATCATCTTTGTCAGGAGTCGGAGAGTAATGTCATCCTTCGTCTTACCTCGTAACAGTTTACATTCATAACGATGTTCTTTACGACCAGCAACCTAGTAGCAGAACCATGGAAATCACAAGAAATACGAATTGGAAAGTAAAGAAAGAGAACTAATGAAAGAGGAGGGGGGGGGGGGGGGAGGAGGGAAAGAGTGAGAATCAGAGAGACATGAAAAGAAAGACACAAATATGGAAAAAGAACAGGGCAAAATGGAGGGAGAGCCCCCCCCCCCATTCATATGGATTGGGGGGGGGGGGGGGCTCTTACAAAAGTTTTACAAAACTTACAGAACCGGGGGCTCATGCATACAAACTTTCAAAATTTCAATCTAGACCCCCCCCCCCCCCCCCCCCCCCCACATAAAGAGGAAAGAGCCCAGGTCACTTATTCATAATGAAGTATTTATATACATCGGAATATAAAATATGTTGCCCTGTATTAAGTGGGTAATTATACCACATTTTCTCACAATCAACTTCCATGTTTTTTAAACTGAGCTTAATATTTGATAATTACTTCAGTTTTGCATGATGCAAGTTCTAAAACTTCTCACTCAGAGCTCGACTATGAATTTGTCTAATGATAGCTCACCTGACAGGCTTTGTTGCAGTAAACCACCCTCTTGCAAGAGCTACAATTCTTTGACTCATCCTCACTAGAATAAAAGAAATCATAAGAATGAGAGGATATATTCATTACAAAAAAAAAAAAAAAAAAAATACACACATCTAGCCTCAGACATTAACAGTCATCATATCAATATCAATTTTAATCTACATTCAGTTCAAATTTTAAGCCATGTATGACATTATACATTCTTGACCGCAATGCCAGTGCGAGAATCTCATTCTTTATTCTGTGTCCTATTTCTCTCAAACTTTCACTATTCTGCTTCTCTAATTTTCTGCTTCTACTCAATGTTTTTTTTTAAAGAATTAATTCCCCCTTAAATGATATCAAGATCGATTTGCTCATTGTCAAGTTTTAGATCCAAGATTTGATCTACTCACACTTATGCAAAGTTATTGGAGATAATTGGGTTTGATCTACTAAGTTTCAGAAGAAATGCAGCAACTAGACCTCTACAAATAACTAAAACATCAAATTATTTCAACTTACAACCTATATGAAAAATGTATGTCCTACCATCCCAACTGTAACAAATTATATAATTTTGTTTTCTATTCCTTCCCCCCATTATTTTCTTTCTTCTCCTTCTTCTGATATTCCATTTTACATTTGGAGTTCTTCATCAACATGACTTCAGCTTTTTTCTTTTTCTCACTGTCTTACTCTTCTCTTTCTTCTTCAGTCTTCTCCTTAATTTTACCTTTTTCTATTCAACTTAATTTTCCTCCTCCTGGCTCCTCCTTTCTTTCCTGTCATTCCCTTTTCCCTTCTTCTCCTTTCACCTTGGTTCTTTCTTCCCAATTCTTTTCCTCCACTTTCTTATATTTCCTTCTTTCCCTCTTCTTTCTTTTCCTTCTTGTTCTTGTTCTTGTTCTAAGTACATGTCTAAGTTCTTCTACTTCTTCTCCCTCTCCCTTCTTCATCTTCTTCTTCATCAGTTTTATTTCCAAATAATTACAAATACACAAAACATAAAAATATATTTCATGTGATGTAATCACAATGATAAAGGAAAAGGAAGCTAATTAACAAAAAAGTAAAATAAAAGCTTGCGCTTGGACCCAGACTCAGAGTTAGATCTACGGTAGACTACATGAAATCGGACGAGTGGGACTGTTCAAAGTTTACCTGATACGTAAACAGTGGTAACATCTGAGCTGTAATTGTTCTTCGTTCAAAACATACACATAAGGCTCGTCTTCTAGGATACATGTTCCAGCTGGAATAGATGAAACTGCTCTTAAACCTCTCCCTTTTAGAGAATCTGAAGAAAATACTTCAACAAGAAGTCCCATTTCTATGTTTACCATGGTGTCTTAGAAAAACAAATGAAGTACTTAGAGAATACTGTAAATAAAAACAGAAATTTTGCATGAAAGTTTCATGCCGCGGAATAATCAGATCACAATTGAAACCAGTGGCGGATAAGGGGGGAAAACCGGCCCGTGCCCCCCCCCCCCCCCCCGGCATACCCAGTGGCGTAGCTAGGATTTTTTTTACAAGGGGGCAAATTCTGCTTGAAGGGATACCCGTTTTTTTTTCTTCTCGCCAGCCCTCCAATCACATGTTTTTCTCCATGATTCTCTGACAAGAAAAAAAAAAAAAAAAAAAAAAAAAATTAGGAAAGATGTCAGGGGAGGGGCACTCTGCCCCCCTGCCCCCTCCCCCTCAGCTACGCTAGTGGGCATACCTCAAGTACACAATAATTTTTTTTTAATGCCCCCTTTATTGTGTACTTTTATGGCACTGTGCCCCATCTTTTACAAAATCATGGATCCGCTCCTTGAAACATCATATAAAATTATTGCAATTCGGGAAACTTTCTTGCTGCAAAATTGGCTGTCATTAACAATTCGCGTAAGTTTTATGTCGCGAAAGTTTCTGGTTTACTAATTTGGAGCTGCGGGGGGGGGGGGGGGTGGGCATCAATGAGAGAGACAGAGACCACAGAGACAGCTAGAGGCACAGGCAAGGATATTTTAAAGATAATGATGATGATGATGATGATAATTAATGATGATAGTAGTAGTAGTGTCGTTAAAAGTATTGTAAGTCAGCATCGTCGTCATAGTTTACCATTATTATCATTATTATTATTATTATGATGATGATGATGATGATGATTTATATAATTATCTTTTTAAATTATTATTATTATTATCATTATTATTATTATTATTATCATTATTATTATTATTATCATTATCATTATGATTATTATTATTATTATTATTATTATTATTATTATTATCATTATTATTATTATTATTATTATTATTATCATTATTGTTATTATTATTATTATTATCATTATCATCATCATTATTATTATTATCGTTATTATTATCATCATCATCATCATCATCATCACTATCACCATCATCAACACCCGGCCCTCATATATATCTATATATAGGCCTACAGGTACAAATTTTAAGCCTGAACGAAACCCGACTAAGAAGGGTGCACTACTGATTCCCAAGATGTTGCATTATATTGTATTGTATTCTATTGATTTATCACCAAAATGTCTAAAGTTCATTGATTCATATAATTACGGCTTAACAATAGAGGATGCATTCAGTAAATTTACTTTTCGTTTTTTATTCTGAAATGTAAAGGAGTGGAAATTCATTTTTTTAGGGGGAGTCATATTGGGAATAGCTGAAAATAGTAAAATCCACTCTTATTGGACAGAGCATATTAAATAGTCCTACTTAAACCAATTAAACCTTAAAAATTCAATTTTTCACCCCCCCCCTCTTCTCAGGGCTACTGCTATTGTGACACTAATTAGGGTGCGAAATTTGAACCTTTGCTTCAGAGTGTCGTAGCGTTTTATCATCAAAACTAGCCCTATAATGCAAAGCTTTTTGCTGGCTCTCATACATTGCAAACAGACACATACGGGGATGAGAGCAGCATAATTTATTGATTATGCTTTGTTGTAAGTCAGATCGATCGCTGGATTTTTACATAACAACCGCAAACATCTTTTTTTTTCTTCGATCAGAGAAACTTTTGATAAAAAGGATCTTTTATATCAGACCACAAGTAGTTTATTTTAACACGTCGACCTGAATACTGGCTTGACGTCAGAGCAAGATCCTCTGTGGCCCATGCAGTATTTTAATTTTTTCTTTAATTTTGTTTATTTTATAAATTCTCTTTCCCTTTATTGAATATATATATCCCAAAACGATTTTAATTTGTATTCAACCTATAAAACTATTAAATGTATACTCTCTAAAAAAAAAATCAAAAAAATCTAGTGATCACTGCTGTCACTCCCCGGGGGAATGAAAATAGAATGAAAAGAGAGTGAAACTCCACTCTTTTCCTTTCAGAGACCACTCGATATTCACTCCTGAACAAGTGATCACTAACGTGACTCCCGGGGGAGTGAAAACATAGTGAAAATTCACTATTTTTTTCAGAGAGAGTATTTATGATTGAAAGTTATGATTTGATGTGTTATGATATTTCTCCATCCTGATTGTGCTTCTTCGGATAATTTCTTCTAAACTATCATGAGCTCGTTTCTGACAATCTTTGAAAACTTTCCACTCCATTCTGAAAACCCTTTTTATGCAAAACGATACAATGTGTTATTAGTAAGCTCTCCACTTTAAGTAATTCACGTTTTGAGATTCTTTTTCTTTTTCTCCTTTTCCTTTCTCATTTCTTTTGACAAGTATTTGTCTAGGGCAAAAAGGATTTTTTAATTCAAATAAGTGGCATCTTTTAGCCCAAAATGATATTTCCGTTTATATTACATCTGAAGCAGCAGGATTCTTTTCTAGCAGTTAATAAAATTTGAGATATCATTTTTTTTTTCATCAGCTTTTTTGTTCAAAAACAAAGTTCCTGTTATCCAATCCTTATGAATTATGAAACGTATCACTTGTCCTTACTCAAAAGAAGGAAGTGTGCACTACAGACAGGAGAACAATCATAACTGTCAAATTACCAAAATAAACTTGGAAACACACAGATTCATCAAAACTCTCCAGAGTAAAGATTATATTGCTCAATACATCCGCACCGTCTCGAGACGGCGCTGCTTAGCAGTGATCGATATGTATCGATTTTAACTTCCCGTTTCCAATACTTGACAGTCTACATCGAGATGGGCTCTTTGCAATGTCATTGTTCTCTCTGCAGCCCCCTTCTTTGTCATACAAATGAAGAAGAAGGTGCCCAAAGCCACGTAGTTTATCATTAGGGGGTTGCGCACTAGTTTGCTGTTTGGACTTTGGGGTACTGTGTCACATTACCAATCTGCTGCCCAAATTTGATATTTTTTTGAGGATTAAGTTCCATTATAGGAAAGATGCGATCTTGGTCCATCGTGGCCATTTTGGCCCTCTCTTTGACAGTTGCTATGGCAGCAGGACCTGAAGAGACCGAGGTAAGTGATTTTGATACTCTTTATGGCATCGTTATTTTCATGACATACTTTGTTGCCACTCAGGCATCTCGATGTCGACACAAACTTTCGATCGATAAAGCTGCGCCATCTTGCCCAGCAAAGATCACGAACCTTGCTCTTATAGTTTGTTAAAACTGGATGATTTATACGTTAAAACTGCTTCTATCTTCCTCTTCGTCTCAACTTCTTATTTCCCCTTCTTCATGATCTTCTCTACTTGAATTGAATTCTACTTGAATTCTACTTCAATCAGCTTTGAATAACAATGTTACATCAGTGATATCATAAATAACCCTATTTTGTGATACATTGCATCTCTATACTACCCATTCATATTCACTTCATAATGTACAATGAACTTACTCTTGACAACCCTTTCTCTCCCCCTCTCTCCCTCTCTCTCTCTCTCTCTCGCCTATGTTCATCAAGAAAACATTCTCATATAACTTTTCCTTCTATCTCTCTTCTCCCCTATCCCCCTCTCTCCCATCTGTCAATTACAAACATCTTTTTTTTCATTTTCTCGCCTCTCTCTTTCTCTTTCCCTTCTTTTATTTCTTTTCTCTCTTCTATCTTCGTCAAGAATACGTACTCATAACTTGTCTCATTTTTCTTTTTTCTCCGCGTCCTCCTGTCTTTCACCCTCTCTCCCGTAAACAATACTTCACACTGACTCGATTCAGTGCCTGATGCTCTGAATTTTGCAGCGATGTAATGAAGAAAATATTTGATGGTATCTTAAATTGCAAGCATATCATGTGATTTATGTCTTCATTGTTATCTTACATAACACTTGGAACAGTGCAGTGAAACGAATTTTACTTTTCGGTGGATGGGGGTAGGGCAAGTGCCCTCATGCCCCAGGTGCTACGAATCTGCCTTTGAATATATCATTTAGTTTCATAAGAGAATCAAGAGGGGGCGAAATGGCCGCCCCTCTTTTCTTGGAAAAAAATATCAAAAACAAGAATTTTGTAGGGGTAAATTATTTAGTGA
The DNA here is from genome assembly GCA_025618425.1 of Heliocidaris tuberculata. NCBI lineage: Eukaryota > Metazoa > Echinodermata > Echinoidea > Camarodonta > Echinometridae > Heliocidaris > Heliocidaris tuberculata. The sequence goes on from CM046848.1 coordinate 15,742,513, forward strand.
CCCCTATAATACTGGAACCTGACAATAATTATTCCCGGGAGATAAAGATCGGTTTTGTTTTTATGTTCCGAGGAAAAATTATGTTCGGAAATTTTTTTGTCCCTTCTATCAGACAGTCATGGATACCCTCAAGTCTTCTACTATGAAAATAACCAGGATTTGTTTTGTTTTGTGTTTCTTTACAGGAGGAGACGCAACACGACGGCCCCTCCCCATCGCAGAAGGCGGCTCTCCGTGAGAAGCAGGCCCACTTCCTCGACCGCGCCAAGGAGATAAAGGAGGACGACAGCCTCTCTGATGAGGAGAAACAGAAGGAGCTCCACAAGCTGAGGGAACATGCCATGCTCTACATGGGACCCCACGCCATCCTCCCACACGCCCTCATGCAGAGGTCGCCCATCCCCGAGGTGGAGGAGAAGAGGCTGCAATTGGTCCGCTCGGTAAGATTACAAGACACACTTTGTCGTAAAACCAAATACATGAAAAAATATCGTATCCAGACAACTACCCAGGACTACTGCCATCGGAATATTACCCTAGAAACTACCCGCGAGGACAATAATCTCTAGCAAAATTTCACAAAACTATAGTCAGGTTCACAAGAAGGGCGCTAAACTTTATGTTTCGCTTGTAGTTTCAAAACTTTAAGTTAACTTGTAGTTATCTTGTAGGTTCAGACCGTATGAACGGACTCGTAGTTTCTAAACTTTAAGTTTACTTGTAGTTCTACAACCGCAAGCGAGCTCGTGGTTAACGCCGAAACCACGAGCAGCGGGGGTCCTCCGTCGTAGTTTCGGACAGTGTGGACAGAATAAACTTTATAAATTTTCGCTCACTTAAAGTTTCGAAACCACAAGTCCCGTATGAACGTATCTTACATCATTTACCCTCGGACAATCCAATATGACGTAATCAGATTAGGGGGTACTTGTCCATACAGTTTTCCGGGAGTAGTTGCCCAGAGGGTAGTTTATAAAGGTATTATCTTGAATTGTCTAATTTAATTAAAGTAATCAGCAACACTAACTTTGTAACATTATTACTTCGCACAAAAAAGATAAAAACATGTAAGACGTAGTTATAACTATAATAGTATTAATAAAATCAAAGCGTTTTACTACATAAACTTTTTCTCCCTACTCCTGGTGCACATTTTTATCTGCTGAGCGAGGGCCAGAAGGACATTAACTAAAAACACTTTACATAGAGTTAACGTCCCATTAGCTCTAAACAGATGTCAATCCACAATCATTTAGCGTTATTTGATTGCCTTGTTTTTCGCCTTTCTTCCATCTATTTGAAAGATTATTTAAGAAAGGATGGAGCAATAGTGTTTATTGTGACTTGTTAGTAATTATAGCGTATACAAAGAAATACATGCCCTGTAAAAAATGTTGCCGTTTTTTCACGGGAAATTTCCTGGCAGTCAGGATGCCGGGAATGGCCGTTTTTCCATAGTACATGTAAAATAAAAGATTTCCGGGGTTTTTTTGGGTTGAAATATAACAGTAGAAACTTTAATTTCTAACAGGAAAATCTATGTCAATTAAAACGGAACCATGGAAACGATTTGCAATTTAACAGGGTAACTTGTTAATGTATGAAAAAATGATCTCTTATATACCCTCATAGTTTTTTTAGGCCTTTTGTGACAGTTAGTAAATCGGGCAACCCCAAACCATACGCTACTAAAAATTCATGAATATTCATATCAGTTTTTTCCCCAATATTTGGTAATTTAACAGGGTAACTTGTTAAAATATGAGAAAATGGATTTTTAACAGTGTTTTATGTCGGGCGATTGTAAATATATGCTGATTTCCGGTAAGCCAACAAACTTGCTGTTGTTTTACAGGAAAAAGAAAATTGAAATAACAGCAATAACTTGTACTTTCAAGAGCCAGAAAACCTGTGGTTTTACAGTTATTTTTTACAGTGTGTGAATGATCATGGGCTTTTAGGTCCTCTGCAGCTTACAAAAGTCGTACATGGTGTTTATTGTTTCCCTACAAAATTTCCCTTTCTTCACAGGTCGAAGCCGTTGCCATCAGCGACCGCGATTTCGAGGAGAAGAAGCGCGAGCTCGAGATTATCCGTGATCGTTTCAAGGCGGAGGTCAACGAGATCCACAGCAAACTGTCCGATACCGACATCCGAAAGGTCCGCTCCGCCATCAAGAAGCGCAGTGAGACCAACGCTTACAAGCAGATGATCCACGATGGCATTCGAGGCTCCATGGAGGCCGAGCCCCGCAACCGCGCCTTCAACGAGGCCATCTACAAAGGCATGCAAAAGCTGACGGCTGGCTTGAAGAACAAGGAGAATGGCGAGTACCGTAAGCAGATGAACGAGAAGCGAATGGCGAGCTCCGGCAGGATGGCGGAAAGGAAGAGGCGAGCCGCCAAGGAGTCCCGATCTCGTCCCGATCTATTCTAAACAGATCCACGATTCGCACTTTCGTGTGAACCTTATCGCACTTAATTCACACTCTGTGAATACAATAGCTGACACAATTTCAAATTCATATTTCGAGAAGTAAAAGCAATTTTAGTTCAGTATCCCCCCTCCCCCAGTTTAAAACACCGCCCAAGTTTACAGTGTTATAATAACGGTCATAATGAGTACAATCACACATATGGTGCCAAATCCCATATATTTCATTCCATATTGAATTAAAGAATTTTCGACCATTTTGTAATATATTTTAGGATGACATTTCTAGTAATCTTGTCATGAATTTTGAAGAAGTGTTTTCGTGTGACGTGACACTGTATATTTTTCTTTTTAAAAGTTCATTTACGTTTTAGACATAAAATACGGAAAACACACAATAAGACATTTTAAAAAATATAATATAAACGAAATTTGTCTTGTACATTTTCTACCAAAACCTCAGATTTACGATATAAATAGACTTTTAATTTTGAGTTGACAAAACATATAGTTTTGACGAATATATATTTCTGGATATACTAGCTATTGTATACGAATTGTACAAAATGTTTGATGTTCGAAATAATGTAGTTCTAAATATTTATATCAGACTGTCTTGAATAAAATAGAAAATATACAACAATGTATTAACGTTTTACCTATCGTTTTATTATCTAAAGTTTATAGCACAAGGAAATAATTAAATACATGTATATGCGCTATTATTTTCACAACTACATCAGCAATATCAAATTCCTGAAATTATCAATGCCAGGAATTATTGACGGGAAATGTCTACACCGAACCTGGAACTCAATGAAATTACATTTTAAATGATTTAAATGATGGATAACACTCCCTCAGTCAATATTACTTCTTACACAAGATGACAGTGACACGTAGGAGAGAAAAATCGTCGTTGGCATCTTATAAACCCTGACGAATATATAATGAACAACTTTTTAAAAACATAATTTACTTCAGATTATTTCATATAATGTTTAAAATTTCAGTATGAGAAAAAACGCAAGTGCACAAAGCATGGAGCAAACGGATATGATGATCATCAAGCTGAATGGCGCGTAATACCCATGTCTCTATGTACTTTACATCACAAGAAAAAGTATTATCTATACAACAACAACAACAACAACAACAAAAGCAGGAAAGTACAAAGGTAACAAATTGAAAATTCCTTATATAACTTCATGAACGATTAAGTAAACTTATAAATAATTAAGTGACATATAATATATTCGGGATAATTTTCAAATAGGAAGTAGTTGGCAGTACAGATAACAAAGGGGAGATAGTTGCACAGACTGAATGCGATGAAGATGAATTGGCTTTGACGACTGAAGTATGTCGAGGTTTGAAGCGAGGAACTTGAGGAATGTGTTTGGTGTTTGAACTATGAATGGACTAAATGGAGTTTCGATAATTTGTTGGGGTTTTTTGCAATTGATTTTCTTTTTAATTAACATTATGGGGAGTTTCATTTTAATTTTCTTTTGGCGACGCATTTCTGTCGTATTCAGTAAAAGTTTACGGTATTAAATAGCACTATCGAAAATACACCTTTTTTTTCTTGTAAAGTCGAGGAAGAAATTATGAGATATATGATAAGATCCCTTATCACGTCCAAAGTGTTTCTTGCGAAAATCCAAATCCTGGATACATGATGAATATAGATGTACATGTAGATATCATTTTCAAGAGGAAAATAATTATACACAGACCCACGGAAGACTCTCTTTTATTTTTTATTTATTTTTGGTTCCCTTTTTTTCTCTCTCTTTTTAAAAACTTGTTAATAAGTGCTCGAATTAGCATGTTTCTTTCTTTTTTCTCTCTTTTAATTTAAGGGGTCTGTGAAATACAAGCATGCTTATATGTTTTCCTTCCTTTTCCTTTACTATTATAAAATGATATTGTGCGCCTAATTCAGAGCACTACAATGCAAATTCTTAATTTCCTCTCCTATTTGCTTTCAATCCTTATTATGCAGAAGACCTGCTTAGTGTTCTTAACATGCGGTGATAGTTCATTCTTGGATCTCAGTTCATAAATATCAGACAATGAAATAAACATGATTAAACTTAAAGCGGTAAAAATAGACAAAAGCAACACGTGGAATGTCAGGTCTGAATAAGCTTCCAGGCTCCCATTGCATAAAAATTACTATTGATGGTAACTTTGCCATCAATTGTAACTTCCATTTAAACCTTGAATTTGATTGGCTGTTGAGCAATGTTACCATGGTAGTTACTAGTTACCATTGATGGCAGAGTTACCATAAATGGTAAGTTTTATGCAACGGGGCCCAGAACAGCAAGTGAAAGCTTACCAAAACGGCTAAGTTTTTACTGATTGTGAAAAAAACAAAAGAACTATTTCTTAACATCTCAACTATTCTGTTTCACATAAACATATATTTTCCTCGCTGTAAACTATAGACAGCTCCATGCTCTACCACATTTCTTCACTTTGGGATCTTAAAGGGGAATCTCCTTACTGATATTAAGTTGGTTTTTAAATGAAGCAAAAAGATTAGAAAAATAGATCAGTGAAAGTTTGAGCAAAATCCGATAAGAAATGAGAAAGTTATGCATTTTTGAAGTTGTAATCAATCAAACATCACTCCGTGATGTATCTTGCGAGGTCCTTTCCCATTTGCACTGTAAAAATCATAAAGAAAAATGTAATCATACATACAACCTATAGATGTAATCATTGCACAGATGTTTTTTTTTTACAAAACCTGTATGAAACAAATGTATTTCTTCATCAACAAATAGGAACATGAAAATATGTGAAATTTTCTGTACAGAGCAAATGGGAAAGGAGCTCGCAAGGTACGTCACGGAGTTGCCAATTTGTGTTTGATTGATTAAAACTTTTAAAATTCACAACTTTCTTATTTCTTATCGGAAATAGCTCAAACTTTCATTTATCTGTTTCTCTCCTCTTGCTTTTATTATAATCATGTAAATACCAGGGTGAACTTCCCCCTTTAAACACCATACACTTAATTTATTCCTATACAAACTCCTACACCGTTTTTGTATTTACATCCAACGTACATCCCTAACTGACACGATATGGGATGAAAACAAATATTCATAAATCAATGTGATTTATTCAATCACGTAACAGGTGCAAACCATATGGGTCGCTACGACGCACACAAATACACTCTCATGTGTAGTTTAGGAGGCCCTTTCAAATACGACAAAATAGATCAATACAGGCACCGAATTATCATATATACTGTAATTATTAACGGTGGTAAAATGGGGTAAAATAATCAAATAGCTATGCCGTATGAATCAAAATCCATTCTGTGTGTACAGTGTCTTCAGCACTTTGTTCCTATTAAATGAAAAACTATCGCTGTATAGAGAAAGCGTTTAAGTTTAAGTACATTAAAAAGCTCGATGAATTAACAACTTCTTTAGACTTAGATAAGAAACAACGAATTTGAGAAAAGCGGCCACTATAATGCTTGAATATTATAATGTATTTTACTAGTCAGATACCTAATGTTAGCATGCGGAATATGTCCATGATTATGAACTACAACTGGCATACTGCCTCTTTTTAATATGACTGCAACAAGGTGAAGAAAAAAATGGTAGAGATGAATAGGTAAAAATAAAACGTTATTTACATGCTCCCATCATGCACATATAATGAAGATTGCATGTAGTTGACATACACCGGTAACTGCACTCTGATTATGAAACATAGTATTCTAGAGTTCAATATTCTGCTAATTGGTATCTAGGCAAATCCACACGCTGGGGGAAAATCCACTAAAAGTTTTTTGAAAGTTGATTTAACCAATGAAACTTTCGTGGGACCACAATTTCTTCACTACAAAGAGCAAAACACAATCTTTCTTTAATGAAATTAGATCGTTACAGGATAGTAAATGCACTACCTGACCCTGCAAACGTTGAATCTATCAATTACAACGTGACACTAATCCTTTAAATGCTATGTGTTCTTTGTTGTTTTTGATTGATGAAAGTTTTTCAAAAAGCAATGTATTTTCATTAACGCCCATTTGGAATTGCCCATCTAAATATTACACAAAACGATGTACCTTATGGTCATTCTGCACTTTAAATACTGCATTAAAATCAGAGAAACCGTATCTTATGTAGGCACAAGTCGTGTATAGGAAAGGGGAAAAATAGATGTTTATTGTAATTGGAAATGAATTATTTATGACATAATGGATATCCTAATCTAATGTATTATTCATTAATTTATAGAAATGGGGTTATTACTTAGGAATTCAAATGTGATCAGAAAACAAAAATTCTACATCCGAATACTTGCTCATTTTTCAGTAACCATACAAAAAATGTTAAATGTAACAAAATTCTAGAACTGCTTCGCCTCTTCTTCATTTTGAATTTTTTTATAAATTAGTGCGGCTATGAAATTAAAATATGTATGTAGTCAAGATAAGGGCATATTAACTAAAACGAAAACGTTGCATTTTGAAGACTGCTCTAAAATGCATTTTAATATGAGAGGCAGATCCAGGATTTTCTTCCGGGAAAGGGGCACAAGTTCGAAAGATATAAAGCCCCCCCCCCCCTAAAAATAGAGAAAATTTTGAAGATTTTCAGGTGCCTTTTTGGTACTGGGAGCACATGAACACAGAATTGAGCACATTTTTATTTTCCTTTGTGAACTTAAGTTATGCCAGATTAACACTATGAACATGACGGACAAAGAGAGTGGATAAAAATTAGCAACTCCTCATTCTATACCCTTCACAATAGACCGCTTCTGTAATGTATACAAATTTATGCACATACATTATCTGAGCACCTAGTGACGAGCTATACCATTAACCTGCTTTTTATCAATGAGCCTCAATGCTTGGAATCCAGTTTGCATACATTATCTGTTGCTATGTCCGGCAAGCCTCCGGCAAGCTTTCAGGTTATCAAGAACAACCTTTGTTTGAAAGGTATGTATAAAATTTGCAACATTACCGAAGCAGCCTATTGCTCTGGTAGACAAAAGAACATCCCTTCACTGCTATTACGTAAAATAAGTAGAACAGGTGAATATGCATGATACACCTGTTCTACATATTTTTACAGAATATAGCAAAGAAAGGATGTTTTTTTGGCCACCAGAACCACTGAACTCTACACTACGTAGTGTAGAGTTCAGTGACCAGAACCATTGTGAAGGGAAGAAGAGGGGTTGTTTATTTTGTCCACTCTCTTTGTCCGTCATGTTCACAGTGTAGGTTTTTGATTGGGGGGGGGGGGGGGGGGGGGCACGTCTCTCTGGATCCGCCACTGCTGTTCTGTTATTTTCGGAAATAAAATAGTAGTACTATATGTTTACAGACCTGCGTCAAGGCAATGTCGACCAGTCTTGCCCATAATCACGTTAAAGATGTGTCTAAGTTCGGCCGGACTAACCCCGAATATCAACATCATACTTTTATAATGGCACACATTGGACGGCCTCTTAGGATGAACGAAGTGGTTGTCGTTACGAGGTCTGACTTCGAGCTTCGATGCCAGTAATCCAATATAGGAGTCGTCCATAGCGATCGGGGTTACACTTCCGAAGAGGGGCACCATTCGGTAGATGACGTCCGTAGACAGCATGTAGGTCGGACCGCGCACCAACGTCGGGAAGTACTCGTCCTTGAAGTCGTAATAGGGGACGAAGTGGGGATCGATTGGGTCGCGGATGGGATCATCGTTGCGGATAACCTTCCCAACGTACAGGTTCGTTGCCTGGTGTAAGGAGGTCTTGATCCAGGATGTCAGCACCGGAGCGTTGACGAATACGTGGGACCCTGTCTTGAGGACATAGGCTGGACGGCATTCTGGATTGGAGGCCTTGAGCTCGTACAGCCACTTCATAGTCATCATGACCTTCCTTGTCTCTTCGGCCTCGATGTCAACAAAGTCACCTTGCAGGATGTCGTGGTTGTTGGCGTTTTCCAGTTCCATTTCGGCGTTTGTTGTCTCTGTCCCGATGGCGAAGACAACCCACCAGGTCAGGTCTACTGCCTTGATGTGAGGAGCGGTAAAGATATCCGGAGTGCCCCACGTCTTACGGATGGTCTTCCGAGCGACCGTCTCATGAGCCTGAGAGAGGACCAAGATGAGAACAAAGGGCTTGCTTGGGCACAGGCTGGGAGCTGGTGTTTGGAGAAGAGTCACTGGAAAGTTCTTTGGGTTGGGTTTAGGCTTCATATCGGCGAAATCTTGAGGTTGCGGATTTATATGCTTGTAGGGTTTAAATTTTGGCAGTTTGGGTTTATTTTTGGGGTTCATGTTATGCCGTGCAACAGCAAGATAGTCCGGATCCACTTCAACTGGGACCTGCAAAGCATAATTCTTCTTCTGTTGATTTGGCTGTTTTCCGAGAACATCATGAAATTTTGGAGCTATATCGTCTGGGTTGATATTTTTTAATCTGTCGTGGTGGTTGAAGACCAATCCATTATCATGACCGATTGGTATCACTTTAGGTGGGCTTTTTTCGAAAGATTTCAGTCCTGATTTGGGTTGTGGTGCATGTACATTACCGTGACGATTCCCATGCTGACCATCAACGTACACTTGTCGAGGTTGATTTTGAATTTTATAATCTTCATCCTCTCCGTCATTGCCGTCATAAATCTCATCCTCCTCTTCATCCTGATAAAAACTTTCGTGTTTCTGATGCCGATGTTCTTTTCTTTGGACATGCTCTTCTTTAACGGGCGTCCTGACTCCTAATCGGTTTTCTTTTCGATCGCTCTGTTCAGCACCACCCCTACCTCGTGATTGATATCGATGATCATTGCTTGGAGCTTGTTCATCTCTTACCGGCTGCTTAATTTGGTCATCTCTTTTTGGTGGATGATGCGATTCGCCATCTGCCCTACCCCGTGGTTGAAACTGATGGTCATTTCTCGGAATTTCTTCCTGTCTAACTGGTTGCCTGACCGGCATTTGATCCACTCTTTTCGGTTGATCGTTCAGTTCGCTATCACTCCTAACTTGTGGTTTAAACTGATGGTCGTTTCTCGGTACTTGCTCTTCTTTAATTGGATTCCTAATGGGCATTCGGACTTCTTGTCTCTGTGAATCATGCAATTCGCCACCACTCTTACCTTGTGGTTGAAATCTATCTTCATCGCTTGGATCTTGGTCCTCTTTTAGTTGATTCCTGCCACCCATTTGGTCTTGTTTTCTCGGCGGACCGTTCAATCCACCACCACCACCAACATTTTCATCATCGCCATCAACCTCTACGCGCCTGTTTAGACCATCAAATTTCGGGTTCATGTCCTCGAAAACGACCTGACTTGATCCACCACCTTTCTCCATTTCGTTCACCCCTCCTCCATCATCTCTCCAGTACACCAGGTAATAGATACATAACGTTACCAAGGCAACTGAGACGCTAAAGATCAGTCCGTTACATCTGAATCCGCGTATCCTACTCCTGTAAAAGTATGAGGATCTGAATCCTCCCTTTGGTTTCTCCTTCTCGTACATGGTGTCCAACTGTCCAGACAGTCCAGCCGTGGGATGTTGCGCCCTCGAGTGCAAGTTCGATGTCCCACTATGCATTTGGCGATCTTCGTCATATAAATTCACAAATTATATATTTTAAAGAAATGTTTCCCACTCTATTAAACGTTATGGTGTACAACTTTATGTTATATCTTGAGCAGACTCCTTTTGTGCTGGTATAATATAAATCCGGCTTAGCGGTGTGACACAAGAAGTTCCACGTCCTGGGAACATATAATATTTCAAAGTAACATGATATGTACTGTCTATGATGATCTCACCACTGGTGAAAAATTTTCCTCCACTGATTATGCGATATTGATAGCAACTGACAGCATGATGTGTGTTGGTTCAAGAGCAACTGAAAATCAGACACGTGTCATTAAACACGACATCTGGTTTAGCGGCTCTCTTCTACTTTATAGTTTCACGTATTTATGTTGCATGGAACAGGGGCATCGAGAGAACTGTCAGTTGATAAAGGGGGTTGTCCGACCAAATTTGCTGGCAAGTTTGATGGCAATCTTTCGACAGACAAAAACAAATTCCCTCAGATTGTAAAATTTTGCAACTATGGGAGTGGATGGTTCTTCATTTGTAACAGATTTGACAATAATTACAGATCTGCCAACATGACTTTTCATAGTGCATGAATACTATAAAAAAAAAAAAAGGGGGGGGGGGGAGAGAGAGCGAATGAATGGAAAAGTTTAGTTGTGCTAAAATTCAATTGAATATAATCATTATAATCGATAATACAAATAGTTTTGTCGTGTCGTGGTTTCACAGCTGGATATGCCTACAAATGCATCGCTTTCACACACGTTGGATGTATTATGCGTTAAGGGATGTACCACTGTAATAAACCATTTTCAAAACAAATTTTCTGAAAATTTCTAGTATTAATTAGGCGTATTCTTTGTTAATTAACGGTAACCTAAAAAAAAAAAAAAATTCATTAAAATACTACACACTTCAACAGTATGTGTCGTATTAAAAAGCGCTAGGCAGGAGGCTAAACTGAAAAGATCTATTTTTGTCACGCGACACTCCTCACTTTCATTAAAAAAAAAACATACAGATACTGTTACAAATAGCTCCATGATAAAATTACCAAAAAGGGAAGATAACCCTTTGATAATCGTCAGCCATAATGTGACATACCATATCAGTTTCTCCTCCAGGGCTTTTATTTTAAAACATTTAAGAGTAACAAAGTCAGGGATACATTTTAGTAGTAAGCAGCATTTTAATTGCAGTTACTTTACGCGGTGGGGCTTGGTTCGCAACAACAATCGAAAATCGTTTTAACAAATGCCGCCCTCTTGAGCTGTTTGGCGAGAAGGTACTTTGACATTATTTTAATTTCCCTTTCGGCCATTTGTATTTGGACCCATGCACTATTTTCGAATGACTGGGAAGGGGGGGGGGGGGGGGGAAGAAGGTGCACCTTCTCCTCATTTCATCTGGTTCTCTAGTCCCTTTCAGGGCTTCACCTTTTCAAGAAACAATATCTGTTCTCCTATTCTCTCTCTCTCTCTCTCGCTGTTTTATATCTTTTATATATTCTGTTCTCTCCTTGCTCTACTATCCTTCTGCAACCCAACAGTCCTTTTCAGGACTTACACATTTTAACTCTTTTAACCTGCTTGGCTCAGCCTTTATAATGTTGCATCCATCATGTTAAAAGTTTTAATCTACCATTTTGAAAAAGTGGTCACACCTCGGCCCTCTGAAATGGTGATTTAACACTTTAGTTTTTAGAGTGCATAAAGTTCATCTTTCGTGGTAAACGGGAACAATTATTGATTCAAACATATATAAAACTGCGAGCTAGCAAAACGAGCTATAGCTGGATTGAGAGAAAATAAAAATTACTTAGGTGATAAAATAAACGTTTTGATGCACTTATATGGACTTTAGTTAAAATATCACCCCTTCGTGGTTTCTAATATCCATTTCAACTTCGCAGGTTTATATACAAATTGTATAGTTGTCATGACTAGAATACAGTACATTAAACTTCAGGAAAATTGCACAACCAAAAGATCTCAGACCATGTTACGTATACGATCTCTTAAGTATTTAGGCCATGACCGAAAGATTTATTTTTGTCCCCGCCTTTATCCAAATCCTCATTTGGGCTATTTGACTTCCTTTCCAAGCGACAGTAGAACAGATAAAGAAATTGCGATTTAGTTCGTCAAGTAAGCGGCTACTGGACATAAATTTATGCAGATAGTATGCTAAATGGTTTGCGATTGCTTTTGTAATCCGGCACGTTTGCACTGGGAAGGGTGTGGTGGTCATCGGGGGTATTGTTCAGAGTACTCGTAAAGGATTTCGGGGGCAAACAAGGCTGCATTTTTGACATCGCATAACAAAAAGGGTGCCGCCTACGTTGGTTTATGGATCTGACCAAAGACAGAAGCGGGTCAAATGGGTGTGGGCGAGGGAGGTATGCATGTGGCGGAAGAAACCGTTTTTGGTAATCGTGCATGATGATTTTGCTCCAAGAATACTTCTGCTTTCCTCGATCTCTGTTGGAGTATATTCTAAATAGTTTTCCACATTTGTTTTACTTTTGTCGTCATCATCGTTAACGCCTATATCGGCATTGCCATATACATGTACCATTTGTAGTAATAATGAGTGCGAAGTTTCGGATATTGAGGGCTAAGGTGAGAGAAAGCTTAGGAATATTATTATAGAGAGAACGATTAAACATAAGATAATTTAAGGGAAGGTCGAAAATTAGAACCGATTTTGATTATGGTCATTAAGTCATTAAGATACGCATATTTTCAACATTGATGAGATGAAATGAAATGAAATAGGGTTTTTTTTTATGGGGTAAAATGTACGTCGATTTTCAAAAATGGTAATAAGTCGTGAAAAAGGTCCATGCACAAATATTTCGTGGCAACCTTGTTCGACTGTGTCGAATTTTTCAAATTCTTTGGCAAATAATTACCGGAAGATTAGATTAAATTTACAAACAGAATATAACAACGAGGGAACACTGAGCATAAATGGAGTATGAGAGGGGAAGAGAGAAAGCGAGAGAGAGAGAGAGAGAGAGGGGGGGGGGGAGTTCACACTTTGTTGCTCATTTTTCACACACAAATATAATAAAACTGTCATGAATAGGGGTTCGATTCGAAATGCAACATTCAAAAAACGTAAAAACGAAAAAAAGAGAAGACAAAATTACGGTACTGTTGTTTATTTTCAGGGTTGTTTATTTATAAATTTATAAAATTTGAATAAATCTTGACCGCGCCTAAAGCGCTCTTTCAAAGACAATGCTTTCAAAGGGTAAATGTCAGTTCAGAATGAAAACAGATTGTGTATTCGAAGATTAAGGCTTTTGCAGAAAGGCCGTTTGGTGTTTTGCTACGTTCAAAGCCCTTTCCCAAATAAGAGTTCTATCGCTCCGCAAATAGTTGCCTAACCGTTTGCAAGAGAACGTTAGTGGTAAAAACGCGCATCTGCTACTCAGTAGGAAAAGTTATTGTTCAGGAAATTATTGAGGTATAATGATTGAAACTGGGTCAGCCTGGTTCAAATTGTTGTGTCTACTTGAATTACAACAGAAGGTTATGGGTTCGAACCTCTGCTCGTTGCTATTACATTTTTAAAATGTGTACAGCATTGTTATTGGGGGTGTTTGGGGTTATCAGATTGCGTGGCCGAATACCTTGCAAAATATCATGGAGAATCAGTGACAGTTTTCCAGAAATGCCAAATTGTGAATCGACTGCAGCTAAATGTTTTTTGGTACACGCTTCTCCTCCTAAAAGTGACCTTTGGCGCAGATGCTACGCTCCGCCTTGAAAAGGTTCCACTGCAAATCTAGGATTTACTTTATACACACGCAATGAAGGAGATAGACTTTAGAATCACTTCTTTGGAGAAACCTAATTCTTTATTCAACCGTTTCAGATTTGAAGTAAAGTTACAATTCTTTATTTAACGACCTCTTCTTTTTATTCATTGTCTACCCCATTATATTTACATATACTCAACCAAACCCTAATCAATGCCTGCATGAATGTGAGACAATAAGTTGAATTTGAGTTGTCTATTTACCCACCGAACAAGAAGTATACCTGGAAAATAAATATATGTTTTGCCCATCCTTTCTCTGTGATCCGTTATTGGTTTCTTATTTTGAGAAGATCTTTTCTATGTGTGGAGCACACTAACCTTCCTCTGTCGAATTAAATCAATAACCAAACAGAAGACAGAATGAGCATCAATTTAGTAACAAGCAATTACGATAAACAAATTAGGTGGATTGTAATAACATTGATTAATTCTTATGTTTGAATATATCTTTTTTACAGCATATCACCTCTGTTTTTTCCTTTTTCAAGCTCACAGTGTTTGAAATAATAATTCTAAAAATGATGTAATGGTAGATTCCTATCTGATATGCATTGTGTTTTTATTTGGAGAATTATATTATTATATTACACATTTACTGGGTAAGTAATTAACTTACTTAACTAAACTCCATTATTACCACAGATGATGCGAGTATATAATGCTATAGAAATAATGTATGGTTATACTTCCCAGTCATTCTTACTTTCAATATTCAACTCTCATTCCATTTCTGTTTGTAATTTGATTGACCAAATGCATTTGATGTCAAACTCTCTGACTATATATTTCATAAACCATTGTAAACAGTTAATGTTCATCGATTTTTTAATTCCTGAAAATGATAAAGAAATGGTCGAAAACTCGAAACTCGTCATGACTCTGATCGGAGTATTATTCTTACTCAATTAACAAGCTTCCTTTTTGTTGTTATACTTTGGCTTCAGTTGAGGTGCCATTTAATATGTGTCTAAGCACTGAGGGGGTTTCTTGCTACCATATACAAATTTATTCTCATGGGTGGAGAGTCGCAAATGTATAGATCAATGTCTTTTCAGATGACACGAGTGCTGGCCTGAGATTCGAACACTCAACCTCTCCAAAGAAAGTCAGGACACATCTGAATGTTTCTCTCTCTAGCTTATATTTGTGAATAAAAAAAAGGACGACATTATTCACCACTATTCATGCCCAGCAGGTATTTCACTTCTTGTCCTAGAATATTTCCCCTGATCAATTTCCAAAGTGAGCCACGCCTAAATAGAAGAGTAAAAGCTATTTGTTTACAAAGCTCTACACAAAAAGCCTCTTTCATGTCGAAAGGGGACTACGCCTTACATAATGCTGAATTATTGATGTTGAAAGAATCGAACATGCTCTAATTTGATAACAAAAGTTCAGACAGAACTTATATTTTTAAATTATGATGGTTTCAGATGTCGACAATTTCTTTAGGAATATTTCGGAGGAGACAATGGTATCATTGTTCTCCATTATTCATATATATAAAGTGAGTTTGTAAATGAAAGCAATGTATCGGCAGTAAAGAAAGAGGGTAAATACGACACAAGAAAAGAAGATTTGCAAGTGAAAGATTGAACCAATAAACGGGTGTTTGCATAGACTTCAGGGAGATTTCCCTAGTCTACAATTCCAGGTTTGAAACTCCTTTCCCCACAAAGTGATGATAATCCGAAACATTATCATCGAATCAAAAAGGCCTCCATACCTCATCACCTCATCTAAAATGTATCTCATCTTCTCCAAGACAGAGTGTGAATAGATTTCCTCAGAGGTGGGCTTCTTAAGCTATGACATTTTTGAAGATTTTGAAATGAGAATGGTACACCACTAAACACAGTCTCTGTGTGAAACAACTCGAGAAGGGTGGGGGAACTTTACACAGCATTGTTCTCCTTTTTCGCCTCCGAGTTCGGTCTTCACATTTCCTCACTGGCCACGTTAATGTCGGAGTCGGTAGAAAGTTGATTAATGTCTGTAGGATACGTTACGTTCTTCTCTCGGGAGTTTCGACTTTATCCTCGAGACTTAGAAGCATCCTGCGGACTTGCGACCCATTTGGAATTACTGATAACTTGGAATTATCTTGGTGAATTTGTCTTCTGTAATGTGGTATTTCTGGAGATGAAGTTGAAGCCAACGGTTTTCCATCACAATCAGAAACTTTTGAACAGATGCTACAAAAAACTATAAATAGCATCAGGAATACAATTTAATTCTGCTGAAATTTCACGAGAGAGAGAAAAAAAAGACACATCATATTTTTAGGAGGAGTCAATTCCAAGGTTATACTTTTTGTTAGAACACAAAAAGTGGATAAACGAATTCATTGTCGCATTTTCCACGACATGCAAGCAATCTTCATCGATACTCTTTGAGTTTCGAGAAAAGGAGACAGATCTACAGAACTTCTGTCATTCTTCCAATGTGGCAGTGGAATTTATATATGGATAAGTTATGCTCTGGACATCTTTAGCGGAATGAGGGTGGATAACAATGCATTTATTTCTTGGATTTCTATTGATATTGCTGCTGACAATATGTCTCAGCAAAGAAACAGAACAAATGGCAGGTGAGAAAAGGGAATAAACGGTAGTTCTAATCTTTCGAATTGTCTAAACTTTTCTTTTATTTGAAATTGATAATGAAAGAAATGTTTGAAAATGTTTGTTGGCTTTGACTTTATTAGCCACATTATTTTGACTTAGATCTATTAAGATTCATAAAGTGCGTTTAAAATACTTCACGTTTTTATTGATTTTTAAACAAAAAATAAGTGGTGGCCTATAAAGCACACAGATTCAAATCATAATTATACGGAATCGCATGTACAACATTGAGAAAAATATAAAGCTTAAGATGAGAGAGAGGGAGAGAGAGAAAACAAAGAAAGAAAGAAAGAAAGGAAGAAAGAAAGAGAGAGAGAGAGAGAGAGAGAGAGAGGGGGGGGGGGGGGATTAAACAGCACTTTCCTGCCAGGATTCGAACCTGGTATCAGGGGTTTTCATTTACCGAAGCCCAAACCTCTTTCCAACGTTTGTGAGCTAATCGATAGAACCAGATTCATTTAGTCTTTTTCTGCCATCAAATGGGAATTTTTAAATCATATTTTTTCACTTATTTTCATGTAATGGACGGTATCAGGGCTGCTAAATTTGTTAAAGATCATTACATTTTTATTTGCTTCATAATCAGCACCACGATTACAATGTACGTTATAGATCTAGCTCATATTATATGCATACGAGACTGATGGCTGGGGGTTGGAGTGCAGCCCCTATTTTGAAATTGCTAATATTCTTAATTATACAGAATCGCATGTACAACATTGAGAAAAATATAAAGCTTAAGATGAGAGAGAGGGAGAGAGAGAAAACAAAAAAAAAAGAAAGAAGGAAGAAAGAGAGAGAGAGAGAGAGAGAGAGAGAGAGAGGGGGGGGGGGGCGGGGGCGGATTAAACAGCACTTTCCTGCCAGGATTCGAACCTGGTATCAGGGGTTTTATTTACCGAAGCCCAAACCTCTTTCCAACGTTTGTGAGCTAATCGATAGAAGCAGATTCATTTAGTCTTTTTCTGCCATCAAATGGGAATTTTTAAATCATATTTTTCACTTATTTTCATGTAATGGACGGTATCAGGGCTGCTAAATTTGTTAAAGATCATTACATTTTTGTTTGCTTCATAATCAGCACCACGATTACAATGTACGTTATCTAGCTCATATGCATACGAGACTGATGGCTGGGGGTTGGAGTGCAGCCCCTATTTTGAATTGCTAATATTCTTGCAAGTTTACCTCATATTCGGGCACTGAAGTGGTCTGTTTGTAACTTTTGAATCTTATTTAGTATATTTCGATGACAAACTTAAAACTTAACCATGATAAAGTGTCAAAACTTTTTCTCGATTGCTTCGCTCGCTCGCAAAATTTAGAAACTGGAAAGTTGATATTCGGGCAAGAGACGTCAGCCCCCTGGCGAAATAATTGTGCTCGTACACGCCTATGAACTAGATCATTAGACCGACGTTATACTTATGATTCGGAAAAAGAGAATCCATTATGATATATATTTTTTATTTTATATATTCTTATTCCAGATTTGCCCATACCTTGCAGAACAATATCAAGCGAAAGACACAAAGGTAAGAAGGGACATCCCATATACAGTGTGAGCCAATAAAAGGAAACCCATATTCACGCTCAATATCTTAAAAGCCAAGTGAAATCTCTGAAATGTATTATAATGGTATGATAGTTGATAATGTCTTCTTTAATTTGATAGACTGCTCACCAAAATGCAGTCATGGATGACTGGGCACTGGCCATATTCAAAAGGCATGTCAGAATCGTCTTTGCCCAAGTTTGGGTTGAATGCATGGTGTTCAGGAGTCACTTTCATTATTTGTGATGATATCTGGAATGGAGATCATTCAGCCAACCTTGGGTTGACAGTTCATTTCATTTAAAACTTGGGCCGAGGCAAATTTGACATGCATCAGGCTTCAGAGAGTAATACAATATAAGTCTTACAAAGTTGTGAGAATGAACAAGAAACAGTTGAAGAAAAGTGTAAATAAACAAGTACATGTATTATCAAAATGTGCATCGAAGAATGAATAACCATTGAAAGAATACTTAGATGCAGATCAATAAAGTATGGATTTATGCACGGAAAAGCATAAAAATTGATATGAAATTGATAATTGTATGATCGCTACAATGTACACACTACCCATGCGCAATAGCAAAATCATAAGTCATACCAAAATTTTGTCGTGATTTTGTTATGTGGTTGTGTGGAACACGAACATCTATCTATAGTAATTAAATTCAACCATTTCAGCGAAAAAAAGAATATTACATTAAATGAATACGAAAAAAGAAGATAGGAATGAATAGAAAGGATTCAACGTCCTGAATATTATGATCCTGGTGGCATCAATATTCCAATATTAACAATATAAAATGAATGAATGGATAAGAATATTCTATCACATAACCATCGAGGAAAACATACGTCTTCTTCTGCTAGTTTTACATAATCATTCGGGAAATAACAAAAGAGCCTGCGTCTAAAAATATATAATGAGGTTGATTTAGTAATTTCAATTGGAAGTTCATTCCAACGCTTTGGGACCAGTAAAAGAAATATTTTTTGAGTAAACAATTTTCGTGTACGAGGAAGATGGAAGAGACTACTTTGACAGGTGGGGTATTGATGGATACTACTCTTTCTTACAGCAGGTATTTCATTAATGGACAACTGGTACATAAATATTCCTAAGTTATAGACATATATGTCGCCAATTCGTAAAAGTTTGTTCTTTAAAAATAGTGGACTGGTAGGAGAAAGGAATCAACCATGATTAATGTTTCTAATTGCTCAATTTTGAATAGTTAAAATCTTGTCAAGTAGGGTTTTCGCCACGTTGCCCCAAGCAAGGATACCGTAATTAAGGTAAGGTAATATAAGATATGGGATGGAAATTCGTGCTTTAGTTTGGATTAAGGAGGGCGCTTGTTCGAATTTTGCACGGAACTGTGCCCCCCCCCCTCCTTTTACAAAATCCTGGATCCGCCCCTCCTGTAGGTATACGAATGTCAAAGATACCGAAATATTGAGTCTCATGAGCCTTCTGCTTTGTGAGCATTCAGAAAAGTTAGTTGTTTTTTAATCTGCATTTGTTGGTCTCGCGGACCTTCTCTCAACTTAGCTGTAGCCAACTATTGTTTTTTTTCTGCAAGGATTCCCAGTCTGTTTTCTATGTAGATAATTTTTTCAAATATTTTGGATAAAAAACAAAATGAATATTAACTGCATTACACCAATTAGCCTAAGACTCAATTGTAATGAAAAACTGTTCAGTGCAAAACAAATTACAAATTTAGATGAAGTATATATACAAGTTTGTCTAAACAATGTGAGCGTGTAGTTTATTATCTTAATGATTTTCGTGAATGATGATAAGCAAGTTGAGGTATTAAATCAACCACTTCTTTGATAAAAATACAAGCATATTCATATATATATATATATATACATATATATATATATATATATATACATATATATATATATATATATATACATATATATATATATATATATATATACATATATATATATATATATATATACATATATATATATATATATATATACATATATATATATATATATATATATATAAAATGTAAAAGAAAATGAGAGAATAATGGTTGCGTATATAGCGTAAATCAAACTTTCCCAGCGCACTCCTCCCTTTTTGATTTTTTTTTTGGTGCAAAGGTTGAACAAGTGTCTCCAGCGGGAATCGAACCCGGGTAACTGGGTTAGAACGCCAATGCCTTAACCACTAGACCACGGAGAAGGGCCAGTGGTTTCGGCGACACAAGATTCAACTGACCGACTATAGTGACAAATCTTCAACCTCATTAATTAATTCCTTTGTCGGGGGCAGGTGACTTTTGAACAATGACAAGTCGCATGCCTTATCTGGATCCAACCAGAGCGCGTTGATAGAGAGAGTTGTGACACGCGCATAATAAGCCTGCGCGTACACGGTCTTTGTTTAAAGTATGGCGGATCATGGAGCTCCCAATAGTTCCCTTTTACATACATTCTCTATGAGGGAAATTTTTGAAGCTCCATGAAATGACTGACCAATCAGAAGCGACCTCCAGTGTCAGGACTCTCTGTATGGATAGCTCTGGATCAAACCATTATTGTCTAATTTTTATTTCTCAATATATATATATATATATATATATATATATATATATATATATATATATATATATATATACTGTATATCTTTATTCAAAATAAATAAAGAAGAGGTTAACATATAGACTAACGTCTATCGGGCACAGTGCAATCACAACAATACCAATGTGACATTTAGCAGGGTGTATATAAACAAATATAAAATACATGGAACATAAAGGTATATTTTGAAAGGATATAATACTGGATTATTATAAGGAAGGAAATAACATTTGAGAGACTTCAAAAAACGATATTTCGCACACTATAAGTCTATAAATGGAGGAAGAACTATTACAAATACTTGAGAATGTGCTGCTCATTAGCTAAAATTGGAAATTTCATGACATTTTGACACACGTTGATTATATTGGTGTTTTTCTTAACATTAGTAATATATACACAACAGGGAAAACCAGAGGGATATTTTGAAGATGTGGCATTTCATGGTTAGAAAGCTAAGCTTTTTTAAAATGAAAAGTAAAATATACTGCGGTAACTATGGTAAATAATATAGATAAGATATTCTTTCAGACATGGTTGTAAATGATGCATTGCTATTAGTTTTCATCAATATAAAATTCATTATATATATATATATATATATATATAAATCTTGGCTTAAGACATTGACAGTGATAATTTCATACTATTTACAATACATAATACATTGGTATAATGTATCATTATCATGAATTAGGTTATAATAATTGTAAGTAAAGTTCCTAATCACATTTTCCACACTTCTTTTTATAGAAGCTTTATTGATTTAATAAAACTTACAAAATGATAATCAAGATTCAAAATGATTTAATAGAATAATTGATGGACTTATCAAAAACTGATTATTGATTTGGTGATTGGGTCTTATACCATGCAGATGCATCAAGCCGAAAGACAAAATAGACTTGCATTTAATAAAGTGCATGGTAGATGCTAAATAAAAAAAAAAAAGTTATTCAGGGGGAAATAACTACATAAAGTGAAATACGGTTATATTATAATGTCTACATAATATTTTAAGATTTAAAAAAAGTGACTATAAACACAAAATATTTTGAGGAACAAATGAGTGAAAGTCTCAGATAAACTTAAAAAGAACAGGTAAGCCAGTCATGATTTTTTTTAAAAAGTTGAATCCCATGTTATACAGCAGCAGGGGGGGGGGGGGGGGGGGCTAGGTGGGGAGGGGAGGGGGGGGGGGAAGGGGGAGGGGGATGTTTGTTGTCCCCACTTTGACCAAAATCAAGAAAAGTGCCCCTGAACTGATAAAGAAAGTGGTCCTACGAAGTGAAAAAAAAGTCTAACCCATAATGGAATCAGTGCCCCTCCTTGAAAAAAAAAAGTGTTCCTTCTTCTCTGATTTCCCATTAGCTTATAGCTCTTCAAGACAGAAACGGGCGCCCTTTCTTAGCCTGCATCATGTATATTTGTGCAATTTGCCAATGCATTTTCCTCTATATACAGAGGAAGGTTTTCGTAATAAATTATGATCTAGCATATATAGTCACCGGACTATGGATCACAGTGGTTCGAGTCCATGTCACCCACATTACCAACGTCCTTTGGTGGTAATACATTCATCTTCATTTGCCACACTCGACCCAGGTGAGAAAATGGGTACCTGGCAGTAATCATTGAAATGCTAGAGCATCCATTATTGGTAGTAATTAAAAATTAATCCAGTTGTTTCGTCCTGCCATATGTAGGTCGAAACAGCTAGATTGATTTTTTCCTCCCCCCCTAAGTTTTGTTCAAGCTAAGGGATTCCCCACCAAAAAGAAGAAGAAGAAGAAAAGAGGAGGAAGAAGAAGAAGCCGGAGAAGAAGAATTAAGAAGAAGAAAAATAACTTTAAAAATGAATAAGAAGAAAGAGAAGAAGCAGAAGAAAAAGAAGAAGAAGAAGAAGAAGAAGAAGAAGAAGAAGAAGAAGAAGAAGAAGAAGAAGAAGAAGAAGAAAAAGAAGAAGAAGAAGAAGAAGAAGAAGAAGAAGAAGAAGAAGAAGAGAAGAAGAAGAAGAAGAAGAAGAAGAAGAAGAAGAAGAAGAAGAAGAAGAAGAAGAAGAAGAAGAAGAAGAAGAAGAAGAAGAAGAAGAAGAAGAAGAAGAAGGAGGAGGAGGAGGAGGAGGAGGAGGAAGAAGAAGAAAGGAAGAAGAAAGAGGAGGAGAAAGAGGAAGGAAGTCAAGTAGCTTTGATTGCCTGATTTGGTATTTAAAAAAAAAATTGGTGTCATAATATGAAAAAAAATGGGGAAGGCAAATAATAGTGAAGGAAGAAAAAGGAGAAGAAGAAGAAGAAGAAGAAGAAGAAGAAGAAGAAGAAGAAGAAGAAGAAGAAGAAGAAGAAGAAGAAAGAAGAAGAAGAAGAAGAAGAAGAAGAAGAAGAAGAAGAAGAAGAAGAAGAAGAAGAAGAAGAAGAAGAAGAAGAAGAAGAAGAAGAAGAAGAAGAAGAAGAAGAAGAAGAAGAAGAAGAAGAAGAAGAAGAAGAAGAAGAAGAAGAGAAGAAGAAGAATTAGCTATAAAAGTCCAAGGAAAATGGGATGCGGATAGGAGGAGTCTGAGAAAGTTAAAGAAGAGGAAATATGAAATATTGTAGGATGGTTTAGGCTTTACTGAATATTTCCCTTAAATTCTATGTGAGAAAATTTGAAATTTCATTTATAAATAGGGCCCTCTTATATAGGATCTGATTCTTCGTTTTGTAGCGGGTGGGATGGGCGTGGTCCAAGCGGGGGTTTCCCCAGCATGCACAACAACGCAACTCCCAGCACGTGCATGGCAGCTGGCTGGCCGGCCTGGCCTAGGGCAAGGGTTAGGGCCTATGGTTAGGGCCGTTAGGGCCTAAGGCGGCGCTCGCGGGCCGGCTGGGAATGCAGGGCGCGCCATATTCAATTTTGTGCTAGCTAGGCAATGATCGGGAGCTGCCGCAAGCCGATTCAGTTTCACCAAGCTGGAGGCTAATTATTTGTGTGCAAACTCTACATGTCAAACTGTATGAGGTCAGTGTCTGTTTTTTCTCTGTCAAGCCTGGTAAAAAGGATAAAACCAAAGATACGCTTGTGTTTTTGTGCTTTTGAAGTATTGATTGCTTCGAATTACCCTGTTAACCCACTCACACTTATGCGAGGTTATTAACCCTTTCATGACAGGAATTTTTAAAGGGGTAAATTGATCACATTTTGTTCTTCAAATTGGCAACAATAATATTTTTCTTTTAGTGCTACATGGTTCTAACACAATATAATGTCTTTGAAAACAATATACATCATTAGAAACTTAGTCGAAAGTTGAAAAAAAATGCCAATTTTGATTAAACACAGTGATTTTGAACCTCTCAATGTGTTGCCAATTTAAGGATTTTGAAGCTTATTCTCCTTTTTAAAATTCCTGGCATCATACTCAATATGGTCATGCAACAAAAATGGAAACAATGTGTGTAGAAATTTTTGCTCTATCTACTCATGCATCTGGTATATTTTTTAGAGCTCTGAATCAAAAGTTATGGAGCCAAACCACAAAATGTGGTCAATTATCTCGAAAGGGTTAATGAACTAGAGTCTTAGAGATTGAGGGTTTCTGACGCCAGAGACTCAGGGCCCGCATGTGTGTAGTGTTCAATGAAATCTACGTCTGAAGAGTCAAATTTTCATCACTGTTCCTAGTGTCTTCTTTCAGCGTAAAATCACCAAAATAATAATCAAACTCCTTTTCCATTGCATGGTTGTGGGCATCAATGCAAAGACCAGACAAGAAACTATATAGAGGTCTAAAGTTCGATGATAGATCTAGGTAGTGTTAGAAATGATACTGAGTTTTCCAATGACATGTTTAGATCTCGGCTCTAGTGAACCCACTTGAATATTAATAGATCTAGACCAAAAGCTTCAGTCTCTCTGTATCGTCGGTTATATTTGTTCAACAGAGACTACGTCTGGCTCCACTAACCTACGTGCATAGAATGTTGACATATGTCAGTTTTAAAGGGATACTTTGGTGGGCCTGCATGGGCGAGTTTCCGTTGAGAGAGGAAAATATACTCGGAGCTTCATGTCACTTTCGATACAAGGACTTCCATCACACGTGCTAAAACATTTGATTCATATTGGATCACCTCTGAGATAGTTCGGCGAAGACTGGCTTGTGTTTTAAATTTCGCGCGATGGGAAAGTAATCAAACATGTGGAAAAGTAATTACAGACCCAGCTCTCTGGTAGAGCCATGGGGTAGTTACGTAATCGTGGCGACAACGCGTCGCGGCAGGGCAGTGCAGAAGCGATGGCTAGACTAATCAACCAGAAGTAAACCATGTTTTGTATTTGGAAATATTTCAGCATTACACTAAACTTGTTTGGGTGAATGAGGTTATGACCAGAAACAAGACTAAGGGCCTGGGACCGGTTAAACCCGAAGTGTTCGCCTACATGTAGCTCCAGTTCGGTTAACTTCGTGCCGTCCGATCATTTAGTCCGACGGCCTCGCACAACGGGCGTGCTATGTGTACAAGTAAACGAGCCTTTTGCAAATTCCGCACGATTTCATTTCCCTGTGAGTTCTCATTAAACTGGCCCTTTAATAAATGATTCCCCATAACAGATGGTTATTTCTGTCTAAGATAGATCTAGACTCTGATTACTTAAAACTTTCCCCATTTTCTCTGTTGTCGCCATCATGTCGGATTGGCTTCATATCGGTGGTTTTGAGCTGTCGGCATTGGGTTTCTCTTATTTAGATCTTGGCTACTACTACAGTCTAGTACCGTACTTAATAAGTTTTGCTCTCATGTTTCTTGACAAGGTTATCGAGTCATAGTTCTAGCGTTACATGTACAATTCAGTATGTACTTGGAAAAATATAATTTCGGTCTTTGGTCTGGGGGGGGGGGGAAGTCCTGGTCTTACCCGCAGGCACTCACACATATTCATGCAAGGTTATATATAATGGGTCTTACTATGTTGATCAATAATTTCCTCTTATCTCTCCATTTCCTGCTCTCTCTCTCTCTTCTTAAAATTTATTTGAGGGGAGGGGGGGGGGGGGGTCACTTGTATGCCACTTGGTACTACACCACTGATTCGAAAGGGTCTGAGCCAAAAGTAGTCGACATAAACCCTAAACTTTCAAATTGAAATATGTGTTTAACTTTCTAAAGCATAATATGTAGTTTATGAAGATGCATATGTTTCATCATGATCATTCCATATTTCGGAATATTACTCTTGAAATGAGAAAAAGTGCCCTTGTAGTGCGACGGGACAGAATTAATTTAAAAAAATCAATTAAGTATAAATTGCAAGTAATAGTAATAGTTTGTATGGCATAATGTCAATTCTGGAAATAGTAAGCAAATAATTACCGTTGGTGAAGGTGATGGGACAAACTATCACTTCTGATGCGATCTGGATGTAGCTATCTTTCCTTTCCGAAGCGAAGCTGAGGAAAGATAGCATATACATTCAGATCGCGGAGCAAGTGATAGTACGTCTCATCGCCTGAAACCAAAAGGTGATTATTTGCTTTATATTCCACATCTGAAGTATTTAACTAGTACGACAAGGATTATTGTCTACTTCTCGAAAAAGACACTTAGGCCTGAATTCACAAAAGAAGTTTAAACCATTACATAAACCCCCTTCTGGGTGCACACATGTGTTTTATTTAAGCGTGCAAATGGGCAATGCACGCTTTTTTCAGCGTATTTTAGTACGCTTATGGCCGGAGCTATTCGTAAAGGTCACACACTTTTCATTCTGACTGTTCGTAAAGGTCACGCTAGTGCTGTAGCCCGGAACGCATGCTGGTCTTTAGTCCGCCAGACTGAGCTGTCCGGGCCGGACCAATTCCGGTCCGGGCTGTGGCAATTAATTGGGTCAACTCGATAACAGAAAGAGATAGTGTAAAGGTCTTGAAATAGCTCATTATTCTTCGTCTTTTATCATAATAAATCTGTCAAAATAACTAAATAAATGCATCCGATTGCCTAAGTGTAGCTCGATCTGTTTACCTGCAGTGCATTCAAGATATACGGCCAGTATGTATTATTACACATACATGCAGCACTGCAAATACAAGTACATACACACAACCATGCACCTGCAGTCTAGTCCTATCCTGCATGTATGCAGGGCAAAATCAATTTAGTGACCAATCAGGAAGTTTCTCTCGATATGTGGGCGGAGTTAATCTCAGAATAAATTAAAGGGATACTGCATGGGCGATTTCCGATGAGAGAGGAAAATATACTCGGAGCTTCGTGTCACTTCGATACAAGGACTTCCATCGCACGTGCTAAAACATGTGATTCATATTGGACCACCTCTGAGATAAGACTGGCTTGTGTTTTAAATTTCGCGCGGTGGGAAACGGGCCGGACTTTTTGTTCCGGGCTACAGCACTAGGTCACGCATTTTCATTTCGCGTGTTCCCACAATACTGATAACGCATTGTGACTCTATATGGACTAAAGAGATCAGCGAAACACATAAGTACTATTCCGTCAAGGTCACAAACTTTTCTCCATGGGTGAGGAAAAGGTAGAGATCGATGGGAAAACTACATTTTATCACGTTTTGACCAATCTAACAGCAAGATTCTTAGTATGTGGAATATAATCTGTTATAATTGGGTTAAAATTTCAACTTTTTTGTGCAAAATTATATTTTGGGGCACTTCGACACAATTTAGAAATTTTTTTGTCGGATAAACTGAAGTTCATATATTGAGGTTTTAAAGTATCAATGAGCTATTATACTATCACTTAGTATCATCAAAATCAATTTCCTTCTATTTCTAGAAAAACTGTGATGCATTAACTTTTTTTCCGTCCTGTCATATTTAGGGTTTTTTGGGTGTGACAGACGGAATCACAAGGTGCTCACACGTTAATGTTTGATAAACACTGTTTGCATAACATGGCAATAAAGCTCATATGATGTTTTCAAAGATTAGGCCTATAATTAACAGGGTTACAGCTTTCATTGGTCCACTGCGATGTAGATAATCTCTTTGCCCTCCATGGCATGAAGAAACACTTTAGAAATGTTGCTTGTTTGAATAAAGATTGTTCAAAAATATTCTTTTGGGTAACATTGAGCACACTAATATAGGTTAGATTTTTAGTATCATATGGAATAGTTCATCTACAATCAAACCTGTATGGAAAGACCAACCTAAGGCAACACAAATATATGTTTTTTTATAAGCAGGTGGTCTCTGTACAATTTAGGTTTACTTTGAGAAGTGTTTCAGTGAATAATATTTGAATGGAAACAAAAATTATTTGGTCTTTATAGACAGGTAGTCTTTCTATATGCACTGCCTTCTTGTATAAAATGCATCAAAAATATCTTTCAGACTATTAAAAACAAAAATTTTTGTTGTTGAAAAATCCAGACATTTGATCATGATAATTTTTGTTCATGAATCTGTTTTTCTCTCTCTCTCTTTTTCACTGTTCTATTTTATATTTTGTTTTTATTTTTGTAATTTGTAAAATTTGAAAAATAGTTGTTGTTGTTATTGATTTCAGTTTTGTACAGACTTGCTGAAAAACAGCCTTGCAGCTGATGGCGCGTTTTCAGTGCCGTATTCAAATAAATAAAACAAACAGGTGTTGTTAAAGAAGGTTTGACTTCTCATAATGACATAAATGAAGTGCTGCAGCAAACACTTGAGAAATGCTGCTTGTATGAATTAATAAACATTTAAAAGATACTTTGGAGACATTCAGCACACATTTCTGTTCACATGTGGTTTCATAAGGATAATAATACATGTAGTTGGTTCTTGTACAGTGCACATGTCTGTCAGACTTGACACTCCTGGGGTTCCACAATGGTGTTCCTTGTATTCAATTGTAGCTAAATGACTAAAGTCATCCCTTTTATTGCTCCAATCTTCAGACGGCCTTTGGCTTTCAGCACAAGCCCTCAACGCTACTGCAATAGATGTGAGATGGCACTCTCATCCACCTCAAGTCCATGTCGGCCTCTCATGCATGAGGGTCGAGGACAACGCAATAGTCTTCGAGACAACAGCCGACGAAAAAGGTCACACGGTCCTCGGAAGCTTAGAAGAGGGCTACCTCTATCATATTACTCTCAGAGCAAGAGATAGCAGGGTGAAGGAGACTTCCGTATATGTTGTAGTTAGCACAGGTTAGTAGTAGTGTCATTGAGTTGAACTGAAGTGAATTGAAATGGTGTGTATTATCATAATTTCATTGCAGCCAGTGACAGAATTTCGAAAGCTATTATAGAGTAAATATACAGAATATATGAACAATTATAAAATAGGTACATGTATAAAAGTAATCATATGGACAAAAGAAGCAAGCTGCATGGATACAAATTCATATGAGTAATGCGTAGTAATGATAATGGACCAGATGCTGTATATGAACCTTAAAATTGTTAAACCTGTCATTCAGGGAGTTGAGTAAGCAATATGCCACAAGTAAGGTGGATTGTCAGTTTGTCACCTGTACATTGCCACTTGTTATGGCAGACTTTCAAAATCTGTTGAATATGATTCGCTTTGGTATACATACCTTTAGCCCAGTGTATCTCAGACGTACATGCATGTAATTCTCACAGATTAAACTTTTAAAGTGTCAGATATTACAAAAGCGGATTCATTGTGCAATAATTCAAAATAGAAACCCTTAGGAACAAGGAAAATGTAAAGACCTAGTTAAGTTCATGAAATGTCATTATAGAGTCAAATTGTAAAGGTTAATAGTGGTTAGAGTTTCAAAGCAATCTCCCTCAGGAAACCACCCCCATACAAGAAAGAAAATAATGAAATCATAAAAGTAATGAAACTAAAGGAACCTACAGATAAGGAAAGAGTAGCAAACATAAATTTTAAAGTATACCAAAAATGTTCAACAAGAAATGTGCCGAAATGTCAAACATGATAACAGCATAAAATTCTGCTTATCAAATGGAAAATAGTATTTATATTTGTGTTCAGTAAATAAATTTGCTCATTTCTGTTTTGCAATGACTCATATTGTAAATGAAGTAAGTGAGTCCATCATGCTCGATCTGCAAACTCGTCTGCAAATATTAATGTATGCAACTTAATATAAAGGATTTGATTGCTCATTCATGTGTGATGATGTAGTGTAAAGATTCTGTATAAATAATGCAAGACATGTTTCATCACTGGCATGTATGATCAGGTTTTATTATGAAAGGCCAAAATGATTAATCCGTTGACTACTGAGTTTTGTCATTCCCATAGGCTTAATACAGGATCCACCCAGTTCCCATGGCAGTGGGTTAACTTACCATGTTTGAAGATAAAAGTTTGTGTAGTAGAATCTGTATGAGTAACAGGTTAAAGTATATATGTCAATACTTTTGTTGGAAATTGAGAAGACCATGGAAGGAATAAGCCTATCCACAACTTTTTTCCAAGATTATAATTTACATTCTAATTTATATTATTGTGCATTTCGTTGTAGTCAATGTACATGTATTGTTTGAAAGGGCATCATATTTAGTTTTCTTTTTAATTTTTTTTATTTTCAGAATGTTCAGATGATATTTTCCATGTTGGGAGAAGACTCCAGCAAAGTGTGGCTAAAACTACTATAGAGTCCACTACTGTAGAGGAGGCAACAACATACATTGAAAGCACAATAAATAGTGATATAACAGAAAGAACTAGCTCAATTGACAGTTCAGTGCAAGCCTCTGAAACGACTGCAGCTGAAACAACTATCCAAATAGACACTACAGAGGGTCTTTCAACAGCTGCAGAGACTACAGCCGAAGCAGTGACAACAGTATCTACAAATGACTCTAGTAGTGCTACATTTGAAGCCACCACGGATGGGGGAACAACTGAAATCTTATCCTCAGTGCAAACTGACTCAGAGACAACTGAAAATGGAGCGACAATGTTTGTTCTTACGAGCCAGATGGGAGCAAGTAGTGAGGAAAGTACAGATTCTGCATCTACAGTTGAAGCAACAACTTTGTCAATAACAAGTGATGCAATATCTGATGATGTAGGCTCAACATCTGCAGAAACAACAATACAAATGGAGACAGCCCTTGGCTTAACCTCCGATATAAGCACTACCGATACAGCAGCAAGTACTGTGCCTGAAACAACTGAAGCTGTCAATTCAGATGGAACAAGTCAAGAAAGCAGTTCAGCTGAATTGACAACTTCTTTTACAGGGGAGGCAACAACTCTTCCAGGAACTACAAATGCAGTGTCTGAGGATGCAGAGACAACATTTGATTCTTCAACAATAAAAGTGGTGTCAACGGTTGTGTTGTCTTCAGATATGAGCACAATTGAATCAAGTACTTTGCCTGAAACAACTAGTGTGTCTATGGAAGCTCTAAGTTCAGATGCAACAAGCCAAAATAGCATTTCAACTGAATTAACAACTATTAGTATGGGTACAAATGAAGCAAGTACTTTGTCTCAAACAACTAGTATGTCTACGGAAGCTCTAAGTTCAGATGCAACAAGTCCATTTGGCATTTCCCCTGAATTGACTACTTTAAATATAGGTATAACTGACACAAGCACTTTGCCTGAAACTACATCCGAAACCAGTACACAAGGTAAAGTTTAACAAATCTGTCTTGGAAAGTATGACCTATAGTAAACCATCTTGCTGTATTGCTGTCAAGCTTTTCTTACTAATCAAAACATTTCTTTTTCATGAGCAAGCAATCCAAATCAAAGTTAAAACTTAGAACTTCATATTTAGTTTGATAAAGTTTGATTGTATGTTTCTGTTTTCTTCACAAACACTTGAGTTGGTTTCATATGAAAATGGATTATATTTCAAATGTACTTTCTTTGTGCTGCAATGTATGAGTCTCTGAATCCTTATCTAATCCTTACAGTGCAATATATCTGCATCTATAGAGGATATTTACTACACATTTCTCTATTCCAGTATTCAGACTCCCAGATTCAATTTTAATGATCCCCATTTTCATATGACGGTCATTCTAAACCATAGATTTAAATCCAATTTATTGTATTTATACTTTAATAATGACTAAAGCAACCAATTTTAACAAGGTATTTTTCTTTAATTTTTCCATATTCCAGGTCTATCCACTTTGGATGCTGCTGGCTCATCATCAAACACTTTGACTACAGCTATTGCTCTAGAAACCTCTACGGATTTAAGGACAAGTCAGGCCGTGACTACAGATGAGTTAATCACCTCCCAAGTTCAAACCACAAATAGCTCCTCATCTGCCACAGTGACCTTAGGAGAATATACCTCACAGAAGAGTACTTCCACAGAGCTTTCAACAGGCACCGATACTGTTTCATCAACTCCCGGTGATCCAACTTCAGAAAACTCTGTAACTGTCCCTGAATCTACTGTCCAATTTACTGAGGCTACTCTCACAAGTGATCAAGGTTCAACTGTGATAACTGATACTGGAGGTTTTTCAGCAACTGCATCATCAACTGCTCCATTATCTATGGAATTGAGTACTGGTGCAGAAACAACAGAAAGCCAAAGTACAGAAGGAGTCACAGAGATAACATCAAAGATAACATCGAATGCTCCATTTACATCCGAGTTGTCAACAGATGCCATAAGTACTGGGGAAGAATCTACAGAAAGTAGAAATACTGAGGAACTGAAATCAGACGTAACATCAACTGATGTATTTACTTCAGGATCAGCTACAAATGTGCTGAGTACAGAAGTAGAATCAACAGTAGCGCAGTCAACAGAAGGATTTACCTCAGATAAACCAACAACTGCTCCACTGACCTCAAGTTTATCTACAATTGACTCGAGTACTGGGGGAGAATCAACGGAATCCCGAACTACAGTTACCATTACTTCAGTAATCTCAACAGATGCTCCAAGTACTGGTGTAGAATTGACTCAACCCCAAACCGTACAGGACTTTACCTCAAAAGTAGCATCAACAGCTTCTCTGACTACGATTATTTCTGCTACTAATGCCATTACTGCTGCAGAATTAACAGAATCCCCCAAAACAGAAAGTTTCACCTCAGATGTGTCATCAACTGATTCTGCTACCTCAAGTCTCACCCCAAGTGCCTTGAGTACAAAGTTTGATTCCACAGAATCAGAAATCTCTGAAGGATCTTCTACTGATGTAACGTCTGCACATATGACGTCTACTTTTACTACCGGTCTTTTGAGTACTGCTGCTGAATCTACAGAGCAAGATACAACCAAATTATTTACCTCAGATGTAACGTCAGCTACTCCTACTTCAGCTTTTTCAGGCAAGGGATTCACCACTGAAGGATTGACCTCTGGTGTGACGTCAAATGCTCCTTCTTTGGGATTCACACCCTCTGATTTGAGTACTGCTGCAGAATCAACAGAGTCAGGAACAACTGTAGGATTAACTTCAGTTGTTTCATCTACAACTCCTTCTGCATTACGTTTCACAACTGAAGGTTTGACTACTAAGGAAGAATTGACAGAGTTGGGAACATCTAAAGGATTGACTTCTGGTTTTACATCATCTGCACCTTCTACTTCAGTTTTGACCAATAGTTTGAGTACTGAGGACGAATCAACAAAAGTCAAAAGTACAGTAGGTTTAACACCAGAGGGGATGTCAACTGATGCATTTGCTTCAGCTTTCACCGCAAGTAGTTTGAGTACTGGATCAGAATCAACAAATATCCACAGTACATCAGGATTTACGTCAGAAGAATCATCTACAGTTCCTATTACTTCAGTTTTCATGACCACTGATTTAAGTACTGGTGCAGACTCCACTGAGTCAGGAACAACAGAAGGATTGACTTCTGGTTTTACATCAGCTGCTCCTACTACTGTAGATTTCACTACTGATGATTTGAGTACTGAAGTAGAATCAACAGAGTCAGGGTCAAAAGAAGGATTGACATCTGGTGTTACATCAGCAGCCCCTTCTACTTCATATGTCACTACAAAAAGTTTAAGTACTGAAGAAGAATCTACAGAATCAGAAACAACAAAAGAATTGACATCTGACGTTACATCAGCCACCCCTTCTACTTCGGATTTCACTACCAATAATTTGAGTACTGAAGAAGAATCAACAGAGTCAGGGACAACAGAAGGATTGACTTCAGGTGTTACATTGGCAGCCCCTTCTACTTCATATGTCAATACAAATAGTTTAAGTACTAAAGAAGAATCAACTGAGTCAGGAACAACAGAAAGATTTACTTCACTAGTTACATCAACTGCTCCTGTGACAACAGTGTTTACCACAAAGAAACTGAGTACTGGTGCTGAAACAACAGAGCCCGAAAGTACTACTGGATTCATTTCAGAGATCACTTCTTCAGCTCCCGTCTCTTCAGATATCACAACCAATGGTTTTACCACAAGGGAGGATTCGACAGGGTCTGATACTACTGAAAGGTTCACTTCAGATATTACATCCATCCCTCCTCCTTCCTCAGATATGACAACAAATGGTGTTACCACTAAGGAAGAATCAACAGAGTCTGATACTACTGAAGGATTCACTTCAGATTTAACATCAATCACTACTACATCACATTTCACAACTAATAGGTTGACTACTGAAGAAAAATCAACAGAAAGCCAAAGTTCTACAGGATTTCCTTCAGAAGCGTCATCCACTTTTTCTACCTCTTCAGGTTTGACAACGAATCGTTTGACTACTGGTGCAGAATCAACCAAATCTGGAACGACTGAAGGATTCACTTCAGATGTTACATCCATCCCTCCATCTGTCTCAGATATGACAACTGATGAATTTACCACTAGTAAGGAATCATCTGAATCAGGAACAATGGACGGATTCACTTCAGATGTTGCATCAACTGTTCCTACATCAGGTTTGATGACCAGTGGGTTGACTACTAATGTGAAGCCAACAGAATCCAGAAGTACTGAAAGATTTACTTCACTGGTTACATCAACTGCTCCTGTGACAACAGAGTTTACCACAAAGAAACTGAGTACTGGTGCTGAAACAACAGAGCCCGAAAGTACTACTGGATTCATTTCAGAGATCACTTCTTCAGCTCCCGTCTCTTCAGATATCACAACCAATGGTTTTACCACACGGGAGGATTCGACAGGGTCTGATACTACTGAAAGGTTCACTTCAGATATTACATCCATCCCTCCTCCTTCCTCAGATATGACAACAAATGGTGTTACCACTAAGGAGGAATCAACAGAGTCTGATACTACTGAAGGATTCACTTTAGATTTAACATCAATCACTACTACATCAGGTTTCACAACAAATAGGTTGACTACTGAAGAAGAATCAACAGAAAGCCAAAGTTCTACAGGATTTACTTCAGAAGCATCATATTCTGCTCCTATCACTTCCAGTTTCATTACAAATGGCTTGACCACTGGTGCAGAATCAACCAAGGTAGGAACAACTGAAGGATTCACTTCAGATGTTTCATCCATCACTCAATCTATCTCAGGTGTGACAACCGATGATTTAACCACTCAGGAGGAATCAACCAAATCAGGAACAACAGAAGGTTCCACTTCTGATGAAGAATCAACTGAATCCGGTACGACTCATGGATTCACTTCAGATGTTACATCCATCACTCCATCTTTCTCAGAAATGACAACCAATGATTTTACCACTAGGGAGGAATCAACTGAATCAGGAACAACAGAAGGATTCACTTCCTATTTTGCATCAACTGGTCTTTCTACATCAACTGCTCCTGTGACAACAGAGTTTACCACAAAGGAATCGAGTACCGGCGCTGAATCAACAGAATCAACTATTGGATTCGCTTCAGAGATCACTTCTTCAGCTCCTGTCACTTCAGATATCACGACCAATATTTTCACCACAAGGGAGGATTTGACAGAGTCTGATACTACTGAAGTGTTCACTTCAGATGTTACATCCATCACTCCTACCTCAGATATTACAACGAAAGGTGTTACCACTAAGGAGGAATCAACAGAGTCTGATACTACTAAAGGATTCACTTCGGATTTAACATCAATCACTTCTACATCAGGTTTCACAACAAATAGGTTGACTACTGAAGAAGAATCAACAAAAAGCCAAAGTTCTACAGGATTTACTTCAGAAGCATCATCTTCTGCTCCTATCACTTCCAGTTTCATTACAAATGGCTTGACCACGGGCACAGAATCAACCAAGGTAGGAACGACTGAAGGATTCACTTCAGATGTTTCATCCATCACTCCATCTATCTCACTTGTGACAACCGATGATTTAACCACTGGGGAGGAATCAACTGAATCAGGAACAACAGAAGGATTCACTTCTGATGTTGCATCAACTAGTCCTTCTACATCAGGTTTGATGACCAGTGGGTTGACTACTGATGTAAAATCAACAGAATCCAGAAGTACTGAAAAATTTTCTTTTGAAGTTACATCAACTGCTCCTCTGACTTCAGAGTTTTCCACAAAGGAATTGAGTACCGGTGCTGAATCAACAGAGCTGCAGAGTACTATTAGATTCACTTCAGATATCACAATCAATGATTTTACATCAACTGCTGCTTCTACATCTGGTTTGACAACCACTGGGTTGACTACTGGAGAAGAATCAACAGAAGGTCAAAGTTCTACAGGATTTGCTTCGGGAGAATCATCTACTGCTCCTATTTCTTCAGCTTTCACTACTGGTGGTTTGACTACTGGTGCTGAATCAACTGAATCAGGAACGACTGAAGGATTCACTTCAGATGTTACATCAACTGCTCCTTCCATATCTGGTTTGACAACCACTGGGTTGACTACTGAAGATGAATCAACAGAAGGTCAAAGTTCTAGAGCATCATCTACTGCTCCCATTACTTCTGGTTTCATGACAAATGGTTTGACTACTGGTGCAGAATCAACTGAATCAGGAACGACTGAAGGATTCACTTCAGATTTTACATCAACTGCTCCCTCTACATCTGGTTTGAGAACCACTGGGTTGACTACTGAAGAAGAATCAACAGAAGGCCAAAGCTCTGGAGCATCATCAACTGCTTCTTCCATTTCTGGTTTGACAACCACTGGGTTGACTACTGAAGATGAATCAACAGAAGGTCAAAGTTCTCAAGCATCATCTACTGCTCCCTTTACTTCTGGTTTCATGACAAATGGTTTGACTACTGGTGCAGAATCAACTGAATCAAAAACGACCGAAGGATTCACTTCAGATTTTACATCATCTGCTCACTCTACATCTGGTTTGAG
This sequence comes from Heliocidaris tuberculata, assembly GCA_025618425.1. Taxonomy (NCBI): domain Eukaryota; kingdom Metazoa; phylum Echinodermata; class Echinoidea; order Camarodonta; family Echinometridae; genus Heliocidaris; species Heliocidaris tuberculata. The sequence goes on from CM046848.1 coordinate 15,779,387, forward strand.
AACCACTGGGTTAACTACTGAAGAAGAATCAACAGAAGGTCATAGTTCTAAAGGATTTACTTCAGGAGCATCATCTACTGCTCCTATTTCTTTAGCCTTCACAACCAGTGGTTTGACTACTGGTGCCGAATCAACTGAATCAGGAACGACTGAAGGATTCACTTCAGATTTTACATCAACTGCTCCTTCTATATCTGGTTTGAGAACCACTGGGTTGACTGCTGAAGAAGAATCAACAGAAGATCAAACATCTACAGGATTTACTTCAGAAGCATCATCTACTGCTTCAGCCTTCACTACCAGTGGTTTAACTACTGGTGCCGAATCAACTGAATCAAGAACGACTGAAGGATTCACTTCAGATGTTACATCACCTGCCCCTTCTACAGCAGGTTTTACAACCATTAGGTTGACTACTGAGGATGAATCAACAGAAATCCAAAGTTCTAGAGGATTTTCTTCAGAAGCATCATCTACTGCTCCCATTACTACTGGTTTCACAATGAATGGTTTGACTAATGGCGAAGAATCAACTGAATCAAAAACGACTGAAGGATTCACTTCAGATTTTACATCATCTGCTCACTCTACATCTGGTTTGAGAACCACTGGGTTGACTACTGAAGAAGAATCAACAGAAGGTCATAGTTCTAAAGGATTTACTTCAAGAGCATCATCTACTGCTCCTATTTCTTTAGCCTTCACAACCAGTGGTTTGACTACTGGTGCCGAATCAACTGAATCAGGAACGAATGAAGGATTCACTTCAGATTTTACATCAACTGCTCCTTCTATATCTGGTTTGAGAACCATTGGGTTGACTACTGAAGAAGAATCAACAGAAGGTCAAAGTTCTACAGGATTTACTTCAGGAGCATCATCTACTGTTCCTATTTCTTCAGCCTTCACTACTAGTGGTTTGACTACTGGTGCCAAATCAACTGAATCAGGAACGACTGAAGGATTCACTTCAGATGTTACATCACCGGCCTTTTCTACAGCAGGTTTTACACCCATTAGGTTGACTACTAAGGAGGAATCAACAGAAATCCAAAGTTCTAGAGGATTTTCTTCAGAAGAATCATCTACTTCTCCCATTACTTCTGGTTTCACGATGAATGGTTTGACTACTGGTAAAGAATCAACTGAATCAAGAATGACTGAAGGATTCACTTCAGATTCTACATCAACTGCTCCCTCTACATCTGGTTTGAGAACCACTGGGTTGACTACTGAAGAAGAATCAACAGAAGGCCAAAGTTCTACAGGATTTACTTTAGGAGCATCCTCTACTGCTCCCATTACTTCTGGTTTCACGACGAATGGTTTAACTACTGGTGAAGAATCAACTGAATCAAGAACGACTAAAGGATTTACTTCAGATTTTACATCAACTGCTCCCTCTACATCTGGTTTGAGAACCACTGGGTTGACTACTGAAGAAGAATCAACAGAAGGCCAAAGCTCTAAAGCATCATCTACTGCTCCCATTACTTCTGGTTTCATGACGAATGGTTTGACTACTGGTGCAGAATCAACTGAATCAAGCACGATTGAAGGATTCACTTCAGATTTTACATCCACTGTTCCCTCTGGTTTGAGAACCACTGGGTTGACTACTGAAGAAGAATCAACAGAAGGCCAAAGCTCTAAAGCATCATCTGCTGCTACTATTACTTCTGGTTTCATGACGAATGGTTTGACTACTGGTGCAGAATCAACTGAATCAGGAACGACTGAAGGATTCACTTCAGATTTTACATCAACTGCTCCCTCTACATCTGGTTTGAGAACCACTGGGTTGACTACTGAAGAAGAATCAACAGAAGGCCAAAGCTCTAAAGCATCATCTGCTGCTACTATTACTTCTGGTTTCATGACGAATGGTTTGACTACTGGTGCAGAATCAACTGAATCAGGAACGACTGAAGGATTCACTTCAGATTTTACATCAACTGCTCCTTCTATATCTGGTTTGAGAACCACTGCTTTGACTACTGAAGATGAATCAACAGAAGGACAAAGTTCTACAGGATTTACTTCAGGAGCATCATCTACTGCTCCTATTTCTTCAGCCTTCACTACCAGTGGTTTGACTACTGGTGCTGAATCAACTGCATCAGGAACGACTGAAGAATTCACTTCAGATGTTACATCACCTGCCCCTTCTACAGCAGGTTTGACAACCATTAGGTTGACTACTGAGGCAGAATCAACAGAAATCCAAAGTTCTAGAGGATTTTCTTCAGAAGCACCATCTACTGCTCCCATTTCTTCTGGTTTCACCACAAATGGTTTGACTACTGATGAAGAATCAACTGAATCAAGAACGACTGAAGGATTTACTTCAGATTTTACATCAACTGCTCCCTCTACATCTGGTTTGAGAACCACTGGGTTGACTACTGAAGAAGAATCAACAGAAGGCCAAAGCTCTAAAGCATCATCTACTGCTCCCATTACTTCTGGTTTCACGACGAATGGTTTGACTACTGGTGCAGAATCAACTGAATCAGGAACGACTGAAGGATTCACTTCAGATTTTACATCAACTGCTCCCTCTACATCTGGTTTGAGAACCACTGGGTTGACTACTGAGGAAAAATCAACAGAAATCCAAAGTTCTAGAGGATTTTCTTCAGAAGCACCATCTACTGCTCCCATTTCTTCTGGTTTCACCACAAATGGTTTGACTACTGATGAAGAATCAACTGAATCAAGAACGACTGAAGGATTTACTTCAGATGTTACATCACCTGCCCCTTCTACAGCAGGTTTGACAACCATTAGGTTGACTACTGAGGAAAAATCAACAGAAATCCAAAGTTCTAGAGGATTTTCTTCAGAAGCACCATCTACTGCTCCCATTTCTTCTGGTTTCACCACAAATGGTTTGACTACTGATGAAGAATCAACTGAATCAAGAACGACTGAAGGATTTACTTCAGATTTTACATCAACTGCTCCCTCTACATCTGGTTTGAGAACCACTGGGTTGACTACTGAAGAAGAATCAACAGAAGGCCAAAGCTCTAAAGCATCATCTACTGCTCCCATTACTTCTGGTTTCATGACGAATGGTTTGACTACTGGTGCAGAATCAACTGAATCAGGAACGACTGAAGGATTCACTTCAGATGTTACATCAACTGCTCCCACTGGGTTGACTACTGAAGAAGAATCAACAGAAGGCCAAAGTTCTACAGGATTTTCTTCAGAAGCATCATCTACTGCTCCCATTACTTCTGGTTTCACGACGAATGGTTTGACTACTGGTGCAGAATCAACTGAATCAGGAACGACTGAAGGATTCACTTCAGATTTTACATCAACTGCTCCCTCTACATCTGGTTTGAGAACCACTGGGTTGACTACTGAGGCAGAATCAACAGAAATCCAAAGTTCTAGAGGATTTTCTTCAGAAGCATCATCTACTGCTTCCATTTCTTCTGGTTTCACGACGAATGGTTTGACTACTGGTGCAGAATCAACTGAATCAGGAACGACTGAAGGATTCACTTCAGATGTTACATCAACTGCTCCCACTGTGTTGACTACTGAAGAAGAATCAACGGAAGGCCAAAGTTCTACAGGATTTTCTTCAGAAGCATCATCTACTGCTCCCATTACTTCTGGTTTAACGACGAATGGTTTTACCACTGGTGAAGAATCAACTGAATCAAGAACGACTGAAGAATTCACTCCAGATTTTACATCAACTGCTCCCTCTACATTTGGTTTGAGAACCACTGGGTTGACTACTGAAGAAGAATCAACAGAAGGCCAAAGCTCTAAAGCATCATCTACTGCTCCCATTACTTCTGGTTTCATGACGAATGGTTTGACTTCTGGTGCAGAATCAACTGAATCAGGAACGACTGAAGGATTCACTTCAGATGTTACATCAACTGCCCCTTCTACAGCAGGTTTGACAACCATTAGGTTGACTACTGAGACAGAATCAACAGAAATCCAAAGTTCTAGAGGATTTTCTTCAGAAGCATCATCTACTGCTTCCATTACTTCTGGTTTCACGACGAATGGTTTGACTACTGGTGCAGAATCAACTGAATCAGGAACGACTGAAGGATTCACTTCAGATTTTACATCAACTACTCCTTCTATATCTGGTTTGAGAACCACTGCTTTGACTACTGAAGATGAATCAACAGAAGGACAAAGTTCTACAGGATTTACTTCAGGAGCATCATCTACTGCTCCTATTTCTTCAGCCTTCACTACCAGTGGTTTGACTACTGGTGCTGAATCAACTGCATCAGGAACGACTGATGGATTCACTTCAGATGTTACATCACCTGCCCCTTCTACAGCAGGTTTGACAACCATTAGGTTGACTACTGAGGAGGAATCAACAGAAATCCAAAGTTCTACAGGATTTACTTTAGGAGCATCATCTACTGCTTCCATTACTTCTGGTTTCACGACGAATGGTTTAACTACTGGTGAAGAATCAACTGAATCAAGAACGACTGAAGGATTTACTTCAGATTTTACATCAACTGCTCCCTCTACATCTGGTTTGAGAACCACTGGGTTGACTACTGAAGAAGAATCAACAGAAGGCCAAAGTTCTAGAGCATCATCTACTGCTCCCATTACTTCTGGTTTCATGACGAATGGTTTGACTACTGGTGCAGAATCAACTGAATCAGGAACGACTGAAGGATTCACTTCAGATTTTACATCAACTGCTCCTTCTATATCTGGTTTGAGAACCACTGCTTTGACTACTGAAGATGAATCAACAGAAGGACAAAGTTCTACAGGATTTACTTCAGGAGCATCATCTACTGCTCCTATTTCTTCAGCCTTCACTACCAGTGGTTTGACTACTGGTGCTGAATCAACTGCATCAGGAACGACTGAAGAATTCACTTCAGATGTTACATCACCTGCCCCTTCTACAGCAGGTTTGACAACCATTAGGTTGACTACTGAGGCAGAATCAACAGAAATCCAAAGTTCTAGAGGATTTTCTTCAGAAGCACCATCTACTGCTCCCATTTCTTCTGGTTTCACCACAAATGGTTTGACTACTGATGAAGAATCAACTGAATCAAGAACGACTGAAGGATTCACTTCAGATTTTACATCAACTGCTCCCTCTACATCTGGTTTGAGAACCACTGGGTTGACTACTGAAGAAGAATCAACAGAAGGCCAAAGCTCTAAAGCATCATCTACTGCTCCCATTACTTCTGGTTTCATGACGAATGGTTTGACTACTGGTGCAGAATCAACTGAATCAGGAACGACTGAAGGATTCACTTCAGATTTTACATCAACTGCTCCCACTGTGTTGACTACTGAAGAAGAATCAACAGAAGGCCAAAGTTCTACAGGATTTTCTTCAGAAGCATCATCTACTGCTCCCATTACTTCTGGTTTCACGACGAATGGTTTGACTACTGGTGCAGAATCTACAGATGGTCAAAGTTCTACAGGATTTACTTCAGGAGCATCATCTACTGCTCCTATTTTTTCAGTCTTCACTACCAGTAGTTTGACTACTGGTGCCGAATCAACTGAATCAGGAACGACTGAAGGATTCACTTCAGATTTTACATCAACTGCTCCCTCTACATCTGGTTTGAGAACCACTGGGTTGACTACTGAAGAAGAATCAACAGAAGGCCAAAGCTCTAGAGCATCATCTACTGCTCCCATTACTTCTGGTTTCATGACGAATGGTTTGACTACTGGTGCAGAATCAACTGAATCAGGAACGACTGAAGGATTCACTTCAGATTTTACATCAACTGCTCCCTCTACATCTGGTTTGAGAACCACTGGGTTGACTACTGAAGAAGAATCTACAGATGGTCAAAGTTCTACAGGATTTACTTCAGGAGCATCATCTACTGCTCCTATTTCTTCAGTCTTCACTACCAGTAGTTTGACTACTGGTGCCGAATCAACTGAATCAGGAACGACTGAAGGATTCACTTCAGATTTTACATCAACTGCTCCCTCTACATCTGGTTTGAGAACCACTGGGTTGACTACTGAAGAAGAATCAACAGAAGGCCAAAGCTCTAGAGCATCATCTACTGCTCCCATTACTTCTGGTTTCATGACGAATGGTTTGACTACTGGTGCTGAATCAACTGAATCAGGAACGACTGAAGGATTCACTTCAGATTTTACATCAACTGCTCCTTCTATATCTGGTTTGAGAACCACTGCTTTGACTACTGAAGATGAATCAACAGAAGGACAAAGTTCTACAGGATTTACTTCAGGAGCATCATCTACTGCTCCTATTTCTTCAGCCTTCACTACCAGTGGTTTGACTACTGGTGCTGAATCAACTGCATCAGGAACGACTGAAGGATTCACTTCAGATGTTACATCACCTGCCCCTTCTACAGCAGGTTTGACAACCATTAGGTTGACTACTGAGGCAGAATCAACAGAAATCCAAAGTTCTAGAGGATTTTCTTCAGAAGCATCATCTACTGCTCCCATTACTTCTGGTTTCACGACGAATGGTTTGACAACTGGTGAAGAATCAACTGAATCAAGAACGACTGAAGGATTCACTTCAGATGTTACATCACCTGTCCCTTCTACAGCAGGTTTGACAACCATTAGGTTGACTACTGAGACAGAATCAACAGAAATCCAAAGATCTAGAGGATTTTCTTCAGAAGCATCATCTACTGCTCCCATTACTTCTGGTTTCACGACGAATGGTTTAACTACTGGTGAAGAATCAACTGAATCAAGAATGACTGAAGGATTCACTTTAGATTCTACATCAACTGCTCCCTCTACATCTGGTTTGAGAACCACTGGGTTGACTACTGAAGAAGAATCAACAGAAGGCCAAAGCTCTAGAGCATCATCTACTGCTCCCATTACTTCTGGTTTCATGACGAATGGTTTGACTACTGGTGCAGAATCAACTGAATCAGGAACGTCTGAAGGATTCACTTCAGATTTTAGACTTCAGACTTCTATATCTGGTTTGAGAACCACTGCTTTGACTACTGAAGATGAATCAACAGAAGGACAAAGTTCTACAGGATTTACTTCAGGAGCATCATCTACTGCTCCTATTTCTTCAGCCTTCACTACCAGTGGTTTGACTACTGGTGCTGAATCAACTGTATTAGGAACGACTGAAGGATTCACTTCAGATGTTACATCACCTGCCCCTTCTACAGCAGGTTTGACAACCATTAGGTTGACTACTGAGGCAGAATCAACAGAAATCCAAAGTTCTAGAGGATTTTCTTCAGAAGCATCATCTACTGCTCCCATTACTTCTGGTTTCACGACGAATGGTTTGACTACTGGTGAAGAATCAACTGAATCAGGAACGACTGAAGGATTCACTTCAGATTTTACATCAACTGCTCCCTCTACATCTGATTTGAGAACCACTGGGTTGACTACTGAAGAAGAATCAACAGAAGGCCAAAGCTCTAGAGCATCATCTACTGCTCCCATTACTTCTGGTTTCATAACCATTAGGTTGACTACTGAGGCAGAATCAACAGAAATCCAAAGTTCTAGAGGATTTTCTTCAGAAGCATCATCTACTGCTCCCATTACTTCTGGTTTCACGACGAATGGTTTGACTACTGGTGAAGAATCAACTGAATCAGGAATGACTGAAGGATTCACTTCAGATTTTACATCAACTGCTCCCTCTACATCTGATTTGAGAACCACTGGGTTGACTACTGAAGAAGAATCAACAGAAGGCCAAAGCTCTAGAGCATCATCTACTGCTCCCATTACTTCTGGTTTCATGACGAATGGTTTGACTACTGGTGCAGAATCAACTGAATCAGGAAAGACTGAAGGATTCACTTCAGACTTTACATCAAATGCTCCTATATCTGGTTTGAGAACCACTGCTTTGACTACTGAAGATGAATCAACTGAAGGTCAAAGTTCTACAGGATTTACTTCAGAAGCATCATCTACTGCTCCTATTTCATCAGCCTTCACTACCAGTGGTTTGACTACTGGTGCTGAATCAACTGTATTAGGAACGACTGAAGGATTCACTTCAGATGTTATATCACCTGCCCCTTCTACAGCAGGTTTGACAACCATTAGGTTGACTACTGAGGAAAAATCAACAGAAATCCAAAGTTCTAGAGGATTTTCTTCAGAAGCATCATCTACTGCTCCCATTACTTCTGGTTTCACGACGAATGGTTTGACTACTGATGAAGAATCAACTGAATCAAGAACGACTGAAGGATTTACTTCAGATTTTACATCAACTGCTCCCTCTACATCTGGGTTGAGAACCACTGGGTTGATTCCTGAAGAAGAATCAACAGAAGGCCAAAGCTCTAGATCATCATCTACTGCTCCCATTACTTCTGGTTTCGTGACGAATGGTTTGACTACTGGTGCAGAATCAACTGAATCAGGAACGACTGAAAGATTCACTTCAGACGTTATGTCAACTGCTCCTTCTGCATCTGGTTTAACAACCACTGGTTTGACTACTGAAGAAGAATCAACAGAAGGTCAAAGTTCTACAGATTTTACTTCAAAAGCATCATCTATTGCTCCTGTTACTTCAGGTTACTTCACAACAAATGGTTTGATTACTGGTGCAGAATCAACTGAATCAGGAATGACTGAAGGCTTCACTTCCGATGTAACATCAACTGGTCTTTTTACATCAGGTTTGATGACCAATGGGTTGTCTACTGATGTAAAGCCCACAGAATCCAGAAGTACTGAAAGATTTACTTCAGGAGTTACATCAACTGCTCCTGCGACATCAAAATTTACCACAAAGGAATTAAGAACTGCTCCTGAATCAACAGAGCCCCAAAGTACTATTGAATTCACTTCAGAGATCACTTCTTCACCTCCTGTCACTTCAGAGATCACAACAATTGGTTTAACCACAAGGGAGGATTCAACAGAGTCTGATACTACTGAAAGATTCACATCAGATGTTACATCCATCACTCCCTCTACCTTAGATATAACAACAAATGGTGTCACCATAAGGGAAGAATCAACAGAGTCCGACACTACTGAAGGATTCACTTCAGATGTTACATCCATCTCTCCATCTATCTCAGATATGACAACTGATGAATTTACCACTAGGCAGGAATCAACTGAATCAAGATCTACTGAAGGGCTCACTTCAGATTTTTCATCAACTGCCCTTTCCACATCTAGTTTGACAACCACTAGGTTGATTACTGAAGAAGAATCAACAGAAAGCCAAAGTTCTAGAGGATTTTCTTCAGAAGCATCTTCTACTGCTCCTATCAATTCAGGTTTCACAACAAATGGTTTGACTACTGGTGCAGAATCAACTGAATCAGGAACGACCAAAGGATTCACTTCAGAAATTACATCAGCTGCTCCTTCTACATCTGATTTGACAACCATTGGGTTGACTACTGAGGAAAAATCGACAGAAGGTCAAAGCTCTGGAGGATTTTCTTCAGAAGCATCATCTACTGCTCCCATTACTTCAGCTTTCATAACCAATGGTTTGACAACTGATGATGAATTAACTGAATCAAGCATGACCAAAGGATTCTCTTCAGATGTTACATCAACTGCTCCTTCTACACCAGGTTTCATAACGAAAAGGTCGACTACTGAGGAAGAATCAACAGAAGGCCAAAGTTCATCAGGATTTACTTCACAAGCACCATCTACCGCTCCTATTTCTTCAGCCTTCACTACAGATAGTTTGACTATTGGTGCCAAATCAACTGAGTCTGATACTACTGAAGGATTTAGTTCACATGTAACATCCATTACTCCATCTATCTCAGACATGACAACCGATGATTTTACCACTGAGGAGGAATCAACTAAATCAGGAACAATGGAAGCATTCACTTCTGATGTTGCATCAACTGGTCTGTCTACATCAGGTTTAGTGACCAGTGGGTTGACTACTGATGTAAAGGCAACAGAATCCAGAAGTACTGAAAGATTTACTTCAGAAGTTACATCAACTGCTCCTGTGACGTCAGGGTTTACCACAAAGGAATTGAATACTGGTGCTGAATCAACAATGCCCCAGAGTACTATGGGATTCACTTCAGAGATCACTTCTTCAGCTTCAACTTCAGAGATCACAACCAATGGTTTAACCACAAGGGAGGATTCAACAGATTCTGATACTACTGAGGGATTTACATCAGATGTTACATCCATCACTATGTCTACCTCAGATATAACAACAAATGGTGTCACCACTAGGGAGGAATCACCAAAGTCTGATACTGCTACTGAAGGATTCACTTCAGAATTTACATCAATCATTCCTACATCAGGTTTCACAGAAGGCCAAAGTTCAAGAGGATTTTCTTTAGAAGAATCATCAACTGCTCCTATTACCTCCCCTCCGACCAGTGGTTTGAGTACTGATGCAGAATCAACTGAATCAGGAATGACTGAAGGATTCACTTCAGATGTTCCATCAGCTGCCCCTTCAACAGAAATCCAAAGATCTACAGGATTTACCTCAGAAATATCACCGACTGCTTCAGCTTTCACATCCAGTGGTTTATTGCAGTCTAAAGAAACCCAAACTACTGGTTTATTCAGTTCAGATGTAATATCGACTGTGTCTGTTACTTCAGGTTTATCTTCTAAGGATATGAGTACTGGAATAGAATCAACAGTGTCTGAAACAACTGTGGGATTCACCTCAAAGATGTCAACAGATGCTTTGAATACTGCAGTTGAATTCACTGAAGCCAAAAGTACTGTTGCTTCCACAATAGAAGTCTCTTCAACTGCTTTTGTTACATCCACTGCAAGTACAATCGAATCAACTACAAAGGCAGAATCAACCAAAATGGAAAATACAGAAGGGTTCACATCAGAGGGAGCATCCCCTCTAAGCTCAGGATTCACTACCACTGATTTGAATACTGAAGGAGAGTCAACAAAGCCCCTTAGTACAGAAGGATTTGCACCAGATATAACATCAACTTCCTCAACCTCTGACTTTACCACCAATGATTTGAGAACTGAAAGTAAATCAACAGACGTACAAACAACTGCTGGATTCACCTCTGGTGTAGCATCAACTAAATCAACATCACAGGTAACATCATCTGGTCCTTTGACATCAGATGTTTCAACAGAGGCTCTCAGTACAAAGTTGGAATTTACAGAATCACAAACTACAGCAATATTTACATCAGAGGTGACATCAGCGGGTCCTTTAATATCAGATGTTTCTACAGAGGCTCCAAGTAAAAAGTCAGAATTCACAGAAGCCCAAAGTACAGCAGGATTCACATCTAAGGTCACACCGACTGTTCCATTAACAGCGGACTTGTCATCAAAGTTTCCTAGTACTCAGAAAGCATCAACCAGAACTGCTTCTACTGATAAATCAACATTACTGGTAACATCAAGTGGTCCTTTCACATTAGGCGTTTCAACAGAGGCTCCAAGTACAAAGCCAGAATCAACAGAATCTCAAACTACAGGAGGATTCACAGCTGAGGTCACGTCAGCTAGTCTTTTAACATCAGAAGTTTCAACAGAGAATCAGACTACAAAGTCAGGTTCAACAGTATCCAGAACTACTGCAGGATTCACATCCGAAGTGACATCAACTGGTCCTTTAACATCAGATGTTTCAACAGAGGCTCTAAGTACAGTGTCAGAATCAACAGAAACCTCAACTACAGCAGGATTCACATCTGAAGTGATATCAACCCAGGCTACAACAGGATTCACGTCTGGAGAAACATCAAGTAGAACAGCTTCTACATCACAGGAAACATCAACTGTTCCTTTAACAACAGATGTTTTAACAGAGGCTCCAAGTACAGAGTCAGAATTAACAGAAATCCCAACTACAGCAGGATTCACATCCGTAGTGACATCAACTGGTCCTTTAACATCAGATGTTTCAACAGAGGCTCTAAGTACAGTGTCAGAATCAACAGAAACCTCAACTACAGCAGGATTCACATCTGAAGTGATATCAACCCAGGCTACAACAGGATTCACGTCTGGAGAAACATCAAGTAGAACAGCTTCTACATCACAGGAAACATCAACTGTTCCTTTAACAACAGATGTTTTAACAGAGGCTCCAAGTACAGAGTCAGAATTAACAGAAACCCCAACTACAGCAGGATTCACATCCGAAGTGACATCAACTGGTCCTTTAACATCAGATATTTCAACAGAGGCTCTAAGTACGGTGTCAGAATCAACAGAAACCTCAACTACAGCAGGATTCACATCTGAAGTGATATCAACCCAGGCTACAACAGGATTCACGTCTGGAGAAACATCAAGTAGAACAGCTTCTACATCACAGGAAACATCAACTGTTCCTTTAACAACAGATGTTTTAACAGAGGCTCCAAGTACAGAGTCAGAATTAACAGAAATCCCAACTACAGCAGGATTCACATCCGAAGTGACATCAACTGGTCCTTTAACATCAGATGTTTCAACAGAGGCTCTAAGTACAGTGTCAGAATCAACAGAAACCTCAACTACAGCAGGATTCACATCTGAAGTGATATCAACCCAGGCTACAACAGGATTCACGTCTGGAGAAACATCAAGTAGAACAGCTTCTACATCACAGGAAACATCAACTGTTCCTTTAACAACAGATGTTTTAACAGAGGCTCCAAGTACAGAGTCAGAATTAACAGAAATCCCAATTACAGCAGGATTCACATCCGAAGTGACATCAACTGGTCCTTTAACATCAGATGTTTCAACAGAGGCTCTAAGTACAGTGTCAGAATCAACAGAAACCTCAACTACAGCAGGATTCACATCTGAAGTGATATCAACCCAGGCTACAACAGGATTCACGTCTGGAGAAACATCAAGTAGAACAGCTTCTACATCACAGGAAACATCAACTGTTCCTTTAACAACAGATGTTTTAACAGAGGCTCCAAGTACAGAGTCAGAATTAACAGAAATCCCAACTACAGCAGGATTCACATCCGAAGTGACATCAACTGGTCCTTTAACATCAGATGTTTCAACAGAGGCTCTAAGTACAGTGTCAGAATCAACAGAAACCTCAACTACAGCAGGATTCACATCTGAAGTGATATCAACCCAGGCTACAACAGGATTCACGTCTGGAGAAACATCAAGTAGAACAGCTTCTACATCACAGGAATCAACTGTTCCTTTAACAACAGATGTTTTAACAGAGGCTCCAAGTACAGAGTCAGAATTAACAGAAATCCCAACTACAGCAGGATTCACATCCGAAGTGACATCAACTGGTCCTTTAACATCAGATGTTTCAACAGAGGCTCTAAGTACAGTGTCAGAATCAACAGAAACCTCAACTACAGCAGGATTCACATCTGAAGTGATATCAACCCAGGCTACAACAGGATTCACGTCTGGAGAAACATCAAGTAGAACAGCTTCTACATCACAGGAAACATCAACTGTTCCTTTAACATCAGATGTTTCAACAGAGGATCAGAGTACAAAGTCAGGTTCAACAGTATCCAGAACTACTTTAGGTTTCACATCCGAAGTGACATCAACTGGTCCTTTAACGTCAAATGTTCCAACAAAGGCTCCAAGTACAAAGTCAGAATCGACAGAATCGACAGAATCCCAAACCACAGCTGGATTCACATCTGAGATACCATCAACTGCTCCATTAACAACGGACATGTCGTCAAGGTTTTCTGGTACTCGGAAAGCATCAACCAGAATTGCTTATACTGACAAATCAACATCACATGTAACATTAGATGTTTCAACAGAGGCTCCAAGTACAGAGTCAGAATTAACAGAAATCCCAACTACAGCAGGATTCACATCCGAAGTGATATCAACCCAGGCTACAATAGGATTCACTTCTGGAGCAACATCGAGTAGAACAGCTTCTACTGATAAATTAACATCACAGGGATTATCAACCATTCCTTTAACAACAGATGTTTCAACGGAGGCTCCAAGGACAAGGTCAGAAGCTACAGAATCCCAGACTACAGCAGGATTCACATCAGAGATGACGTCAACTGTTCCACCAGCTTCAAGTGTGTCAGAAATGCCTGTAAGTACTGGAAAAGCATCCAGCAAAGCTCCTACTACTTTAGAACTGACATCACGTGTAAAATCAACTACTCCAATAACAGCAGGTGTCTCAACTGAGGCCTCGAGTACAAGGGCACAATCAACAAAAAGTAAAACTACTGATGAATTTACTGCAGGAGGTACATCAAGTGTCCTGGTTACCACAAGTTTGGCACCTTTGGATTCAAGTACTGGAGTTGAAACTCCAAATGCCCAAACTACTGAAAGGTCAACTACTTCACCAACTGTACCCAGTACTACATTGCAATCACCAAAACTGCAATCCACAGACAGTTTTACTGTAGAAGAAACATCAACTGCTGCTATAACAACTATTGTGAGTACTGGGGAAACATCAACAGTTTTATCTTCTCCTGCAGGATTTACATCTGACATTACATCATCTATTATACCTACTTTATCAACAGTTGGAGGATTCACACCTTCTAATCCTGGGTTTTCTACTGTTTCCAGTGCTGTGTTTTCAACTTCATCACCATTCACAACCACATCAGTTACTACATCAGAAGTGACAACTGCACAAGCTTCAACAAAGAGTCTGACAGATGAAACAAAGACAACTAGAGGTGCAAATACACAGACAGTTATGCCCTCCACTGAAATTTCAACTATTTCAGCATCTGTGAGTGTGCAAAGTACCATTGCACGTACTCAAGATGACAGTACTTCTAGAATGCAAAGTATGTCTTCTGCTTCCAGCACTCAAGCAGTAGGAATTTCATCAACCAATGAACCCAATACTGAGAAGGCTTCTACAACATATTCCCAAGTTTCCACCATTGAAGCTTCCACTCTTGAAGGAACTAGCCTGGCTCTATCAACTACTGATCAGGGTACAACTCCAACCAAAACTACAGTCATATCTTCCACACTGTCCACAGAGGTGAGTACTGAGGACATCACTGTAGAGTCAACAACGTTGCATGCAACTTCTGACAAAGCTCTCACATCATTCCTGCCCACTTCAGGGGTATCAGTGGAAACTAGTACTGATGCTAGGAGCACTCAAAAACAAACTAATAAAATTACTCCAACAACTGAATATGAATCTACAATGACTGTTACAACCATTAACCATACCAGTAATCAGAGTGTTACTACCTCTTCAATGCCTACAACTGAAGGATCTATGTCACCAACGGATATTCAAACAATGGAGAGTCCATTTGAGACCACAGTGACAAGTAAAACTACTGAGGATAAGGCTCAATCTACGACAAAAACTTTGACTACCAAAATTGAATCATCTTCAACTGGTACAGCATCAACTCGCCAAGGTACCACCTTATTTATGCCAACAACTGAAGAAGCTCGTTCAACTGAACAAACCATTACCTTCATCAGTCCAGAAGATACTACAGTACAAGCTTCTACTCTTGATGTAACCTCAGAAAAGGTTACAACCCCTTCTGTGCTTACTTCAGATACAATAATAGTGTCAACAGAATCTATTAGTTCAGCCAAAACAACCACTATTAGTGCTACCTCTGATGCAACAAGTGCCTCCAGATCAGCCTCATTGACCTCAGCCACTGAAGAAGTCACAACAAAGGAAACTTCCATAAGTGATCAAGCAACAACCTTGTCCACTCCTACTACTAATGCAGTGTTTGTATCCACACAGGAATCAGTCACATCAAGAAAGTTTTCTACAGAAGAATTGGTTAGAACAGGACAAACCACAACGACAAAACAGGAGTCTACAATACAGTCTACCACCGATACCTCTACTGCAGATCAGAGAACATCTCCATCTCTTTCAACTGCTGTAACAACAGATAGTGGAACTACCTCCACTGAAGCAACAACAACCTCTTCAACCCAGATGGCCTCCACTGATGTAACAACAGAGAAGGATGGAGTCACCTCAGCAAAATCTTCGACAATTGAATCCACTGTTGGTACAACAATTGGAAATGTTACAACCCCATCGGCTTCAACTCTACCTGTAACAATTGATGTGACAACAAAGGTTTCTACTGTTGCTGCTACAACTGGAAACGTTACAACCCCATCTGCTTCAACAACTCTCCCTGGAACAGTAGATGTAACATCAGAGGTTCCTACGTCAGTGACGGTAGAAGCTTCAACAGTTTTGTCAACTACCATTGGTGAAGTAACTACAATGACACCAACGATGCCCTCTCTGTCTACCAGGGATTCAGCTGTCACAACAGATGAAGTGACAACTCCTCCACCTTCCACTTTTTCAGGTAATTATTTAAACAGTAATATACCTCCTATGTTTGTAGAAAAATTGATCATTGCAGACTTGAGGAAATAAACTAAAAATGCATACTGCATAAAATTTTAACCATCCCAATAGCTTAATCCAGTAGTTTTTTGAAATTCTTCAATATGATCAGCTTTATCGGTTATCAAAAAGCAACAGAAGTATACAAACATAAACACAATACAATTTGAAGACAAGCTGAGTAGAAGTGTAATTCTGCTGTGAGACAGGAGGGTGAATGACTTGTGTCATTTAACACAGAATTAATGCCTTTCTGGCCCTCAACAGATGGTATGTTATGTATTTAGAAATTAATATATGAAACTGTGCATGCCTAATTTCAGAACTCATTAGATTAAACAATACAAAACGACAGCTTTAATACAAATTCAAAGTGTAAATGTAAAATGAACATGCATCATCTATGAAGCAGTTTCGATTTTGACCCTGAATTACATATACTGTATGAATGAATGAATGTTGTCATTTTCATTCATTGATACCATATTTCTCCTTTTTTTCCTTTCTTTTTCCATATGATGTGTTATGAATTCAAGGTGTAACTGCACATGCCTATGGTGACCCACATTTCTTGACCTTTGACACGAGGTCATACAACTTTCAGGGAGGGTGTGAATACCTGTTGGCATCAGATTGCCTCGCAGACTCGTCACGTTTCCGAGTTGTCATAAACAACGATAAATCAACTAATTTTCCAGACTACGCCCAGGTTGTTGGAGTAGATGTGACTGTTGATGATATAGTAAGTAAAATTCTAGGTGCTCTGAGGCCGCAAGAGGGTTCATCTAGTCTTATATTTCTGTAGTGTTGTTCTTGTTCATGTATATTTTTATTTACTTGTATTTTTTTTTTCTTTTTGCCTCCAAAGGAGGATTTATTATCATTCAACCTTTCAACTATGACATCATGTTTACATTTTCCATAGCAACTTGAAACATGTTACAGAAATTTCACAATATCTTCAGGTAATCCATATTTCTTTTGTCGAGTCTTACTTATATACATTCTTTTTTCAATTTCTCTTTTGAATACATATCTTAAATTGAAATATCTTCTGTCTACTCCAGTTCTATTTCGTTCAATAATCATTTTATGTATACACCAAAAGGCTAACGTCAATATTAAATCATACTTCGCATTATTTAATTTTAACAAGTCTGTAGTACTTATGTCAATTTGAACAGAAAAGGTTTGAGAGAGGAGATCTTTGACATATTGTAAAAACGGATAATTTAAGTCACAAAACAAAAACGCATGCAAGACATCTTCCTCCGTATGACAGTGTTTACAATTACTATCACTAGCTAATCCCCATCTATTTAGATTTTTTTGAACAGGCAACAAGTTATAAAGCATTTTGAAATTAAATTCTCGTAATCTGTTTTCTTTAATTTTAACTAAATTTCTTTAAAACACATTTTTCCAGTCAATGTTTATGTCTAGCTTATCATTCCAATACGTACAACAAGCGTTTGAACATATCATATTTGACGGTATAAGTGTGTAAAAAAATTTACTACTTAAATCAATAATTGATTTTTCTTGTTTTCCGATTAGTAAAGTTGGTACCTTTAAACGTTCATAGTGATCATTATTTGTCGATTCTATGTTTATTCCTGGACTTAACCATAATTTCGGAATTGCAAATTTCAATTTTTCATAGTCAAACAAAAATGTACATTTACTTTTCTTTATACCTGAAAGCTGTGATCTAATTTCTGTGTGTGTTTTGAAATTTCCAGCTTTTATAATATCTTTAAAATAAATAATGTCTGACTGATACCATTCATCATAATAAAAATATTCATTATTGGCCGTAATATATTGATTGTACCATAAAATCTGTTGGGATATTCTTTTTCCTTCAGAATCATTTTCTCTGAAAATGAAAGATCTTAGTGAATTCCATGCCACCAAGATTTCTTGATAAAACTTTGGTATTTGTTTACTACCCATTAGTTTTAGTATGTTTTCATTGTAATTACAATTTAAATAACAAACTGATACCACCTAACTTATCAAACCAATAATGACTCATATTTTTCCACATTCCTGTATTTTGGTTTAAGAGATTACTTAACCATTTCAACCTGAAGCTAAATAACTGTTTCTGTATGTCAACCATTTTTATTCCTCCATTGCAATAATCTTCTACTAACGATAACCTTTTTACTCGTTCAACCTTTGAGTTCCAAATAAACTGATACATTATTCGGTTTAATCTCTTTAAGAATCAATCATAATTAGATGTACAATCTGACTTAAAGCTAAAGACTTTAGTATGACCACTCTTCCAAAGAGCGTTAGATTTCTTCTCTTCCAGCAATTTAAAATATTTTCCAGTTTCATCAGTTTGTTTGTCCATTCACTATTCATGGCTAATTCATTGTCTATACTAATAAGGTGTCCTAAATATCTAACTGGTTTTTCAGTCCAGGTAAGTTCATGTTCTGATATGTCCCAACGTTTACTTGGTTCCCCGGTCCATATCATAACAGTCTTGTTTGTGTTGAGTTTTGGACCGGCGACTTTTCCAAATAATTCTAACTCACACAATATTTCTTTGAAAGACTGTTGATTTTTAACAAAAAACAAAGTGTCATCAGCATATTGCAAAAGTTTTAAATGAATACTTGATTTTGGTATTTCAAAAGCTATAATTTTATTGTTTTTTTTCTTACACTGTTTGCCATGAATTCGGCTGCTAATACAAACAGTAGCGACGACAGAGGGCAACCTTGTCTAATTCCTCTTTCAACAAAAAATTGTCTAGAGGTCCAGCCATTAACTAAAACAGAACTTATAATGTTTGTATATAAAACTTTCACCCAGTTGATAAAAGACTCCAAAATTCATTTTTTCTAAAGAGAGATAAAGGAAATTTGTATCAATTACATCAAAAGCTTTTGTGAAATCAACTAGCATTAATGCTGCATTGGCATTCTGTTTTACAAAATAGTGAAGGATATCTTTCGTAAGCCTTACATTACATGCCGCAAGGCGCCCTTTAAAGTAGATATTCAAAGCAAATCACAAATATGCTCAATAATGTATCTCTAGAAACTAGAAAGCTTGCAGATGGTAATCGTATAAGTTTTACGTTAACTGCGTGTTTGATGATTAAAAAATGGCACAAATAAAAACGCTTCTCAGCATCTGGGATATCCGAGCGATTCGCCAGAAATATACCCATGTTTTCATGACGTCACATCAGGTACCAATCCTGCCTAAGCAGACGATGTCCTATATCAAGTGAACGTAACTGCAATGCAATTATTTTTAAATTATAAAGAGTTTGGTGTGTTTCACCATGACCGTATTTCACATCATTCTAAAAGGGAAGTGAAACCGTTTCTAGTGACTAAAATATTTTGTTTGTAAAAAGTCATGATAAGGGTCAATGATCAATCAAAGAAATCACACTTTCGAATTGTAAAGCCCGCTGAATTATAGCATGGATGGTATTCGTTCCCTCTTGAAACGCCGACATGCCGCGGTGCATGCAGCTGAAAATACAATGGCATCTTATTTTGTTTACAAGCGATTGATTCCTTTATTTTTTTTAACGCTGCATTTTTCATCAAAATAATACCATGCAGGAAATTTAGAGTGAGGCAACAAATAAACATTTATACTGACGCTAGCGAAGTAAGAGAAATAAGTGAAGATGAGATGACAAAACAGGCACTGAAAATGTGTAAGATGTTATGGGGCATCGTCTGCTTAGGAAGGATTACTCCCCGGTATGACGTCACATATCTCAGCAGCGTTCAAAGAGCTCTATAGGTGCTATAGCGGGGCTGTGTTATATCATTTTATAATTGATAATAATCATTACTTCAAATGTTTCCAAGCGTCGAATTTTGATGAACCTTGTTCAATCTAAGCTTCACCTATGCAATAATAAAAATTAAATCAATATTCAAAATCAATGAAATTCTACTTTAATATAACCTGTTATTACTATTTGTAAACATGCTGCCAAAACAGCTGCTGCTATTTTATAATCACAATTCAAAAGTGTTATGGGTCGCCAGTTTTTCAAAGGCTGAGTATCTCCTTTCTTATATAAAAGAGTAATAAGCCCTTTCCTTTGTGTATCTGACAAAAACCATTCGCATAACATTTGTTAAGGGCTTTTACAAGAATGTCTTTTATCTGGTTCCAGAACATCTGGTAAAATTCAATCGTCAGTCCGTCTGAGCCTGGCGATTCATTTTTTTGCATACTAAATACAGCACGTTTACATTCTTCAACAGTCAAAAGGCCATCACAACTATTTCTTTCATCTTCATTGAGCTGACTAATGGACTGTGTAAAAACATAATCATTGGCTTTTTTGACATCATAATGTTCTTTTTTATACAAATTTGAATAATAATTTGCAGTTTGTTTCAAAATATCTTCTTGTTTTTCAATAATCTGTTTACCATCTTCGGATTTCAATCGTACAATCTCTTTTTTCTTTGCATTATTCTTCTCTAACCCTAGGAAATATTTTGTACTTTTTTCTCCTTCTTCCATCCATTTAATTCTCGCTCTAATACCTGCACCCTTTGATTCCATTTTATATATCTTCTCTAACTTTTCTTTTGTACTAATATATTTTTTTTTTAGTTCTTCATCTTTTATATTCACATCAATTTGTTGTTCAAGTTTAAAAAAATCTTTTTCTAAAAGCAACTTCTTGTTTTTTCGTTTTGAAACACACATCTTACAATACTTCTGAGTATATTCACGAAGTTCCCATTTCTCTACAACATTTATATCTAGTTTTAATGTCATTTCAATGAGCTTACAAATTTCCATTTTATATGTTTCATCCTTCAAAACAGATGAATTCAATTTCCAGTATCCTGGTCCTCTTTTATTACTTTTGAGCTGAATTTTAAGTGATATTGCATTATGGTCTGCCTGAATGGCTAGTCTTATATCTGCTGATACTTACTTGTATATGTTTGTAAATATATCAATAAAGAGAGGTGGATGATTTTGTATTGTAGTGGATCAGAGGGTTCAAACTCCAGCAATGAGGGTTACTTCGTGAAGACATTATTCTAAATTTGTCAGTCTATCAGGCGTATTAAATAATGTACATGTAGGTACTTATCATACAAAACTCTTTGAAAATATGGCAGAACATCTAAAGTTGGCATGATAACAGAGATTGATATATACAGTTCCACTTTTATTATGCAATATATATTTACCTAGCCTAACCAGTTTTGAAAAAAAAAACTTGTATGCTGATCTTTTTGTAGGATTTATGACTTGTGTTTTAATAGAAGGGATTATTATAGACATGTATGTTGATGAGGAAACAAGAAGTCCTTTTCTGTTCAAAATGTTTTCCATTCTTGGTAGATTCTACATCTTTCTTTTTTTTCTTTGTTTGACAGCTTATTTCTTTGGTAGGAAGCAGTGTGTCAGTAGATGAAATCAGTGTTATTCTACCAGTGCAGCCAGCTACTGGTCTATCCATCAGGAATACAGGCTCAACTATAGTGAGTTGATTTGAAAGTACTCTAGAGATATGAACTCTTTTTTTGCTACAAGCTACATGTATAACCAGATGTGTTTTTAAAAGGTTTTGATTGTTATAATCTCTTTAAATAAAAATTCTGGAGTGTTGAAATATGTACTTTGTTGTTGTTTTTGCTAAAATGCTGTCTGATGTCATGTGCAGGTCAACAGTTATATTAAAGGAATATGAAGGAAAAAAAGGATAAGATGAAGGTGCACTCGGAGTTCGGTTCCGCGCAAGCCCTTATCTTGACGGGTGCATTGAGTAGTCTACTCACGAGTCACTTTTATGCTTGTAGAGAGTGTCATTAAACTTGCAATATCTCTTTACAGAAGTTGTTATATTTGAAGCCCATATTTTGAACATAGTATAATGACATGGAACCTCTAACATACAGAGCAAAATATTTTGATTGGTAGCTAAGCGAAATGAAGTAGCACGTAAAGATGCATCCTGAACGCAAAATGCATAATATTTGAAATTATTTAAATGGCACTGAGGTAGAGCCATATGATATGGAAATAGAGCTAGTAAATATTTCTAATACCTTAATTAGAGCTTAATATTACAAAAAAATGTCATTCAAATATGTCAAATTACAACTTTTTATTATCCGATATCACCAACTATTATGCGGCGTTTGGTTCCGGATGCACCTTTTTGTGCCACTACGTTTCGCTAAGTGCCCTCATTGAAACCTTGTAAACTCTTTCATCCCAGGCAATATCAAGTGACTTTGGCTTGAATGTGGAGTGGGGTCTGACATCATCTCTTAGTATCATCCTCAATTCAACCTTTGAGAATGTGATGTGTGGATTAGCTGGTGATTACAACGGCAATCCTGATGATGACACTCGTACTGCAACTGGAACCGTGGTACGTATCTGGATATGTCTGACCCACAAAGTTATGAGAATAAACATGTACATCTACAATGTAGTTCCCTTTGACTCCTTGTGAACCATTGTTGCTGGTCTGCATATTCATCAATATGCCATGTTTGACGATTTACACAGACTGTAGGCAACAGTTCATGATGTGACTGCACAATGCTTTATGAGGCTTGAAGTACTCAACCCATATCAGGTTTTATTTGTCCATTATTTTATCAAGATGTATTTTTAGGATATTATAAGGAATCTCTGAATCCTGGTAAGGGTTTTGGCTAAATCATCCGAAAAGAAAATGACCAGGGGCCCGTTGCACAAAACCTGCGTTTGAACGCAACTCAAGAAAATCAAACAACTTTATTTTCAGCCAATCAGAAGTGCACATTAAGGACTTGCAGTTGATTTTTCAGAGTTGCGATTAAACGCAAGTTTTGTGCAACGGGCCCCTGTTCTGATGAAAAAAAAGAAAAACTATTGGTGAAATTTACTTTTGGAACCAACAAAAGACACTGACTTTAAAGGGAAGGTTGAGTTCTGGGAAATAAGGTCAAAAATAATTTGTGAGCTTTCTCATTCCTTTTATGTCAGTTTGGAAGAAGGTCATAGAAGAGAAATTCCATGAAAAGGATTGTTCTTCAAATGCACTCGTATTCGAAATATGACTTGAAATAGCTGAAATGTTCGGGCCAAACATTCATACCACTTGTGTGTGTTGTCCCATATACCCATTTCTGTGTGCAGTACATGTGCTTTTCAGTGAGATTGGGTCAATTTCTTATCTATGTTGATGATTCCAAAACAAGACAGTATAAAACAATTCTTATGTTGACATGGTCAACCTTTCCCAATTGCTTTGAGACAGTTTCGTTCACAATGTAATTGCATGACCAGAACTCTACTTTATCTTTAAGTCCAACAAACAATGAAGTGTAGTGTAGATTGTAGAAATAGACAATAACATGTAGATGTTTAGGGAAAAAATTGGGAATGATGTAATTTGAGGATGGTGAAAATGAAACTAAGAAGAATAAGACTACAGTACAGTTAACAATTACGTTAGGCTACGATTTTGACGCCGACAATAAATAAAAATACCATACCAAAAGTAATTCCCTTTTTCCCTTTTTATTATAAAAATTTAGCTCTGTATCTTGACAACGCAGTGTCAGTGACAATGATAATGAAATATTGCAATGAAATACGAGATCGATAAATGCATTGACATGTCAAAAGATTTAAGTTTAACTTTTGCATAGAAATGAATAAAATGATACAAGACAGAATTAAAAGTCCGTGAAAAATTGCTGCTGTTAATTTAGAGTTCAGAGTTCGATTAAAGTTCAAAGTCTAAAAATGGCTGGCTGTAAGTAACTTACGCGAGAAGGCGTTAGCTAGCTCATGTAGACTGTGCTGAGTTGAAGTGCTAAGGGCGCTCGACGACGGAGGTCGGAGACAAAGGGGCTCGACGAGATGTCGCTCGGAGACTTGATGTGAAGACCGCTGATTCGGGACTAAAAAGTCGCAGGTCCACGATGGATGAAATAGATGCAGGTCCGCGGGACGGTGAGTTGCCCGAAGATGGACCGAGAGATGAAATGTTCTGAGTTCGAGAGCCAGTGAGTCGGGGCTCAAAATTGAAGAAGAAAAGCATGATCGAGTTCAGATGAGGACATGGCGAAGCAGTGAGTCGTTCGCCGTCGATGAAGAACAAATCATGCTGATGATGAGGAGCTTGTAACTAGCTACGGCCACCGGAACGGATCAGTCTAGAAGGTAGACTGAGAGAGACTACTGCCGAAGGTAAACCACAACCAGAGAAGCTTGCAGAGATGAAGTGAGAAGAAAGTTGAAGACTCGATCGGAGATGAGAAAGAAAGTTGGAGACTCGACCACATGATGGACGGGAGAATGATGCCTCGACTGTGATTAGCGAGTGAGAGTTGTTGAATTGACTCGACCCAAGACGAGATGGGAGATGTTGCCTCGACTGTGTAATGAAGGGGAGTGAAGCCAAAATCCAGCTGCAAAACGCGCGATGAAAAAGGCGCACCGGCGAGAGCGAAATCCAACGGCGATTGGTTGACCGCGGTGAAATAAGGAGATCGACGATTGGCCCGCGATCGCGTAAAATTGGACGCGATATAAACGGATTAATGATTGGTCAAAATTAAAATAACGACAAGAAAAATATGAATAAACATAGCTTGTCTAGACATGACGTAATGGAAAATTACGGTAGATTGAAAAACAAGTCCAAACCGGATAAACATGTACAAATCTGAAAACTGAACTTGCATGAAAACAAAATGGTAGCCATTTTGGATATTTTTGTGAAATATAAAACGTAAGTCGCTACAGATGCATCATAATTGTAGAGTGTCACATCCAAGTTCCTTTATATCTCTGTGATATGTTTTTCTGTGCTTTTCCATGCAGGCATCCTTAATGCAATTCACAAACAGCTTTGTGGAGAACCCTGAGGACTGCCCAGCCTATGTGCCACCTCCAGACGACCCTTGTGCTACCCAGAATGCATCAGTTGTTGCTAGTGCATCGTCTGTCTGTGATATGTTGGTGAATCTCTCGGGTATCAGTACTGCTATTTTAAAAAATTTCATTTAATATTTCTTTTTTGTGTTGAATGAATTTTATTTTATTTCTGTCATTACATTGCTGTATAATCTTGAAAATTAATGTTGATTATATTCAAAAAATGTTTTGAAAGAAGGAAGGAACTGATTTATTTATATTATCTGGCAGAATTTATTGGTTGTATTTGGGATAAGCAGTTATACATGAAGTTTCAATTTCATTATGATTGTATCCTTGTAATCCAGCTCTTGCAGTAGTTTAATGATACAGTGAAACCTGTATGTAAAGACCTTTCATTAGAGACAAGAAAAACTATCTAATGTTCATTCTATACAGGTTCCCTTTAATTCACATTTCTATAAGGACCAGTGTTTGAAAGGAGAAAGTGTTCTTTGCAGATATAGAGGAGAGGTGAATGCTAAAAGCTAGATTTGACTGTGTCATAATTTAGGCTCACTTGATATATTTTTGTGCTTATCTAGTAAAGTATTACCCTTTTGTCACTATATTGTTCTCATTCCATGAACCAATGCTCGTTTAGATGTGCTGTGGTCTAGTGGATAAGTCCCTGGACTGAAAACCATAAGGTACAGGGTTCGAATCCCTGCCGCAGCATTGACATCCTTTGGCAAGTCATTGATCTACATTTGCAACTGAGGTAAATGGGTGCCCAGTAGGATTATTCCTTGAAAAGCATGGGTGATAATTTCCAAAGCTCTTTTGTAGCGACGTTATATCATAATGTGATCATTATTTTCATTCTTATTTATTATATTTCTGTTGGACAGGACCATTTGGGGAGTGCATCAGACGTGTAAGCTCCATCTCAACATTCTACCAGAGTTGCCTCTATGACTTCTGTGCTACCTATCCGAATGGTGAAGGCATCTGTGATGTCTTCGCAACAGCTGCCAGAGAGTGCAGAATACGTGGATATGTAGTTGATGGATGGCGCTCCACAGATCTGTGTCGTAAGTTATGATGAAACCTCCATTTACTGCGTTTAAAGCATGTTTTATAACATATGTAGACACTGCTGATTTGGAGTTGTTACTTTGCCATATTTCAAGGAAACCAAATTTTACATACATTTGTAGGTATTTTAGAGGTCTGATTTCCCAGGTTTACAATGTTCATTTTACACCTGTACAGTGTACACCTTAACAGGTCTATCTGAAATTCACAAAATATAAACTCTGGTGATGTTGAATAGAATTGGACAGAAAACCTCCAGAAAACCTCCAGGAATATTCAAATGCAGTGCTGAAATGGCCAGCTCAGTTTGTAAGAAGTTGTTCCATGATGGCACGGTTGTATTAAAGATTGGTGTAATGTGGAGTTTGTATTATAAGATTTCCTGTTTTTTTCCTCAGCTGTTGAGTGCAGTGTCAACTCGACCTACAGCTACTGCGGGCCTGCCTGTCCCACCACTTGCTACAGTGTCCGCAACCAAGGGGATGCTCTCCAGTGTTCAGATGCCTCCTGTGTGGAGGGATGTTTCTGTGATGCTGGCTTTGTGCTGGAAGGAAATCAGTGTGTTCCTCCGGAGGCCTGTGGATGCGCTTCAAACGGATTTTATCATGTGGTGAGAGGAAATGGAGGGTATTGATAAAAGATACTAACTCTAATCCAGGTTTAAGTGTGTAGTGTCAACCTCTTCATCCCATAAAAATTACCATCATTCTGTAACTAAATGAACAAAAATCAATTTCTTATTTTCATTTCATTAGTTAGCTCGGCTAAAGACGGGATAATAATATGATTGTAGGGCCCTCAGGGAAAAATTGTATTATAACCGATGAGGCTGTCCTGCTTAAACAAGACATATTTTTCTTCTTCTCCTTTTTCTGTTGTTGTTCTTCTTATCATTATTATCATTATCTATCTCAGGTTGGTGAGACATGGTTAACCTCAGGATGTGCGGAGGAATGTACCTGCTACTCCAATGGCACTACAATCTGTCAGGCACTTTCCTGCAGTGAATACTCTACCTGTGAGGTCAGGAATGGTGCCCAGGGTTGCTACTGTCGAGAAGGCTATGAAGGAGATGGAATCAACTGCCTCTGTAAGTTCCTCTTCTGTGCTCAGTATTTGGAGTTGATGGTTGTTTTAAATCATTTTCACTCTATTCAAAGGCAAGGCAGAGCAATGGCAGGAGTAGCTGTATAAAGGAATTACAATTTTATTGTATTTAACCTTTTGACAATATCCTAAAGTGGTATTTCTTGAAACCAACTGAGTAAATGTGTGACTGAAAACCAAGAATCTGAATTACTTTTGAACTCTGATTTGTCCATTTATATCCAATTCAGGAGGAAAAACCTCAACAGTATCTTAGGATTGCGAATAATCATGGTATTTATCAACTGTTATGAAATAAATTTGAGTGAAACAATTTAAGGGCTTACCAAAACTTTGCATGGACTTAAATGGTGCAAAGCCTATTTGTTGTGTAGGTGCAGATATGTGTGGATCAAGTGAAATATTGATAATGTATATGTAGCAATAAATCCAAGCTTGATTCAACCATCATCATATTTTTCCACAGTACAATGCCAAGAGGATTACTTCCGATGCCCTGAAGGAACATGCATTCCAGAGCTCTATGTGTGTGATGAATATCCAGGAGATTGCCTCAATAACTATGATGATTCAGAAGAGTTGTGCTGCAGTAAGTCATTAATTTGATATCTGAACTTTATTATCCACAATCTGTTTCTGAAACCATAATTCTTTACTAGGATTTTACTCATATTCATGCTACAAGAAACTTTGTTATTTAAATTTCATCTTTCAAATGTGTTTCATTGCTACAATGATATTATTTACTATGTTACATTTGTTTCTTGATGTTTTCATTATGATGTGATTAATTTTTTATAAACTTTGTAGAAACAAACATTATTAGCTTTTTAGCTGCAAGTCTTGTTTTTTAATAGAACATTACAATTAACAATAATAATATTATTTCATTTTTGTGTAGACTATATCACATTATGATATAACATCCTAGATGCACTCTTAAAATGCATTGGGAATTACTGTTCCAGCTTTAGAGGAAGAATGTGTAGGCCCAGATGTCACTGATCAAACAAGATGACTTTGCACTTACATGTATAATGTAATTTGAGCAAATAAATACATATCCATGTCTATAAACTTACCACTTCTTTTACAGACATCAGGAATGTGACAGCTTTTTGCCCGAAGCCAAACTACTTCCGCTGCCCTGATGGAGTGTATATACCATTTGCGTACGTCTGTGACGACTGGCCCTATGACTGCTTGGACAACTACGATGAGTCTCCAGAACTCTGCACAGGTATGTCCAATATCTTCCTCAGATTGTAGGATTTATCAGTGGAGGAGCCACAGAAGACTTGAAAATTGTTCTGTTTCATGTGTAAATAGAGGAGATTGTAATGTATTGTTAAATTGATTAGTATTGTTAAATTGATGTTTATGTAAGAGTGTAATTTTGTAATGTTCTGTTGTTCTATCATTGTCACAGTTAGCTTTCCATACTCTGCCTCATTTCTATGCCCCAAACTCTGCCTCATTTCCAATGCCTAAATTCTTCTCTTCATTCAAACATTGCCTCTTTTGTCCTTTCCCCATCAAGTATTCAGGACATGTGTTCTGTCTTCTATTTTTCTTCTAGTCATTTTCTATTGGTTCTCCTTCCCTCTAAGACTATTCTATTTTACTGGACTTGTCCATTTTCTGTTATATCATTGGTTAATCTATAATTATATGTGAGTTTTCTGCAGAGAGCAGTCTGTAGTACTGAACAATAAAGCAGAGCACTACAGGACTTCAACTTGTACACTTTATTATTTAGGCTCCTTCTTAGCTACTGTTTTAGAGTTTAATTTAATAATTATTTTGGTGCTCCTTCTGATGCTTCGTTTGACTGGTTTTGGTTCCTGAGTGTTTGATTGTGGGGTGAATGTCTACTATAACTTAGAAGCTTTACATTTGTTAAATTAATAAGTATTGATATATTGATGTTTGTTAAATTGATAAGTATAGTTAAATCTTTATGTTTGTTAGATTGATAAGTGTTGTGAAATCTTATCCACGTTTGAGTTCACTGATTTTTAGTGCTATACATATACATTGATAGGATTGTAAAGGTTGGCATTTTTTATGTACTACAAATTAGCTTGAATTTTTTATTTTCAAGACACAAAAATGATATGAGCAGAGTTTAATTTTAATATTTGTAAATTACTAGTTTGGTTGTAAATGTAATGAAACATTTGACTTTCTAAAATTCTACCCTAAACTTATCAAACTGCTTTCCTGTAATTTATTTATTGTTAAATAATGAATTTGTAAACTTTAACTTTTATTTTTCTTTCTTATTGGCACATTTTGTTGGTAACTGATGCTGAGTTCATACCTTTTGGAACAATCTGTATTAAGACAGACAGATAAAATCTCTTTGCCTTCTATGTGTCTGTCCGATATTCCATGTCAGGTCTGTGCCCCAATCCTGGTATCCCATCCCAGGGGGCCATCTCACCATTCCAGACGGTCTACACCAATGGGTCCATGGTGGAGTATACCTGCAGTGACGGTTATGTACTGATCGGGGAAACTAGTGACACATGTATCGATGGTGCTTTCAGCTCGGTGTTACCGCAGTGTCTTGGTAAGTTCTGAATGACTTTATGCTAACATTGTGAGTATGAAGATTGTATTTGTTTAACCAGATGAATGTTTGTTTTTGTCATAGTGAACTGTGCTGCAGAGGAGCAGGTTTTTGAAATACTTACCATGTTAGCAGGAGATTTAAGGATCGATTACCGCCTTGCTTGGAGGAAGTTGTGTATTGAATTAATCACACAGAAGCAGATCTCTGAAATACTTTAATTTTTTTTTGGAAATTTCTTATTTTATTTCTTACTTATCAGGAATATGTGGAGGAATCTGTTACATTTTATTCGATAAACTCAAAATATGAAATGAGTATTATCATTGATATTGCAATCATTTTATGGAGATGCCATTTGCAGTTATTGATATACATGTATAGTTATGGGCAATGTATTCTTTATCCCAACAGCAAGCTGCATCCTGCCAAGGGAGCCAAACAATGGTGCGCTCAACAGCACTGCCTTCAACCACAGTGATGTTATTGGTTTTACCTGTAATGATGGCTACCAGATGACTCCAGAAGGCACTTTTGTGAGATGCGACAATGGGACAGTCGAGGGGACTATTCCTGTATGCACCGGTAAGGTAGATGATGATGAAGGTGATGATGATGATGATGATGATGATGATGATGATGACAATGCAATAATGATGACATTGATGATGGTGATGATGATGATGATGAGATGTTGATAATGAATTTGTTGATGATAATGACCTGATAACTGTTTCAATGTGATGATGATGATGACAGTGCAGTAAAGATGACATTGATGATAGTGATGATGATGATGATGAGATGTTGTTAATGAATTTGTTAATGATAATGACCTGATAACTGTTTCAATGATGGTGATGATGATGATGATGTGATGATGATGACGACAATGCAGTAATGATGACATTGATGATGGTGATGATGATGATGATGTGATGATGATGACGACAATGCAGTAATGATGACATTGATGATGGTGATGATGATGATGATGTGATGATGATGACGACAATGCAGTAATGATGACATTGATGATAGTGATGATGATGATGATGAGATGTTGTTAATGAATTTGTTAATGATAATGACCTGATAACTGTTTCAATGATGGTGATGATGATGATGATGTGATGATGATGACGACAATGCAGTAATGATGACATTGATGATGGTGATGATGAAGATGATAATGTTGTAAATGATTATGATGATGATGTTGGTGGTGGTGATGGCGATGCTATCATAATGATGGTCATGATATTGATGATTATGAAGATGATGATGAAATTAAGATTAAATATACACATATAGCTAATGATAATGTTTCATAGTGTGAGAAGTTGAAGTTGAATAAGACCCAAAGCTCACAATGGCTTGATATTCTGCATTGTCTTCCTTGGGGGCTGAATGCCTTGGACCAACGGCTGGTAAATTAACTTTTTTCAGCTCTTTTCAAACTTTTTTTGCGTTATATTTTATAGATCTAACGAATGAAGTAATGAGGATAGTAATAATTTATGTTTTACTTCTCTGTTTAGATATCAATGAGTGTTCTAGTCTACCGTGTCAAAACAATGGCACATGCTTCAATGAGATCAACCAGTACCGATGTGAATGTCCTCAGGGATGGACTGGAACAAACTGCGAACAAGGTAAGACTTATTTTATTTCATTTAGAACCGAAATGGGTCTTCCACATATGGGTAGGTGCTATATAAGAAATGGTTATTATCAGTATTGTTATTAATTTCCCCCTTTTTTTGTAATTTAACTTAAACCACCAAATGCAGGAAAACATTTTAGATGATTTTTTTATGTTATTTTTTTGCACTAGATATCAATGAGTGCAGCAGCTCCAGCCTTAATGACTGTGGACTGAATGCTACTTGTACAAACACCAATGGTAGCTACATTTGCGCTTGTGATGAAGGCTTCATTGGCGATGGTATAACATGTATAGGTAAGTATGTTTTCTACGAGTCTTTGTTCCAAATACAGATTACAAACTATTTTTGTATGTTATATTGATTTTTAGCACAACATATGGTAAATAAGAGGATTTTAACTGCATTTGTTGGGGGCAAATTTGTGGATTTGTTTTGGGTCTCGTATCCAGATTTAAGTTCTTCCAGAGTCAAAGGGTTTGGTAGTGATATCATATACCTTACATGGTTCCATGACATTTGCTCCTGCGACAATTGCTCCGGTCTAATTTTGCCATGTTAATCCTAAACCTAAACCTAACCCTAACCCTAGCCCTAACCCTAATCCTAATCTTCACATTGTCCTCAACAAAAAACCACATCATGACCTTGACCTTAACCTTTGACCTTTCGATATATGGATGGAGGAGCAAATGTCGCAGGAGTAAATGTCGTGTCACCACCTTACATACCTACATTTTTTTGGTATAGTTTATATATGGAGATGATTGAAAAGACAGAGACCCAACATTACAATGCAAAAAACACTTTGATTTTTGGGCAGTTGTACCTTATACATTTTTTTAGCATAACTGCATGTGTTTTGTCAGCTCAAACCACTTATTTGCCAGAATTCTTTTGTGTGTGTGTGTGTGTGCTGGTGTATTTTTTTAAACTAGACATTCCAAGCTCTCAAAAGAAATGTAACATTTGAAGTATCCTTCCGTAATACCTATTTACGTATCATTTCATACTGAGAACAGTCAATAACGTCTATTCAGAGAAATCACCCCCTCCCCCCCCTCCCCCTTCCCCCCCCCCCCCCAGTTGCTCTGTTGTCGGATATATGAACCATCCTAACATTTTTAAAATTCAAATACAGTTATTTGTTTGTTTGATTGATTTAATGGTTTGTTTCATTTGACTGCTAAGAAGTGTTTGTAGGTAAGCAGCCAGGAGGACCTATGACTTTTAAGTCCTATCCAAGGGACTTTGTAATGATGATTAATGCCTAACCAAAGAAAGGGCACTAGTGTATGGACTTGGTTTCGAAAATGGGACCTCCTGGAGGGCGTTTCATCAAGTGTCTTGTCTGTGATTTTTACCGACAAATTTGCTCTCAGCCTATCAGATGCAAGGATTTCGGTAGCTTATAACAGTTATTGTAAATTGTCAGTGAAAGGCAAGTTTCATGAAACAGGGCCCTGGTTACGAGACCAATTCTCTACCGCTAAACCATCCTAACTCTGTCATCTCTTTATTACCTGTCAATCCAGAGATCATCCTATTCCCATTCTCCACACCCAATGGAGACAGCCAGCTTTCTCTCACCTCTGAGTCTGCCACATCCGATGGAGGAAGGAACCCAACGCTTGAGGAGATATCCCCCACCATTCGACCACCAACTGGCTTCCCATTTGGTGACACTTTCTACTATAGTCTTTATGTAAGCATTCAATTTTGTACCAGTAATGAATAGACCTGTTTACTAATGTTATGCGTACTTCTGGAAACAAAAGTTTCTCTTGATGACTCAAAAGCTTGCCAGAGGCTTGCCCGACATAGCAACAATTAAAGGAAACCAAAACCCAAGGAGAGAATCAATGTTGTTGGAAAGTGAAAATTCAGAGAAGCACTTTACAAAAAGTTTCATTAAAATTGGTTAAAAAATGAGAGAGTTATGGAAGTTTGAAAAGTCTTGTTTTACTTTCTATGGGGATCCTCAAATTGGCAAAATTGCTTCAAAATGGCTGATTTTGTGAACAACTCTCCATTTGTTTTGTACACAAATTTTCAGATATTCCCCATTATCTCTCAGGGTGCTCCTTGTCTCCAGACCTCCTGAACTCGACATATGTGGTGTAAAATACATTTCCCCATTATATATGTTGAGCTCAGAGGGAGATTAACTGCACCTTGAAAGATAATGGGGAAAATCTGAAAATCTGTGTACAAAACAAATGGAGAGTTGTTCACAAAATCAGCCATTTTGAAGCAATTTTGCCGATTTGAGGATTCCCATAGAAAGTAAAACGAGACTTTTCAAACTTCCATAACTCTCTCATTTTTTAACCAATTTTAATGAAACTTTTTGTAAAGTGCTTCTCTGAATTCTCACTTTCCAATAACATTGATTCTCTCCTTGGGTTTTGGTTTCCTTTAATGTATGCAAAATGGATTCCATTCATAGAGAATCCATTATGCATAGCAGTTGCATTAAATAGTTGGTAACTAAGGATTCTTCAGAGAAACATGCATAAATTGAAATACATTTAGTAAACAGGTCTGTTTCTTAGAGTATTGTGAACAAAAAGGAAGTTCAGGGTTCATTATGGTGTCTTTTCAAGTTTTATTCATTTCTCCTTTTAACAATTATAGCATTTGAATTCAACATAACAGGTGCAAAAATTAAACTTATGTAATTAAATGAAGGTTATGTTTGATCTATTTTCTTTGTTTTTTGATACATACATGGTTATAAATAATGATCAACATAGAGAATAATTTTATATTTAAATGCAGTTCTACATATAAGAAAGCTGTTTCATGCCTCCAGCGTTCAGTTGTATAGGTACAAAATGAATGATAAAACATATTATTTTTAGGTGCGTAGTTACTTTCAAATCAGATTTCAAGTCTTACATGCATGCATAGTTTTCTTTCTTGCTCCCCTAGATATGAGTCAGAATATCATTTGATTCCTGTCTTTTCAAAATGATTTTGATATTCCATAAATATATATCTTTTTCGTTTTTCCATCCAACAGTTCATGGATAATGGGCTTATAATATTCATCAATGAAAACGATGAGAAGTATGGATTCCCCAATCCGTACCCAGACGGCTTCTCAAATGACACTCTTCTACCTTTAGTGGCGCCCTTTTGGGCTGATGCTGACATCAGCGATGGCGCAGGAGAAGTCTTCTATCAGGTGAGACTCTCAGTTATAAATCTGACATAAAGAAACTCTAGTAGTACAGCAGAAATTGTGACAGCAAAAGTAGTTATGGTGGTGGTGATGAAGGTAATACTGATGATGAGAACAGCAGTATGGTCATGAACAGTAGGATGCTAATGTTCTAGTCATAAGACTTGAAGTTGAAAAAACAGAAGTAGTATTTTGCATGACAACATCTGGAATATTTTGATAGTAGTTGGAGTATACTGATTAGTTGCCGAATGATTACAGTACTGAAATCAGCATATGTTACTTTTAACCCTTTCAAGACAATTGACCACATTTTGTGGTTTGGCTCAATAACTTTTTATCCAGAGCTCTAAAAAATATACCAGATACATGAGTAGAAAGAGCAAAATTTTCTGCACACACTATGTCCATTTTTATTGCGTGACCATATTGCGTTTGATGCCAGGAATTTTAAAAACAAGAATAAGCTTTGAGATCCTTAAATTGGCAACACATTGAGAGGTTTAAAATCATTGTTTTTTCATCAAAATTGGCAATTTCTTTCAACTATTCAACAAATTTCTAACCATGTATATTATTTTCAAAGACATTACACCTTATTTGAACCATGTAGCTCTAAAAGAAAAATACTATTGTTGCCAATTTGAAGAACAAAATGTGATCAATTTAGCCCTTAAATAATTCCTGTCCTGAAAGGGTTAAAAAGAAACAGTGTTGGAAAGGCATTGCACATGATATCTTTAAAGTATTCAACATTGATGATTTAGTAAAATGTGTTTAATCTACGATCTCTACTTCTCCTTTTTTAGTTATTGATTGTTAAAAGAAGTTGAGATTTAAATTTCTAAATATGAATGAAATTTGATACTGTTAGTGCAACATTTATGTTACATGTACATGTAGGTGTATGAGAGGTCATATACCAACACTGCCAACCAGTCAGCCGTGCTGGATAATGCCAGCTACAGGATCCGAGCTTTTGAACCTGACATGTCAGGGTTCAACGCCACATGGATGCTGGTCGTAACCTGGACTAACCTTCCATCATTCATCTCCACTAATGTAAGTCCCTCAATTTAGTCCATCTGAGATAAGCCCAGCTGAGTCCAGTTTAATAGGATTTGGGACCCGTTGCACAAAACTTGCGTTTGAAAGCAACTCAGGAAAAAAAAACGCAACTTTATTTTCAGCCAATCAGAAGTGCACATTCAGGACTTGCGTTTGATTTTAAGAGTTGTGTTTAAAACACAATTCTTTGTGCAACGAGCCCCTGATCTGTCCCATTTGGTCCAGACACAGTCTAGATCAGTTTCATTTGATTTGATCTGTTCCTTTGGTCCAAGCCTAGTCTAGTCCAGTTCGATTTAATCTGATCTGTATGATTTGGTCCAGACCCAGTATAGTCCAGTTTCATTTGATTTGATTTTTATTTCTTCCTGTTCCAGACACAGTCTAACATTAGTCTGGTTCAATTTTATCTGAACTGTTCCATTTTGGCCTATGTCTTGTCCTGCCCAGTTCATTTAATCTTACATGAACACATAACTGGACTATTTGATCCCAAGCACTGTCTAACTTACATGTAGTTCTATTTAATTGTTACTAAAGAGATGATTAGTACCACTATTGTCAATAAACAAAGCTATTATTTAGCCTCAACTGATTCCATTTGATCCAGGCCCATTCTAGTTCAGTTCTATGGTATCTAATTTCTTCGCAAGTCCCAAATACGCGATCCTGATTGGTTGAAAATCAAGTTGCGTTTAATTTTTTGAGTTGCGTTTAATCGCAACTTTTTGTGCAAGAGGGCCCTGGACACGTTTTTCGTGCCACTAAGTTTCGCATAGCTACATGAACCTAAAGATATTGTATTAACACTGCATGAATGGATCATTCTACCTCCCACAGACCAACACTTTCCAAGCGGCACTGGTCACCGATTCCCGCTACAGCTTTGTGCTCTTCAACTACCAGGAGAACGACATGAACTGGGATCCTGTAACCCTAGCCAGCACTAATGTTATCATGGGGTATAACCTGGGTAACGGCCAGTATGTCAACATGCATCTCATTGATCCTCCGTTTGCAGGAGTGGATGAGCGCTTCAGGCCTGATCAGTGAGTACAAGTTACATGTACTAGGTGTTAAAAAAACAGTGGACACTTTTGATTTCAAGACAGGAATTATTTAAAGGCTAAATTGATCACATTTCGTTCTTCAAATTGGCAACAATAATATTTTTCTCTCAGTGCTACATGGTTCGAACAAGGTGTAATGTCTTTGAGAACAATAAACATATGGTCAGGAATTTTCTCGAAAAGTTGAAAAAATTGCCAATTTTTATGAAAAACAATGCTTTTGAACCTCGCAATGTGTTGCCAATATAAGGATTTCAAAGCTTATTCTCGTTTTATAACATTCCTGGCATCAAACGCAATATGGGAAAACACCAAAAATGGACATAGTGTGTGCGTAATTATTTGCTCTTTCTACTCATGCTTCTGGTATACATTTTAGAGCTCTGAATCAAAAGTTATTGATCCAAACCACAGAATGTGGTCAACTGTCTTGAAAGGGTTAATAACTCAAAAGTTATACCTTGTATCTTACTGAAGTTTTACATTGTAAAGTTAAAGGATGTAAAATATGTTGGGATTTTGAAAATCAGGGCTACAGAATCTGTGTGTATCAGTAATTAATTCAGAACACAACAGCTGCAATTGTGTGTTGCAGCTGAAATTTCAGAACACCCTTTTTAACCCAGAGTCATGAATCATTAATGACACTGGACAGCAAAAGTTTGGCAGAAATGGTGGCTGCACCACACAATGGCAACTGTTGTATTCTGAATCAATTACATTTCATATACATGTACTAGTAAATATTGGCTTCTACAGTATTTGATTATAGCAATTAATCAGTTACTCTCAGAAATCATCAATCATCATGATAAATGGAACAAATCCCAATTGAATAAATAGGGATGTGTTGATTCTATTTATAATGCATTCATTACCTCAACCCCCCTCCCAGAAAAGGCCCCAAATGATCCCCATGAGGGACATGACCCCCAGGTTAAGGACCACCGAATCTGACACAAGATTCTTTTCTCACCAGGTACGTCGGCAACACAGGCCTGAAGGGGCGTTGGATCTATCGGCTGGAGAACAACACGGTCGACACCATCAACGCCAAGCAGTTCTGCCTGGACTGGTACAACTCTGAACCCGCCCCTGATACCTGGGACCGCTACCTGGGCACCTGCCCCTGCTCGTTCACCCAGGGCGGGGAGGATGGAGCGTATAGTACCGGCCGCCGCAGCAGGGGATCGTCAACCTCATCGTCGTCGCGTGCCTTGGATCAGGCACTCATTGAGGAGATCAACACCCTCGATGGTGAGGCTATATGTACAAGTGTTTAGAATAGTTTGTGTTTGTCGATGGAAAAGTCCAAGTTTCTGTTTGTCTTATACAATACCGACAGCATCAAAATATGAAGTATACCAGATGATTCTATCTAGTTGAAAGCCTACCAGAGCTAGGATCAGGCCCAGTAACAAGTGAAATGGCTCTAGCATAGTGAATTTTTCTTTCTTTCTTTCTTTTTTGTTTTATTCTCAGTGATGTGTGGGACAGCAAATGACAAACACATTGTACCTTGGAGTTTCTCAGATGTCAGTTGTGGAATGCTTCCCTTTTTCCAGTTGGATGATTCCGTGCAATGTGTCCCGTATGTTTGACATCTGTCTTTTTTCCCCGCATATTCCATCCAAAAATCAAGAATCTCTTGATCGAATCATTGAATAATGATGTTTTCTGGTATCATCACCTATAGTCATGGTTATTTCAAGAGATTTTTTTCGTTTATGGATGAAATATATGGAAGAATGTCATATGTCATATGGGACACTCTGCACGGAATCGCCCAGTTGTGTAATAATATTGTTAGCAATCGGGCAACGTGTTGGGAGGATAAATCTTTGTAGTTTCCGTATGGATTATTCACCCCCAGCATGCATGCTTCTTCTCCACCTTCATATATAGTATGTCAAGTGAAATTATCATTTTTATTTTTATTTTTTCTTAAAGGGGAGCCATTTTGTCTTCAAAGCAGCATTTCTCCCCTCGGCAATGGAGCAGGGATGTACTGCTGTTACCGTGGCGATCAGTCTCTCATCGAAGGCTACGGAGGGGATCTTACCAGCAGTTTTGAAGAGCGCTACCAGTTCAATCTTGGAGGATCCTTCGACTTTGTTGCTTATCTCAATTGGCTATGTAATGACTTAAAAAAAATATATGTGATAAAAATTTCATCGTGCTGTACTAAGGTTATCTAGCTATTGATAAAGAAGCAACTAGACGATACTGTACTTGCTTATGAATGCTCCGTAAAATTCATACTTTTAAATCGTATTGTGAATATCATCAAATAAGTGTACTTTTATGAATTTAAAAGGGGAAAAAAATGTTTTGTAAGTCAATTTGAGCAAACCATATTGTGAATTTGAGATGATTACCAAAGATTGAATACTTAATGTCTTTTCTGTGAGTAAAACTTAAAATTAGCTCATGAAAAAGTCAAGTAGCATCATTTCCCATTTTGCTGTTTGGACATTTTCTTTATGATTGCTCAAGTGAAAGAACTTTCTTCGTCTTGTCTTATTTCTTGTTTTTGCTTATCCAAATTTTTTTATTTTTCACCATACCTCACTGAATGAAAGTATTAGCCTTCCCCGTTGTTATTTGGACATAGGCTGATTAAAAATGACTATCTCTTTAAAGTGTACCAGTCACCTGAAAAAATAATTTGTATACAGCTAGAAAGTATAAGATCAACCTCAAAGAACTTTGTCTGGTATTATATAGGTCAACAGTTAATGAGCATGAAGGAAATATAAAGGATAACATGAAAATGCTCGCGTGTAACCTAACTCAGAGTTTGGTTCCACGGGAGCCTTTACCTTGATGAGTGCTTACGGGTGCATCGAGTAGTCTACTCACGAGCTTTTACGCTTATAGAGAGTGTAATTAAAATTGCAATATCTCTTTATAGAACTAATATTTGAAGCCCATATTTTGAATATAGTATAACGACATGCAACCTCTAACATACAGAGCAAAATTATTTTTGGTGATTGGTACCCTCTTACACTGTACCTCTTCTCTCTCTCTCTCTCTTCTCCACTATTCTTGTGTCATAGTGTATGATTTTTCACCCCGTCACTACTGCTGTGGAGCCTCTAACGATGAGGCATTCTGTGACCTGTATACTGAGAAGCGACCAGCTGGAACATGCACCGGATATCTGCCACCAAATTCAGGTAACATATATTGTCTCTATCCATATGTAATGTTGTGTTTTAGGGATAGATATTTGCATGCTCATTTGTAGTTTAAGGAAGAAATACATTTGTGTTTTGCATTATTGTATGCACACTTATTCTTTGGAGGTATTTTGGAGGCATTTTGGAGAAAAGTAATCAAATAAAAGTTTCACATATCAAAAAAGGGGGAAAAATGTCTTCTGATATTGTTTTGTATACACATTTCCAATTGCAAGGAATTACAAATTGTGCCATCAAGTTCTTACCTTTCATATACTTGTAGAAAACACTTTTGCCTCATTTGATCTAAAATGTAGTTCATGAATACTGCTTGAACTTACCAGAAGACTGACCTTATCTCATTCATTCTCCTGATAATGGCTCACTTCACCACATAGTCTTTATTTCAAACTTAACCCAGTTTACATTTGATATATGAACACCTCCCGATAGGTTGGATGCTCGGTGACCCCCACATCACCACCCTTGATGGCTACGTCTACACCTTCAACGGTCTAGGGGAATACACCCTGGTCACCATACCAGATACCACCAGTACTAGCAGTCTGTTCACCCTCCAAGGACGAACTATGAGGGCGCTGGACACAGAGACCCAAGAGTTGACGGATGCTACTTTCTTTGTTGCCTTTGCTGCTCAGGCAGCCAACTCGACTCTTGTGAGCAAACACTTTCTAAAAGAGAGGATGTTAATGTTTGTGAAGTAAACAAATGAAATTTAGTCATTTGAACTATGTTCCTGCTCCAAAATTTGTAGCTGATGTGATCAAACATGATACCTGCAATAAATTCTGCTGTAGTTCTTCACACAGCACAATGTCATCCTAATGGGTTATCAGTTGATTCCAACTTGAAGTGAATTGCAATGTTTATACATGTATGTATCCTTCAAAACTAAAATAAATTTGGATCAAAGTTCTGTACTCAGTCATTTTTATCTTTGAGGCAGTACTGATCTTCATGTAATATAATTTTGTTAATATGCCACGTAACATATAGTTCTCATAAGCAATTTGTAAAGTATTCTATCAAATGGATATCTTTCAAGCAGATACTATTGACTGGACAGATATGTCTTTGTCTGTACCCTATGTCTCAGTCTGGTTCTTCTACACATACTCCAGTGGCAATTGTTCTGCAGTCACCTACACTAACCAAATTACTATGTGCATTTTCAAACCCAATCACAACACTAACCCAAAACATATATCTTTGACGAAAGAAAATGCTGTGTAGCAAATATCGGATCACTCTCTGTCTTTACGTATCTTTTTTGTGTGTGTTTGTCTCTGTGCTCTAGGTGGAGATGGAGTTGAACGACATGGCAACAGACTTTGATGTGTATTTGGATGGAGTCTTCTTTAACAAGTCATCCTTGTCCCAAGGTTAGGATTTAAAATTCATTTAATGTTTCCATATTATCCGGGTATATATTACTGAGCTACACCCCGTTTCTGCATTGATTGTTTTTCATAATGTTGTATAGAATCAATCATGTCCCCTATCAATTTGCAACACGAAATAACAGAGTTCTTTATTTGAAAAAAAATTATCTGTGTATCTTACCAGTACTAAATAATTTCAGTTACATTGTAGTACATGCACCTTCAACTTACACATTTGTCATTTTATGTTGGATGTAGGGACATATGTGAATGGAGATTTTTCCCTGCAGCAGAGGATAAGCAATGGATCATTAAGAGTGGTGGCATACTGGCAGGTCGGGATGTCCATCAATGTCGGCGTCATTGAGGGTATTCTGGACATCGTCTTCTCAGCTCCGGAGAGCTACAAGACTGGTGTCACCCGCGGACTATTTGGTATGTCTGGATGTCTGGAAATTTGGTCTCATAAAAAATCTGGTTTTAATCAAAATCTTGAGAATGATAGAAAATAAATCAGAATAAAAATCAGACCGACTAAAAGATATCAATTCATTTTTCATAGAGGGATACTGAAGTTTGTGAGGTAAAGATTTTAACTTGTAGGAGATGATTTTTTTTCATAATACATCCCTCTCCTATAGGATTCATTTCAAACTTTAGTCTTTAACAGATGAAGATATCTTTGTCCCTTGAATGCTAAGACATGAATGTAATTGTGGCAGTAGAAATTACATATATATATATATATATATATACAAATTGTCCTCTGGTTGAGATTTGTAAACAAACAATATATGCACTTATTGTTTTGAACTTCAGTGATTGAATTTTAAAGTGTAGTGAAGACATGGGTGTTATTGCTATTAAATGCAAATTAATGTATTGTATTTCTTCTTATCAAGTGTATGCATATATGTTGTTCATTGGGAGTGAGCATAGATTTAATTTATTTTCTTTTGATTTCATATACATGTATATATATATATGCTCTTGACATCT
This sequence comes from Heliocidaris tuberculata, assembly GCA_025618425.1. Lineage (NCBI taxonomy): Eukaryota > Metazoa > Echinodermata > Echinoidea > Camarodonta > Echinometridae > Heliocidaris > Heliocidaris tuberculata. Next base: position 15,821,977 of record CM046848.1, read on the forward strand.
AGGTGTGTGGGATGGTGATGTTTCAAATGACTTCATGAAATCAGATGGTGTACTGCAGAATGCTGCTGGACCTGATGGCAACTACACTGATACTGATCTCTTCATGTTTGGAGAATCATGTGAGTTTTATTCATACTTCATTCTAGGTTACAATCTGACAACAGAGCAAATGTGGAAAAAGGGTGATTTTTCCGAATAGATGTTAGTCATTTCTCATATCATAACTTGATATTTCAAGGGGCTCGACTGGAGCAAACTACTAGCGTTCTGCATTGTTGAAAAGCTTGGTGTCTCTAGTTTCAGAAAATACAAATATATATGGGAAATATGATTGAATCCTGAAAAAATTATTGTTGATTTGAGCTGACTGGTCACCTACATGTATGTTCCTTGTCAACTACGATATTATGTTTTGTTTTGTTTGAAAATGACACTGAAATGTGAAGCAAAATTGAATTTGTGAGTACTCATGAAGTACCATCCCCTTTTGCCTAGTTATGTTTATATTGACATAGATGCATTCAACATTCAACATGATGAATGTGATTTGATACTCGTAAAACACACATTTTACATAACTTGGTCACCTCCATCAACAGTTGAGACATACAAAGAGTTTTAATGCCTTCATTATCAGTGATCCTCATTTTGTGTATATGTATTATTCTCCTAGGGCGCATCTCTGCCAGTGAGTCCCTCTTCAACTACACACGAACGGGCCAGTCCTGGGTGACCTTCAATGATGTGACCTTCACCCCTGTCTTCCTGGACGACCTGATCACAGCCACAGAGCAGAGTGACCCTACCTTCCTAGCAACGGCTCAAGACACCTGTGGCAGTAGCAAGGAGTGTCTCTATGACGCCCTGGCAACCAAAGACAATGCGATTGGCTTGTCAACAAAACAGACAGAGGAGACTTTCATCACCAATAATGATATACTCTGTAAGTCTTAAAAATCTTAGAACATCCTTTTTATGTTTTCATGGTGAGAAAATTGATAATGTTTTTGCAGTAACACCATGTTGGGTAGTCCTTACACGGACTTTTGATGATGGCTTCTTCTATCACACCAGAGTCCTCCTCTGCTGGCTGCTCGTTGTGCTTACTGTAAAGTGTCTCACAAAGCTCAACGTCTTTCTCAGTGTTTCAGTAAAATACAGATTCTTTGCCACTTTTTGACATGGTAAAGATAGTCATTCTTGTGATGATATCACACCAGGGAATTATAAATGCCCGTTAATTTTGATAACTCTCTCTTTTGGACAAGTGAATTCTGTATGATTATATATTTTCATGTCAAATACATCTTTGAAACTATGCATAGAGATCTCTGTAAACTTGTGAATTGCTACTAAGGAGAAATGACTTTATTTATAATTAAAGCCTATTTGTACCATAATTATATCCATTATTTCTTCTATTCATTGATATTGTTGTGGTCTAATGGATAAGTCACCGGACTGCAGATCGCAAGGTACGGGGTTCTAATCCCATCACGGCACTGACGTCCTTTGGCAAGACTCTAATCTACCTTTGCCACTCTCCACCAAAATGGGTACCTGATACGCTTGAGTGCTAGTTACTTTGGCGGCTCGGCTATAACCAGGGTAATAATGTCTAAGCGCCATGAGCGCTATATAAGTAGCCATTATTATTATTATTATTATTTTCCCATCATATCTATGAACAGTGAACTTCCCACCAAACGTTACTGGGATTAGTAACAACCTCAGAGTGGAGGTTGGGAATCCGGTCAACTTTACCGTCATGGCAAGTGATCCAGAAGGCAGTGATGTGACCTTTGACCTCTTGAACGAAGTACCTGGTGCCGAGATCAACAGTTCAAGTAAAATTGTGCTTCTACATGTACCATGCAGCCATCTTTTTCAAATGTTACAGTAGTTTTGAAAAAGCATTGTGGTTTTATTATTTGTATTCGCATTCAGGCTCACTTAGTAAAGGATGTAGTAACTCTTTATTTCTTGAGTACTATATGTATGAGACTGTCAGATTATTCAGAAAATATTTTCACTAGGCATTGTACTTGTGACAAAGTTTAATGAAGCAGTCTGTCACATGTTCTGAAAGTCACCAAGAGTGGGAAAAGAGTTGGAATGAATTGGTGAGACATGATTCCTACAGTCTGACGTAAAATCTATTCAACAAAGCTGCAATTTCTTGAACAACTACATATATGTAGAGCATATAAATAAAACCTTAATGAAATATCAGCTAATGCCATTGATTGAATGGAAAACTGAACAAAGGAGATGAGAAAAATGTAGTATGTGACTGATGAATTGCATGTATAGAGAGATATAAAGAAGATAAAAGAAATGAATTAACATTTTTGCAAAAGTATAATCTTGAAACATTTTGTTTTGAGAATTGAGATTAATGTCAAGCCATATTTGATATACCGTCAGTGCTTTCCTCTGCTTGGCAGGTGGTGTATTCATGTGGACACCTCAGTCTACTGAGCCTGTCAGTCTGGTCATCCGTGCCTCAGACGGTCAAGTCTACAGCCCAGTTGAGCCGGTGGTCAAGGTCTGTGACTGCCAGAACAACGGCACCTGCATGTATGACCAGTACACAGACGACTCCAACATCATCAATGATAAATTTGCGGTGAGTATACATTGTATAAAATGTGAACACCTCAACCAATAAAAGTGTTTTGTTTTGTGTATCTTTACTGTACTTCCATTAAATATACTAACACATCCTGAATTCATTAGGCAAATTACTGTATGTTTTTTTTCTTATATCACTGCTGTGAGACAATTTTTCAGGTAATCAAGTGTCTTAAAAGATATTTTGGAAATTTTCAGTCATAACGATTTTTGTTCTTAGTGTCCAAAAGATGTTAATAGAAAACAACACCATCAGTTGCAGTTATGCCTACATGTAGGTGAAAAGTCCATATCTGGAGGTGATCTTCATAATTTTATCCTGTTTGATTTTATGGTACAGGTGCTTCACGGAATGCTTGTAGACACTGAGTTCACATTTAATGTACATGTAGAAGATACTTTGACGAGATTAATTTGACATAATTTGATTTTTCTTTGTTTTATAAGTCTCTATGACATACACATGTACAGCTGAAGACAAAAATGGCGGCTTTCTTAACCTCTACCATGCCGTGGGCGGCAAATCCTGCCCCAAAATTTGAGTGTTGAACATTTTGTTTAGGCTCAGAATGGCTTGAAAATTCTTCCTCATACAGAAACCTGTGCCGTCAATATAATGTTTATTCCTATGCAATATATCTTTGCCCAGTTTGCTCAAGAAAAAACGCATTGAAAGTTAATACTGAACTCTTGAAAGTTGATTTTTGACAATTGCTCAAAATTCTGGTGGCATGGGAGGGGTTAACATTAATAAAATAAAACCCATCATAATTGAAGATGGTCACAATTTGACATGTTTTGCTGCTGTGAGGGGGTTTAATACCCAAATAAAATCTTGTAACAAAAATTTAAAAAAAAATTATTCTCACTATATCTCTGTATGTATGTCCATGTTTTAGGTCGTTGTTTGTGAGTGTAGCCCGGGCTGGACCGGTGATTTCTGCCAGTTAGATTACGATGCCTGCACAGATAACCCTTGCTTTCCTGGAGTCACCTGCATTGATAGCTTAGCACCCAGTACGGGCAACCTCTGTGGATCAGGCACTTGCCCCAATGGGCTAGTGGGAGATGGCTTCAAGTGTGCAGGTAAAATGCCAAATGTCATCCTTTGCTTGTTTTGCTTTTTGATTGGGGCAGGCAATCCATAAATTGAAAAGGAAAGAATCTATACACTTAGGCCTGAATTCACAAGGGAGGTTTAATTCATCCCATAGTCTTGATCATGATATAAACATCCTCTGTGGACTAAAAAAAAGTGTAAATAAGAATAAATAAAGATCTTACTGCCTGCCCATTGGACATACATTTAAGGACACACACTTACATTACTTTGCTTGAAGGTGGGGGTTTTCGTTCTTTTTTCCAGAGTTCCGTCTAAGGGTTTTTGTATCTATCCGAATTGATCACAAGGTCTACAACCAATCACCAATTTACAATTGTTTACAATCTCAATTTCTGTTGCGACCAATTCAGGTCATTCGCAACTCTGTATAAGATGGAATTCTTCTGTTACTATTTGATTGATGTAATTTCAGATTTTGATGAGTGTGTGGAGTGGGCCAACCGATCTTCAGCGGATGGAGGACCAGCTTGTGAACAGATCTGTATCAATGTCTTAGGATCGTACTACTGCAGCTGTGATCCTGGCTATGAGCTCCATCCAGATCTCAGGACATGCATTGGTGAGCTTATATACGTGTAGATTATTGCCTGTTACTCTACTTGTTATTCTCTTTTCTTTCTTTCTCTTTGTTTGGCATAGTCCCCCCTTTCTCTCTCTCTCTCTCTTTGTCTGTCTCTGTCTGTCTCTGTCTGTCTGTCTCTACTTACAAATGGAGCAAAAATCTCTCTAAAGAGTTGGGCATCTCTCTGTCTCTCTGTCTCTATCTCTGTTGGTTAGTACATGTAGATCCAGCCCTTTCTGCCTGTCTTATTTGTATGTACCTTAAAATTGAGAAGAGTAGAAACTTTAGGTATCAACAGATGATTTTTGACGACTGCTCACATCAGAAGTTCCTGTAAGGAGAATCCCAGAGACCAATTAAACATTGCTGTTCAGATGGTGTTTAAAATCTTCTTAGTATTTACAGAACAAAAGAACAAATATAACCCCCCGAAACCCCATACAAATTGTGGAGACCATGCGCTTATGAATGTTTACTTGTTCACTCTCATAGGCAAGGCAATAATTGCCTGACGAAGAAAGTGAGCACATGTAAAACTCTGACCCCATCAGAAAAATGCAGCACCAGGAAGTACTGTAGTGTTCTCTGGAAGTTTCAGGATCAAGTCTAGCCGACTCATAAATCACAAGTACTCCAGTAGCCTGTGTGCCTCACTTTCTTTTGATTTTGGTTGTATCACTTCTGCATTATTTTGTTTGTATGACAGACTTTGATGAGTGTGAACTGGGAACAGATAACTGCGATGTCAATGCAGACTGTGTGAACATGGTAGGATCATTCAGCTGTTCTTGTTTAGATGGCTACAGGGGAGATGGCCTCAGCTGTACAGGTGAGGAGGTGTTAATGATGATGATGATGATGATGATGATGATGATGATGGTTGTGGTAATGATGGTTATGGGGGGATGGGGATAGTGGTCATAGTGATGATTATCATAAGAATGATCGTGCTGATGAAGATGAGGAGGAGGAAGAGGAGGAGGAGGAGGAGGGGGAAGGAGGAGGAGGAGGGGGAGGAGGAGGAGGGGGGAGGAGGGAGGAGGAGGAGGGGGGAGGAGGAGGGGGGAGGAGGAGGGGGAGGAGGAGGGGGAGGAGGAGAATGGTTGTGATGGTGATGATGATGATGATGATGATGATGAAGATTACAAATATGATGATGATAGTGATAGTGAAAATGATGGAGATGAAAGTGATGATGATGATAATATATTGCTGAGGATATGAATGGTGAAGATGATGAAGATATTGATGATGGTGGCATTGTGTCGATGAAGTCAAAGATGATAATGACAGTCAGAATGAAGAAGAAAGCATAACAGTTCTTTTTAATAATTTTTTTTCTCTATGATGATGATAAGCATACTTCCGAACCCTCGTGTTCACTTTTTTCCCCCATTCATGCAGATATTGATGAGTGTCAAGAGCTTACACAAATTTGTGATCCTAATGCCGACTGTACAAACATCCCGGGCTCTTATGTCTGTGAGTGTGTTGCTGGATTTGAAGGAAATGGACAGACATGCACAGGTAAGAATCTACATTTATCATTTATAGCTTTCTGCTTCTCTACTACCAAGAACTCCATATATTTTTCAGTGAAATGGTTCACAAATTGAATATTATCATTAGCAGTGTTGGGTCCAAGACCAGAGGGTCCGAGATCAAGATCAAGATCAAGATCAGACAGTCTGAGATCCAGATCCAGATCAAGATCCGCAGCTCAAGATCGAGATTAGAACATCTGAGATCAGATATATCCGAGATCAAGATCGATCTCGAGGTACCCAACACTGAGTCGTGTTTTCGCCGATTGGTGAACGATTTTAAAAGCTTTTTCGTTTGATAATTTACATAATAACAATGTTGATCTTGAGCGATCTCGAGCGAAAATTCTGAGAACAGAAGCTCCGAGATCCAGATCAAGATCCGCAGCTCACGATCGAGATTAGAACATCTGAGATCAAGATCAGATATATCCGAGATCAAGATCAAGATCGAGGTTACTGATGCCGATCTCGAGACTGGTCTCGAGATCAAGATCGATCTCGAGGAACCCAACACTAATCATTAGTATAAACTTAACTATATGGGTTAATTCTACTATTAATAAATCTGGCATCCTTGATGAGTTAACTTTATGTAGATATTTTTGTCTATTTTACTGCTTGCATTAAATCTAATGAATGAGTTAAAAAAAACCTGAATGTTTCGACAATGCTGTTTACCCTGATAACAAGAAATTCTCATCATCCCTTTACCTGTAGATATCGATGAGTGCTCACGTAACCTTGACAACTGCAACATCAATGCTGTCTGCACCAATACCGTGGGCTCCTATGGCTGTGCCTGTGAGGCTGGCTGGGAGGGGGATGGCATCACGTCATGCACCAACATCAACGAGTGTCAGCTCGCCTCTAGGGAGTGTCATCCCAGAGCAACTTGTGAAGACACCCTTGGAAGCTACCTCTGTACCTGTCCTGCAGGCCTTGTGGGAGATGGTATCACTTGTGTTGGTAGGTCTTTAAGATTTTAGAATGATGATGATGATGATGATGATGATGATGATATACTATACCTGAATTACTGGTTCACTCTAGGGAGTGTCTTTAGATTAACAATAATGAAAAGAATATTCCATTCTTGTATAGAGCATACCGTGTTGTAGATCTGTATGCACTTCCAAAGATCATGGGAAGTTGTTACCGGGATATAACCCTGCTGGCCTGATGGGGTGCTGTGGGATTTGAGGAATTTCTTCCTTACATATAGCTGCATTATGTGCCATAGCCTGTGTCATATAGGCAGATTAGGTTTAATAGCCATTTGATAATTGTTTAGCAATGCGATTCACGTTTGTCCTGCAGATATTGACGAGTGTACCACAGGTCTAGATGAGTGTGCTGAGGGATCAAGCCTCTGTCTGAACACTCAGGGATCGTATGACTGCCGCTGCAATACAGGCTACTCCGGAGATGGCTTCATTTGTAATGGTACGTGCCATTGGATGCATATGTTTTCAGTGTAGAATATGATTCAAGAATATGTCCAAGGTTGTAGAGCATATGCTCCAGCGACAGTTGCTCGGTGGTCAACTTCGTACGCTAATTGAATTGTAAACTTCAACCCTGGACCAAACCCTAATCGTAAACCTAACCTAAAACCCAATTGTAACCTAACCCTAAACCTTACCCTGTATCTTCAGACAAATTAAAGCCTGGAGCAATTATCGCCAAAGCATATATGTCGGAGCATTATAAAGTGGTATGTTTTTAGTCTAGAATATTTATGTCATACAATGTATGTATGCATATGTATGCATGTGTGTCATTCTTATGTCCGTGGTTTTGATATATCATGTTCCGAAACCTTCATCTGAAATATTAGCTCCTTGTGTGGCCAGCTTTGTGAAATATCCTTAACAACAGAATGAAAGACTCCTTATTCTTATTATTAGGAATAAAGTTGATTGAAGCTATGTTATTCATTTTAGGTAGTAAGCTGTGCTGCCAAGTACTGAAAGTAGAGAATCATGCTGAAAGTTGAAGAAAAAATACAGATTTTTGATAATCAGTTTCACTTTATCTTGTCCTACTGGAAAATGCAGGTACTTGGTTACATCATGAAACACTGGATTGTTTTCCTAACAAATAAGATTTTCTCTTTTGTTTATCTCATTATCTTTGTATAGATGTGAACGAGTGTAGATCCAACGTGTCTGTATGCTCCGTCAATGCTCTCTGTGATAACAACGTTGGATCATTCAGTTGCCAATGCAAGTCTGGATTTGCTGGTGATGGTGTGACATGTGTTGGTAAGTCAGTTTTCTTTTTGTTTTATCATTTGTGCCTTTATTATGCCATTAACCCTTTCAAGACAATTGTCCACATTTTGTGGTTTGGCTCAATAACTTTTGATTCAGAGCTCTAAAAAATATACCAGATGCATGAGGAGAAAGAGCAAAATTTTCTACACACACTATGTCCATTTTTATTGCATGACCATATTGCGTTTGATGCCAGGAATTTAAAAAATGAGAATGAACTTTGAGATCCTTAAATTGGCAACACATTGAGAGGTTCAAAATCATTATTTTTCATCAAAATTGGCATTTTTTTCAACTTTTCAACAAAATTCTTAACCATATATATTGTTTTCAAAGACATTACACCTTATTGGAACCATGTAGAACTAAAAGAAAAATATTATTTTTGCCAATTTGAAGAAAAAATGTGATCAATTTATCCCTTAAATAATTCCTGTCCTGAAAGGGTTAACTTTGTAAGCAGACCTTTTGTGTGAGAGTCTTTGAAAATGCTTTTCTTGAAGTTCTATTGATTATTTCTTAGTATGAATGCTGACTTTGCAAGTATGGATAATACACGTGTAGCCTCTGTATGTTTCGGAAAATGGTGTTGAAGAGAGGCATACTAAAGTTCAACACCATTTTCCGATTCTAGAGTACCAAACGTCTTTTCAGTTACTTTATATGTGTGTAAAAAGTGACCATTGATAATCCCAGTGTATATTTTTGCCCCAGTCTTATACAGGACTTAAAAGCTGGGGCATTGATAGGTGTACGGCCTTGTTTAAGTTTGTATCAAAACTTTAAAACATTGTATTTCTATTGGGCATTTGATTTGTGTAAAAATATGATGAAGACAAATAGAGCACTTTTCTTCTTTCTTTTTTTTTACACATAAACATATTCATATGTACATGAAATTCTTTAATTGTTGTTATTATTATTGACATATGAAAGATTCAAAAGAATAAAATATTAATCAAATTTATCATAGCTAAATGTAACTTGTGATATAAAAATCATATACATGAAACTGCAGGACTACAATGTAAAACAGTTTAGTGTTGCTTGTATTGTCTTGTTGAAATAAACCAATAAATGTTTTATAAATTTAATAAACTTATATAGAGAATCTACATGTAAATTAAAATCAAACTCCTCAGACTTTTCCCTTTCCAAGACTTTGATGAATTGCTATTTGTCTCCCTTAGACATCAACGAATGCGCCATTGGGACTGATGACTGTAACTCAACACTGGGTATCTGTACCAACACTGTGGGCTCTTACTCCTGTGCCTGTGTCTCTGGTTATACTGGGGATGGCAGAACATGCCAAGGTTTGTTAGACTATAATCAGAACTAAGAACTTACAATATAAAATTATATGTATGTAATAAAAGAACAAAGATAAAACACAAAACTTTTTTTTTGTTTTCAATAATAATTTTCTTTTTCTGTACATGTTTATGTAGTTGTACATGTTTAAATATTAATTTTTATTTTGTAAAGAAACTTCTTAAGAGGAGAGCTTCAATTGTATGAATACATGTATCTAACTTTTGAATATTAGATCAAATGTACATCCGTTTCTATCATATCATTTTTTTTTCTAATTATCAAAGACAAACTGCATCATTCACTGTACTTTGCAAGTACATGTACTTGACTTCATAAGTCCTCTTTTAGACACATGTACATGAACAGTCTATCTGATTGGCCAGAAAACATCATACTCGCAATTGCTTTTCCTCCATGTAGACGTGTGCTACTTTTACAGGCTTTTCAGCCTGTTTGAAGTTTGAATCATAAAAGAGGAATTATATCACATATTTATTTAACTTCGTATTATAATTTTCTCTATACCTGTAGATATTGATGAGTGCTTAACCCAGGCTGATGATTGTGAACAAGTATGCACCAATACTGTTGGTAGTTTTGAGTGTTCGTGCTCAGATGGCTACAGAATTGATCCCACTCTTCCAAACACCTGTCTTGGTAAGTCTATTTTATAAGTTATTATTATTATTATTATTGTTATTATTATTACCACATTATTTCCTACAGAATGTTAGGGGGAATCCTATCAATGCTGTTTATTCCGTCACAATAGAAATTCGACGTTATGGCGAAAGCGACCATGCATTAAGGTGTCTGATAACAATAGGCTGAGATAAAAGGATTCCCCCTAATGCTGGAATAAGAGTTATTATCATTATCATTATTGTTATCATTATTATTATTATTATTATTATTATTATTATTATTATTATCATTATTTTTATTATTATTATTATTATTATTATTATTATTACTATTATTATTATTATTATTATTATTATTATCATTATTATTATTATTATTATTATTATTATCATTATTATTATTATTATTATCATTATTATTATTATTATTATTATTATTATCCTCCTCATCTTCATATATTCTAGAATATCCAGTGTTTCACATGTATAGAATTATAGAATTTTATGTTTGAGAATAAGTTTACATCTACCTAAGATGAACATAATTATGTATACACGTACATGTAGAACTGAGTAGAACTTTAAAAAAAGGTCATGTGATTGAATATTGTTGGATATTTTAAGTCTCAATTTAGTCTCATCTGTGGAAAGATACTTGTCTCCCATTCTCTGTCATTTTCCCAAATCATGAGATAAATCTGTTCAAGTAAAAGTTAACATCTACTTAAGATATCAATATCATATTTTAATAGACTTTAAGAAAGAAGCATAATATGATTCTATAGTTTGATAGTTTTATAATGATGATAATATAAAGTAAATATAGATAGTGTTTTAAGTAAGTTGGTAATGATTTCAAGATAGATGGCTTTGAGACTAATTTGACATCTGCTTAAGATATGTACTTCTTGACAACAAACACAACCGAAAAGAAACAACAGACAACAAACAAACAAACATGATATTATATCCTTCATACTCACTGTTTTGATGTTGTTGTTTTTTTTTTCAAGATTAAGATACATGTATGTCAATAATTCATTTGACATTGCCACATCTTGTGTGTTATAGATGAGGATGGTTGTGCCTTGGGTATCAGCGTTGTCCCCAGGGGTGTGACAGGATCACCCCTCCACACAACCCTAGTTGTTCATAGTTTGTGTTGTTTTAAGATTAATCATTTTAGCATTGCCATATCTTTTGTTTTTATAGATGAGGATGAGTGTGCCCTGGGTATCAGTGGCTGCCCCCAAGGGTGCAACAACACCACCCCTGCCCAGAACCCTGATGGCTTTGTCTGTTACTGCTTTGAAGGCTTCATTGCTGATCAGGAGGGCAACTGCATCCGTAAGTACCAAAATTACTCTCAATTTCCCAGCCTCTCTTGCTCAAAGATTCACCAATGATCACATGCCACTTCATTTTGAGCCAAGCAGAAAAGAATCCACCTTTTGATATGTATATTTTTCTAAACCATTAATATGATTGACTGATGATGGATATTTTAGTTAGAGCCTGGTTGAATTTAATTATTGCAGTTATCCCTCAGTCACACAGCCATACCGACTCCAAAGTGACTTCAAACCGACAGATTGTTTGCCTTTCGGGGTAATATAATTTTTTGGTTCTGTTTATTGTCGGTCTGGTGTTACATGTAGTCTAGTTGGTGTGTGACTGTCGTATTATGGTGTAGCAATTTTCAAGGACTGGCCAGAAGTACATTGTAGCCTATTTTACTATTTTTGTGATTAAGTAATGTTTAAAGGAATTTTTAGATCAATTTTATCTAATATATTTCTGGTACACCTATTGCATGAACAAATACCAATATTCTTTTGGTAAGAACAGATTTTATACCTATTGTGCAACAAATGACCTAATGTGTAAATTTGCCTTAAAAAAAAATAATTTCTGAAATATTACATGGCATTCTGTTGCTGTCAAATGTTTTGCTTGATAGTGAACAAGATTTAATTTTACTGATGGATGTGACCCTGTGAAAACTTTGATATGTATGATATGTAATGAAAATATGATATAAAGTACCCAACTGTGCTAAATGTTTGTTTTCGTTCTGTTTTCTTAATAGCTGAAACAAGTTGCATAAACACTGTATGTAGCAATGCTGACTGCGTTAATCTCAATGGCATGGAGATGTGTGTTTGCTACAATGGCTACAAATTCAATGGCTCTGACATCACATCGTGTATAGGTAAGGAACTATTTTATAATTGTCATTTTTTACTTGGCTTTGCCTGTTTCCTAAACTGCATCTATGGGTGATGGAAGGGGGACCTTTATTCAAACAACGCTGGCTTCAAGTATCTGCCCGGGCTGGATTCCAACTCATGATCTTTGGTTTGACAGGCAGATGCTCTACTGACTGAGCCAAACTACCTCCTCTAAAATACATATTTGATTGACCATTGCCATTCTTTTTTTTTCCTTTCTAGACATTGACGAGTGCACTGATGTAGAATACACAAACATGTGTAATCAGAATTGTACCAATACCATCGGAAGCTACAACTGCTCGTGCCTTGAGGGTTATTCCCTCGACAGTGATGGCCGCACATGTAGCGGTAAGTACAGCAAATCATTGACCTTTGAATTTTGAACTTTGTTTGATGTGCTCGAACCTGTATGTGCTAGGGTAGACAGCGGGCCAACATGTTTTTGAGATGAAAGAAAATTTGTATAATACTGAATTCAGTGGAAGAGCTGATTTTGTGCAGACAAAAATAAAGGAAGTGGTTTCAATTTGCAGTATGTATGTACGTAAAACATACATATTTACATGTGCCATTATCCATAGATATAGTTTTAAACAAAGATTGAGAAATTTTAGCATGTCCTAATTGAGATTGGAGAGTCTTGGGTAAGAATATATTGTGATGAATCTCCTTTTTTTTCCTGAAGTTAGTGAATGTAATGCAGATTATGTAGGACTTGTTAGGCGCAAAATAGATGTAGACTTTTTCTAATCTAAAACATCTGTTATTAGTTGAATACTGGAATGTGTTTAAATGAAAACCCATGATGACTGGAATTTAATGTGTCTTTTGTTTTTTTTTCTTCATTTGAACCAGATATCAAGGAATGCCAAGATGGAACCAACACGTGCGACGCAGTGTCTCAGATTTGCATTAATACAGTTGGAGATTTCATGTGCCAATGCAGCACAGGATTTGTACGAAATGGCTCAATTTGTCAAGGTAATGTACATGAAGTTTATTTCTCTTTTTTTGTTGCAATGAGTTATGATGTGCAATTACCAATTTGATATTAGAATATCATTTGCTTTATTATTTCAAAATTTATTTAAAGGTAGAAGATAGTTTTGGGAAGCTCTCAAAAACTTTTCGTGAGATTTCTTTGATTTTACTTAATAAATAGCAGGGTACTAACATAACTAAGATGCTGTGAAGTTTTTTCCTCCTCAAGTGAAATATTTATCGAATGAGAGGTGAAAAGTAATAAAAATCCCTGGCCCAAAAAAGAGGGGATGTAAATTCAAACAACGGCCACACACATTACGCACATGGGGATTGCTGTGTGTTATAGAATACGCTACACATAGTGTGCGAAGCGCTGGGTTTATTGTGCGGGGAACCTTCGGGTGGATATGGTCTTAGCGTGAGGCAGTGAAAAGCCGTTACCAAGCGTTTCTTACAGATATTTACACTAAAATTTGTTCGAAATCGTGAATGGAATGTTAAATAATCTCGTACATGTGTCTTATGATAAAAGGAGAATAGAATGTGACTTTGTTAGATAAGTTTCTTGCCAGTATGTTTTTGCTACCGAGACTGTCTGTGAGCTTTAATCTCTGCATATTTATTTTTCTTTTCATAATCTTCGTTTTGTTTGTTATTCACTGTCTGCCCATTTCCTCTTTTCTTTTTTACATTTTATGAGTTCACTTAGTTCTCTCTAAAACCTTGGTTTACATGTTGGCAAATTCATCTGTAAACTTACAAAGAAAGAATCTGTGGTGAAATGCTTTTGCTTTGCTTGAACTATGATTATATAAAGATTGCTTGAGAAATGTGCATGACAAGATTTTACTTTAAAGTGATTTGGTAACTTTGTAGAGGCTTGATAAAATCTGAGCTGCCTGGCCTTACATGCTATCAGTGTATGTAATATGGTGTAAAAATGAAGCCCAGGGGAAAAAAAGCACTTCAAAATCATCATGTGCTTCACAAAAGTAAACATATGCAAGTGACCGGAAATGCCAGACTCATTTTCCCCCATAGACTCAGTGTTAGACTAAAGCGTATGGCCATACGCTTTCGTAAATGGGAGTATTCAGTCATAGATATCTTAATAATAGCATTATATATTTGAAAACCTTTCTATGCCTGGCTATTTATTTATCCTTCTGAACATAATTATACAAGACAGATATGAAAATTCAACAATTTATTAAATCAAGCCTCCACAAAGTTACCGAATCCCTTTAATAATCATGTAGAACCAGTCTTCCTGCTTATGCTTCAATTAACCCACTGCCAACGGGAACTGAGTGATCCCTGTATTAAATCTATGGGAGTGCGGATGTTCAGTAGTCAACGGGTCAAGGGAGACTTTTATCAAAGTTCATGCTCTTCTGTTTCCTTTTCAGACATTAATGAGTGTGCTGACACCAGTGTGTGTGGTAGCAATGCGGTGTGTATCAATTCTCTGGGCAGCTACATGTGTAGCTGTGTGAGCGGTTACGATGGAGATGGGATCACCTGTCTCGGTGAGTTTGATTTATGGATTCAAGTCATTTGTTTTTCCATTGGGATAGTATAATAATGCATAAAGCACCATTCTGTTGTAGAACCAACTGTATAAAAGACTGGTCACATATTACCAATGACGATAATGGTTAGGTTGGACTATGTATAAAACACAGCATTCATGGATTTATGCTAATGAGTGTACAGCAATGATTTTCTCAAATCCAATATATTTTCTACATAGAACGATTTTATCACTTTCATTATCATTATCGTTAGCATTATCATTGATGTACATGTAAGTAACCAGCCCTTGAGATCACACTGTGATTAAAGGACTTGTTGTCTCTTCATTAGTTGCAGACTTTGTTGTTTAGATAATGATTTATACAGAAATATTATAAAGGTAAAAGGCAGTATTTTGCTACAAATTTTCATCATTTCTGCCACAGAAACTATTATTTTAGACTAAATCTGAAATTGATATTTGAAGGGTTTTTTTTCTTCTGCTCGTCGTGTCTTGTGTAATGCATTTGATGAGAAGTTTATTTCCTGTACTTCCTTATATTGATCTCAGAAATGCAATAGAAGACAAAAAACAACAAACTTTTGTTCTTTTATTTTCTTTATTGTTATTCTCTTCCAGATGTTGACGAGTGCTCTGGCGAGAATGACTGTCATGAGTTTGCAGAGTGCGTCAATACAGAGGGATCATATAACTGTTCTTGTTTGAGTGGTTACTCAGGGAATGGAACTCTCTGTGCAAGTTAGTAATACTATACCTGGAATTCGTATAAAATGATAGTAGAACAGTTTGTTATTAATCAAAAAATACATATATAATATATCAAAGATGTAACTTATTTTGTGTTTTCTGATTATTATTATTATTATTATTAAGTATTTGAAAAAGCAAACTGAATCACTGTAACCCTCAGGTCTCTCTTCCCGATTTAACTTAATGGGATAAATAAATTATTGGGATGCATTTGTGCCACTACACCGGGGTTTCCCCTACTCTTCATTGAATAGTGCAGTGGGTTCTTAACGTGCAAAGGTGGTGACTCTCCTCTACACGGGGCCTCCATTTAACATCCTATCCGAGGGACAGAGTGCTTTCCACTGTAACATAGCCTGCGTCTATGAAACAGGGGAGGAGCACAATGCAGGCTTCGGTCATCCCCCTGGGGTGGATTCGTACCCATGATCTTTGGTTCTATAGGCAGACTCTTTAAATACCGACTGAGCCAACTTGCCTCCTCTATCATAACATGACTTCTATTTGTGTTGTGTATTACTTCCTGTATTAATATTGATGGAATCAAATTCCCCACCCTTGTGATCAATGCAGTCTTAAAATATTTCCCCCCCTTCAAGGTATTATGGAAGTTACCATAATGCTGAGAAGACCCTGTATGAGAATACGTCTTCAGTATGCTACTCAAGGCTCATCCACACAGTACGCAGTACCATAGATAAAGAAATATCAGACACTCTACGCTCATTTCATTTTATTTTGCCTCTGGGGTTTACTCATCTTGTGTGAAGAAGCCTTTAGTCCCATTATTTGATTGGATATTTTCTTATGTGTGTTTTTTTTTTCTCAATACAGTAAGATATCATCCCCTAAAATTGACCTGGTTAAATGTCTTTCTTACAGATATCAATGAATGCCTGAACGACACAACCTGTGTATCTCCAGCAGTCTGCGTTGACACGTCTGGAAGTTTCATCTGTGACTGCCCCAATGGATATGACCCTACTGGAACAAGCTGCATTAGTAAGTTAGCAATTTGGAGAACATATGGATCAAGGATTGATGAAAAGCAGTTTCTTTACATTGTGTTTGTTTTGGACTTTGATAATGTAATTGCTCTGATTAGGTAAGATTACCCCAAAAGTTATCTCAAAATAATGCAAGGGAATGTGTGAATTTGATATGTCACAGTAGTTGAATGTTAGATGTTAATGTGCAAAAAAAAAGTTTAAATGTGAATCATATATAGCTGTCATGTAATTTTAGACATGTTTATTCATATTTACAACCCTTATGTAGGTTTCTAATGAGTTACATAAATGTACTGATGCAATATTATAAACTCCTGCTGATCTGCAAAATGTGAATATATGGTACAGACTGTCTATTATAAAATGAATTGGTTGTATGTATTGTCTTTGTCATGTCCAGTACACATCTGCTGTATGATTCAGTTATGTTATGTTGACTAAAATTTCTCACATTTTCTAATTTTCACACAACCCAGACATCAATGAGTGTACCCTGTCTCAGAATGACACCCGTCGTGACGAGTGTGCTTCCAATGCAGCTTGCGTGGACCTCCCTGGGAGTTATAACTGCTCCTGTTTATCTGGTTACCAAGGAAATGGATTCCAGTGTGAAGGTGAGTGAATGGATGCCATGGAGCCACTATACTACAGAAATGATATTCCTACATATCCTAATTTCTGTCTCCCAAGTCTTACTTTTTCTGAAATTTTGTTACTGCTTTTATCCTACTTTTGTACATTGGATCTGCTTGAAAGCTTATGATTATGATATCAGACTCTTGTCTGTTAAGTAGGTTAGCGCAATGTAGTGGCACATAAAGTCGTGCTCAGAACTCAAAAGGCACAATTATTGAAAGTAAAATTTTATTGCAAAGAGACAGAACTATGTTATTTAGATCTGGAGCTAGCTCATACCCTAATAATTTGATTACCAGTAGGCTATATAAATACCAAACAGTCATTTAGATAAGTCGGCTGATGATTTTAGATGCACTGACATTACCATCAACTTCTGACCATAACACTGCATATATCATATTTGCATTGTGAACAAATTAAAGTAAAAAGATATTAATTTTAGTTAAAAAAATTGCCTTCAATTTAGGGGAATGTCTGATCATTCTTATAATTTCGCATTAAATACAATGTATCTAAATTTTCAGATGTCAATGAGTGCAACACACCAGATGCATGTGCCACTAACTCACAGTGCACCAACACTGAAGGGTCCTACCTGTGCACTTGTGATTCTGGTTACCGTGGCGATGCTCGCATCCAGTGCAACGACATCAACGAATGTGATGAGAATCCCAATATCTGTGATGAGAATGCGAGCTGTAACAACACTGTCGGTAGCTACGTCTGCACATGTAACGAAGGCTTCACCTCCAATGGAACTGCTTGCACAAGTAAGTACAGTTATCAGTGATGATCGAAGCAAGGCCCGTCTGGAAATGGAGTTTTGGGGTTGTACGACACATAATCTAGGAAAAATTAATTCACGGTCAACAGCTTACACTAACCACATTCTTAACTTCAACCCTGGACGTAAAGCTATACCAGATCATAACCCTACCCCTGAACCGAATCCAAAACCCCAATCGCAACCCTAACCCTGACCCTACATGTATATTCTTGACAAAATAAAGCCTGGAGAAATTGTCGCAGAAGCATAGATGTCAGAGCACTGATTACAAGACCAGTCTCCAAACCAGGTTTTTGTTTTCTCAATAGGTATTGATCGTGAGTCCTAATGTTGAATGGTTGTAACCATTTGTTCCTTGTGGTTTTGGTTTCAGGTTTCAGGACTCCTTTAGAAAATCTTCATTGCATTTTTCCCATCACTTTAATCTTTATTTAAAAATGTGTTACTCAAGTTATATCATGTTCTTCACAGGACACCTCACAAAGGGCCTCGTAGATTTAACATGATCAGTCAAATCGATGTTCATGTGATACATGAGGAAAGTTTGTGGCATGTTTACTTCCCATAGAAGATAATGAGAACAACAATTATGTAATCTCTCTGGATAAATGTGTTCCACTGGAGGAACAATGAGGCCTTTCTTGCCATATGTTTAACACACATTGATATCTCTTGTTGCCTTCCAGATGTTGATGAGTGTGTAGAGGATGCCCTGAATGACTGTCATCCCCTTGCGACATGCACAGATACCTTAGGCAGCTACATCTGTACTTGCCAGACTGGATTCATCTCACCAGAAGGTGCCAGAGGCAGATTCTGTAATGGTGAGTATTTTTGTCCCCGCCGAACGAAGTTCGCGAGGGGACTATGAAACGGGCTCCGTTCGTGTGTGCGTGTGTGTGTGTGTGTGTGTGTGTGTGTGTGTGTGTGTGGTACAGTGTTTTAAGGCGCTTGACTGGAGATGCGAGGATCGGGCGTTCGATCCCCGACACGGCACTTATGCCCTTGAGCAAGGCATTTTATGTACATTGCTCTTTTATCATACATCAAATAAATGAAGTGCTAAAGGCATATTGATACCAGGGTGTGCGTGTGTGTTTTAAAAAAAAAAAAAAAAAAAAAAGTGTGTCCGTCCGTCCGTCCGTCTGTCCGTGTGTGCTCAAATGTTAGAAAATGCTACTTCTCCGTCATTTCTTGGCCGATTTTGATTCTGATTGTTTTATCTGATAGGGCTGCGTGGGGGCTTCCAAACTTCTACACAGAATTTTGAAATTCATTAATTATGCAAATTTATGCAAATTTATTCAAAATTGACGAAAAATGCTACTTCTCCTCTATTTCACATCGGATTTTGATTCCGATTGTTTTATCTGATAGGGCTGGGTGGGGGCTTCCAAACTTCTACACAGAATTTTGAAATTCATTAATTATGCAAATTTATGCAAATTTATTCAAAATTGACGAAAAATGCTACTTCTCCTCTATTTCACATCGGATTTTGATTCCGATTGTTTTATCTGATAGGGCTGGGTGGGGGCTATCAAACTTCTACACAGAATTTTGAAATTCATTAATTATGCAAATTTATGCAAGTTTATTCAAAATTGACGAAAAATGCTACTTCTCCTCTATTTCACATCGGATTTTGATTCCGATTGTTTTATCTGATAGGGCTGGGAGGGGGCTTCCAAACTTCTACACAGAATTTTGAAATTCATTAATTATGCAAATTTATGCAAATTTATTCAAAATTGACGAAAAATGCTACTTCTCCTCTATTTCACATCGGATTTTGATTCCGATTGTTTTATCTGATAGGGCTGGGTGGGGGCTTCCAAACTTCTACACAGAATTTTGAAATTCATTAATTATGCAAATTTATGCAAATTTATTCAAAATTGACGAAAAATGCTACTTCTCCTCTATTTCACATCGGATTTTGATTCCGATTGTTTTATCTGATAGGGCTGGGTGGGGGCTTCCAAACTTCTACACAGAATTTTGAAATTCATTAATTATGCAAATTTATGCAAATTTATTCAAAATTGACGAAAAATGCTACTTCTCCTCTATTTCACATCGGATTTTGATTCCGATTGTTTTATCTGATAGGGCTGGGTGGGGGCTATCAAACTTCTACACAGAATTTTGAAATTCATTAATTATGCAAATTTATGCAAGTTTATTCAAAATTGACGAAAAATGCTACTTCTCCTCTATTTCACATCGGATTTTGATTCCGATTGTTTCATCTGATAGGGCTGGGTGGGGGCTTCCAAACTTCTACACAGAATTTTGAAATTCATTAATTATGCAAATTTATGCAAATTTATTCAAAATTGACGAAAAATGCTACTTCTCCTCTATTTCACATCGGATTTTGATTCCGATTGTTTTATCTGATAGGGCTGGGTGGGGGCTTCCAAACTTCTACACAGAATTTTGAAATTCATTATTCATGCAAATTTATGCAAATTTATTCAAAATGGCTGAAGGTTCATAATGTTTTCATGTTTTATATTTCAGTTGTATACATGCATTGTTGGTATTCTCTTCTTTTGCATGCAGTAACATTATTATTTTATTCACTAAAGTTTTTTCACTGAAGTTTTAAGGTTCAGGCTAGTTAATTTCCACAGATCTGCACTTCCGGCAGGGACATTTATTACGCATTGCGTAATTTACTCATTCACTTGTTTTAATGATTAAGGGAAATCAGAATTATATTAACCCCAACCACATCATGGGCATCTAATTCCATGTAAGAATCTGATAGTTGAACATTGTGCTTGGACTATGTATGGCTGCATTTTTCTTCTCAACACAGATACAGATACCTTTATTGTAATGTTTACTCCGATGGGAGATATTTTTGACCAATCCAACGATGAAAATAACCATTATAAATAGAAACATAAGCTCATTCACGACATTAAAAAAAAAAGAATTTTGGCAGCTCAGAAGGGGTTAAAGGCAGAAAGATGCATAGGAATGGAGAGTGATTTAGGTCCTGTAGCTTCAATACAGCTCTTGAAAGAAGGAAAGAAATACACCTCAGAGGTAATCTCACATTTTAAAATAAAATGCTGAATAAGCTCTAGAAAGTGGAAATACATGTGCAGTGTCATCGGTCTGTTCTGGTTTTTAGATTGTCTTTAAAATTTTACACACATTGAGGAGTATCCAAACATTCTGAATTTTGAAAGGAGATACAGAAGCTATGAGAAATGCCTTTCCGTGAAAGAGCACATATTCAAGCAGAGAGAATGGATGTACATCACAGAGATTGTTGTCTTTCATAATTGGCAATAATTATCATCATCATTGACAATTCTTTCTTGTTATTATGCATCCTTCTTGTGCATTAGATCTAGATGAGTGTTTACTGGGTATCAGTACCTGTGATCCAGTGACGGAGGATTGTTTCAACACCTACGGAGCCTTCACATGCAGCTGTGCTGATGGCTATGGACTCAGCAACGGACAGTGTCAAGGTATTCTATGGTTATTGATAAATTCAAGCAAGCTCGTATTCAGATATCTACCTCTTGATGCCCATTTCCTGACAATTATAAGCCATTCAAGTACGCATATAGGATGATGACCATCTTTGCATGTAGATGGATATTTGTCCGAGTGGGGTAACTATGAATGGTAATTCCTTTTGATCGGTTATTTGCCAGCCAGTTATCAGCTTAAATGATAGTCTGGTGATTTCAAGATATTCGATAAATACAGGCTAAAATCTGGAAACGGTGTCCAAATTTATAAAATTACAGGAAGGATAGAAATAAAAACATTTGGTTTAGAGCTTAATAGGAATCCAAAGGACCTTATAATTGCAAATGGTATCTCATTGGTTCATTACAGTTTGATGTCTTTCTAGTCTAGGGGAGCGTTTCACGAAGTGTTTTGTCAGTGATTTTTACCGACAACTGTTATAAGCTACTGAAATCCTTGCATCTGATTGGCTGAGAGCAAATTTGTCGGTTAAAAATCACTGACAAAACGCTTGATGAAACGCTTCCCTAGACTAGAAATATTATGTAATGTGAATATCTGTTATTGGATCCTTAAGTGGTAGATTTTGATGAATGCCAAAGTACATGTACATCAGTGAAGAACTGCCAGATAAAATTATGCAAGAATAATTGAATGTTATCTCACTGATCATGTACTCTATGTCATCATCTGCTGAGATTCCAGAAGGGCATTAACTCTGTATAAAATTATACTAGTTAATGCCCTTCTGGCTCTCAGCAGATGATGTCTTTCTCTATATCAGAATAACTATCAAAACATTTTTGTTCCTTTGCTAGATGTCGACGAGTGCCTTGAAGACCCTTGTGAAAGCCAGGTCAACACCCGGTGTGAGAACCTGGCTGGATCTTACCAGTGCGTCTGCAGAACGGGATACTATGTCGTCAACTCTGAATGCTTGCGTAAGTATAACATTTCATTGATAGTGGTACAGGCAATTTGTGCTGATTGTAGTTTTTATTTAAATGTGCAATGCTTAGTTTATATTTTCATAGCCCGTTCTACAAACTGGTGGCAGCGGTGGGATTCGCTCCATAGGCCACCCTACATAAACACATACACGTACTGTATATATTGTTCTTTGATATTGTATTCTAATTGAAACTACTGTATATATAGGCAATTTAGGCACCTTAAGAGGTTGATACATGTATGTGTGCTATACTGTATCAATATTTTCATCATTATCTTTGTCTATGTATCCAATGAAAATATACATTTTATTTTCAAAGATTTAGTTTTGGCATTTTTCAGAGTCGCCTATAATTCGTCGTTTTTTTACGAACTGACGAATCCGTGCACGTGCACAAATACGCGTTTTGGAGAAAATGGTTTACGAACTGTTGAATCGTGTTTGAATAGCCAGTGCTTCCTAATTTTGTATTAATATACATCATGATATACACCATTTTAAAATTAAAGGCAATAGCTTTCTTTTAATGTATATATCGATACATGCAATTATGCAACAAAAGCAAATTCCGTTATCTAAGTACATCTAAATCTCTAAATTCATTTCCTGCCAATTCACGTTTCTGCGCAGCGCGCACGGATTCGTCAGTTTGTAAAAACGACAACGAATTGACCACAGTGTTCTTTCCATTTTTTACACATGTTTGTTTCCAGTCATTAAAATGTGAAACATTCAATGATTTTCCACTACTAACTGTATATTTGCTCCACGTATATATTCTTTACATTCTAATCACAGCTGCCATGTCAATGCTTCTAACTGCTACCTTCACTGACATAGCTGGTTTGGAGGTTCTGGGCCAGTACTTTGTCTACGATGACTTTTCCTCGTATATTCCTCAGCTAGAAATAGATGTGAGTAAATCAGGAAGTACTTCATGGGAGAACATATGAACTGCTTTAAAGTGGCATTAAACTGGTATTAAACATTAAACTTACAGTGATTGCTAAATTAAGATTATAGTTAAATTAATTGCATTTTAACAAACAGCTTGTTTAAATAATAGGCACATTTTATATTTCAAACTATTATTTTTGATTTGCATTGTGGAAATTGCCTGCAGGTACATTCTAAGCTTCTACAAACTAGAATGGGGCATGATGGGAAAATGAGAGGCACAGACACTTTTCATATGCTGTTAAAAGATGGTGCTATTTAGGAGCTCCAGTTTACTACCATGTTAAGTTCTGTTTATAACATGTTACAGTTAATTATCCCCAAAGTTGCTACCAAGATTACAAAAATGTATATCAGATAAAATTTCAAGAGGTAAGTTTTCCATCATACATGCAGTGCCTTTTCAATTTATACAGTTATTTTGTAAATATCTAATGACAATTCATGATGCCCATTCTGAATTTAAAATAATGACAAGCTCTTTGGTCAAAAAGCCACCAGAACCCAATGGTTCCTGTATTAACTAATAAAATAAATCATTAGTTAACAGGTTTGAATGCTTTGTTTTCTAGGTGGACAATCTCTTCCAAAGCAGCGATCTCACAAACTACACTGCTGTCTCTGTCTCTACCTCTCGTCTTGGGACGTTGGGGGTCGAGGTTGAGTTTATCCTGGACTTCCTGGCGACATCAACGACCACAGGAGATGAGATTTTAGCAGCTTTCCTGGCTGGACTACGTGGGAGGGATAGTAATATTGTTCTGCTAAGTAATGTTATTATCAGAAGTTCTGCATTTGTTGGAGAGCCAGGTAAAGAGAAAATGGATACTTCATCATTACAGTTTTTCCTCAGGATAAGAAAGCAGTTTTGTTGCCTAAATGACGAAAATGTTTACATTCACAATGTTATCTGCACTTCACTTTTTGATAGCTAAGTAATGCTTTTAATGTTGCAGGCTACAACTGTTTAAATATTAATATACTGGATTAGAAAATCAAGTAAGTTAAAGCTAGAATGTGTTTTGATTGAGTGTTCTTGGGAAATGGGGGTTTGGGGTTGTCATTGATAAAACAATGAATAATTGTAACCATGTTTCAACTGAAAATTGTACTAAGCCTGGCCCCATATCATATCAATAAATCCTGATACACATTGAAGTATGTTCATGATTTTTTTTCTTCAAGTTTTTGACAACTTCTTGTTTTCTTTAACACCATACAGTGATAGATGACTTCAAGTATAGATGACTTTTCCCCCATATTTTTGATGATTTCTCATTTTCTTGTGAACGGTACAGTTATTGATCCATGCGTGGAGCAGACAGATAACTGCACAACAAACTCAGACTGCATCTTCCTGGGAACCTCCGGAAATTACACTTGTCAATGTCAGGATGGCTTCATGGGTGATGGATTCACAAACTGTACAGGTACTGGATGCAGAGTTGATTTCTAATAAGATCTGTCTGACTACATTCTGCATGTACTGCGAGACATTATTTAGTATTATGCACTGTATAAATCCCAATTTATTATTATAAACCATTGGAAAAACAAATCATAGCAGGAGTTAGTATTTTGAATTGGCTTTAATCTTTAAATTTCTATTTTAGTTTAGAAATTTTTTTTTTTCTGTTTAGATTGTTTAGGAAATTCAACATGCCTTATTTTTTACGGTTCGACTCTCTTTTAAGGAGACTCGGGTCTTAGAAATGATTTTGATTATTTTATTAACTTTATTGGATCTTTTCATCTTTTTTTTCATTGTCATGTGCTTATCGTCTGAACAAATATGCCTTTTTTTTTCTTCTTGTTTTATGATTATGTACATGTCTGTTTAAAGAAGTCTATCATACATGTACATGTGTGTATACTTTGTCAAAATTATTATCAAAACGTTTGTATCTGGAAAATTTCTTCTTTACAGACACCAATGAATGCCTGAATGACTTATGTAAGGATGAAGGAGAGACATGCATCAACACTGCTGGAAGCTACTCTTGTGAATGCATGATTGATAGAGGCTACATGGCTAAGGACGGAATATGTACATGTAAGTCTACCACCATTATGGTATGAACTATGTTGTGCTTGTTGGTAGTCAGGGCTACTCAAATCATATTTGTCAGTGATAAACTATGGGGCTTCAATTCTTTAATATAAATGGAAATTTGCAATAAATGGTGTCTCAGTTTAATTTTCTGATGATATACATGTATGATAAAAGTAAACCATGTGCTTTCAATGTAATTGCAAGAAAGAACAAAGAGATAATAAAAATTATTATTAATATTTGGCGCTCAGGTATGATCTACAAACAACCAGTACAACTACATTACAAATTACTGTTTTTTTTAAAATGTAATGTGTATAATCTCACAAGAATTTTGGGGTGGGACTGGTCTTATTACCATCGAATGAAATGGCTATTAATATTGATAGGAGCATTGTTATCCAAGGTAGATATTAACTACTTGTCCATGATCCTTATTTCTTTCCAAACAGTGTATGAGGTTTACCTCAGCCAACTCACCATCACTTCTGTCAGTGGTCAGGCAGCAATCTTCACCTCTGACCTCACCGACTCCTCCAGCCAGGCGTATTCCAGTCTAGCCTTCTTAGTCAGCAATGCGGTAGGTTGATTTAAAGATCCGTAATATGACAATACCTCATTCAGTAATTCTCGATGGCTTAAAACCACTAATTAGTCACAAATCAGACAACAGAGGAAATGGGGGGGGGGGGGGGGGGCGGGGATTTACCTGAATGATATTTTCTCACATGACTTTTAATACCAAATCGTACTTGTCAGGATGTTTATTTATACATTTCATTCAAATGTAGAAATAAGTTTTGATTGGATTAAATAGAACCATCTGAGATTTTAAGTACTTAGAAGATGTCTCTCAAAACTTCGTTCTAAATGTACAGGTACTTTTAAGCTTTATGGAACATGCACATGTACATGTAGATGATAACAAAAGGATCTATTTAAGAAAGAAGTATTTACAAAAAAAAGGGGTGCGAGATTTTTTTTTTTTTTATGAGAGAGAAATATTTCTGATTTTAAAGAAGTTTGAATTTACTACAAGTGATTGTATTTGAATGAGGAAATACAGCTTGAATATTTATTAAGGATAATACACACATCATTGTAAATCAACTTGTATTCATACAATTGTACCATATGGAAGTAGATGGTAATTCATGTATTATCTATTAATTTCAGGTACGTTATCTCCTCTTGCTCCAACCCAACCTGCAAGACTTCTTCGAGTCTTGCACGGTGTCCGGTTTCACCAATGGTAGTGTGGTGGCGACATACTACGTCTCCTTCAACCAGTCGGTGAATACTTCAGAGAGCACCCTCACAGCTCTCCTTGTGAACACACTGGAGACTGATGGCGTCCTCACTACAGGCATTGCCTCCCAAGGGAACATAACTGCAGATTCTAATTCTGTAGAATTTACCAGTAAGTTAAAAAAAAAATCAGTTTATTTTATGTTTATTGATCTGTTCTCATGCTCTTTTACTTTTAAGAAAGCTGTTAAAACTATGTTGTTGTGCAAGTATTGATGACTCGTATTTCATTCTTTTCCATCTTTTCATCATGTACATCATTCAACCATCATCGTCCATTACCTGGCATCCTTAACTTTTTTTAACATGCGTTTTATTATAACAGGTATGATTATCATTGTACATGTAGTTCGAAACGAACACTCTTTCTGCCTTTTCTCTAAGCTTTCTCCACAACTCATGCACAATCTTCGTTTTATTTCGTAGTTGTACTGAGAGCTGCAAGCACATCAAGCTTCATGCTTACGCTGCAGCACTCCTATATCTAATGTTAATAATCAATTCAGTCTGTAACTTAATATTACATATCTATGTGTGTATTGTATTAAAAAAATGTATTCATATCACATTCATGGGCATGAAATGTATCTTTATGGAGATGATATAGAAACCAATCAATCAAATCAAATCAAATCAAATTAAATCAAATACATGTATGTATATCTTTAGACATTTGAAGAGCTAATAACCAACTGTTGCTTCGTGTGAAAGAATTTAAACTGAGAATTGAATTTAAGAGATCATACTGAATAATATGGTTGAAATTTAATTATGTTGTTTTATCTTTCCAGAAATAACCCAAGAGTGTACAGATTCCTTCTGTTTGAATGGAGGTATATGTTCTTTGCAAAATGGATTAAGAGTCTGCCAGTGAGTATAAATTCCTGTAAATGCTTTTGTAATTAAAAAAAAGGCATCCTCTTATCAGGTACCGTGTGGTATCAATAGTTGATATACTTTGCTCATTTCATCATACAAGTATTTTTTCTACAACATTTTACACGTACAGTGTAGCATGTTGAAATCAGGAAGGTTTTATATTTTGATAACTTAACCCCAATATTGCTTGTCTAGTGATTTTATGAGCTAGTTGGGCAGCTGCACTGGTGTCCAGATAATACAGACTTAATGAATATTGTCTAATGAGATTCAGAAGTGTATTAACTGATATCATATCTTCCAAAATAAAGTTTGCTTCTCAGCAAACAATATTACTCGTACTTGTGTTTTTCATATCATGTCATACCTCATGAGGTCATAACTGCAACCTTGTTAATGCTATGTTCCATGTTAGGTGTCCTGGCGGCTACCAGGGTGACACCTGTGAGATTGCTCCTAGCACTCAATCTCCTGTTATAACTACCACCCTGGAGGACAGTACCATGGCGACGGAAAACATCACGCAGATGGCCAATACCACAACATCATCATCAGAGACAAGTAAGTTTGGAGGGAATGATATGATATAATATACGGTCTGATGTACAATGTACCTTGGGTAGCCTCATCAGTATAAATACAGGGGAAACCTGATATAATGAGGCCGTCGGGACCAAAGGATTTTCCTCGTTATAGCCGTTATCTCGTTATATCAGAACATACATAAAAATGCACATATGGGATTAGATTCTACATGTACACTAATAATGAATGTACACATTCTTCAACCGCTGCTTATTTACTTATTTGAAAGCTACATGAAGGCATCAATAATAGGTCTATGTTAATTCTCGAATTAGCTAATGAAATATCGGATCATGTCGGAAAATGCGTTAAAAGCATTATTTTCAGACGCTAAGTACCTAACCGATTAAGAGTCAAGTCCATCACACTTCCGCATTGAATATCAAGACTGTGCCTGTACTGTCAGCATAGATCATACTCATGGTATGAAAAAAAACTCTCATTCACTCTTCGGGGGCCAGTCTCCCTGCGCTGTAATATGAATAAAAAGACGCTCCCTGCGCTGTGTGTGATACAAATAAAAAGATGCACCCTGCTTCGCATCGCGATCTCTACTATATGCTCGTGTGTGTGCAGATCAAGGGCGTCAACAGCTTCTGAAAAGTGGGGGGGGGGAACACTGAGCGAGGGAGGTGTGGAAGGGGGATGCCCTCCCTCCCACGATAGGGACTTTTTGAAGTTTTGCCACTGACATAACGTACGTAAGCAGCACACGCAGCATAGCTTAGCGCAAGCTTATCGTAAGGTTAAGCTTGAGCTAAGCTTATGCTGCGTACGCAGGACTGCACCCGATAGCGCTGCGCAAGGCCTATAATATTAGGCCCAGGCCCCCCTCAGGCCTGGCGCGGCGGCCGGCTATAGGCGAGATCTAGAATAAAATTTGCAACTCGATCGAACGGCACGTCGCCCTGCGCCTTGGCAGTGCTGCCTGGCGAGGGAAGAGGATTGGGATGATTTCAACAAGGCAACAAATGTCAACAAGGGCGGTTGAACATTTATATTTGAGTATTTCTCAAACTCAAGGCATGCAAAAGAACAAGATGGAAGTGCTTTTCAGGTTTTTAGTAATGGGTTTGAACCCCAAAAGTGGGGGGGGGGGGACAAATGATATGATGTCCCCCCCACTTTTAAAAGTGGGGGGGACATGTCCCCCCTGTCCCCCACCTGTTTACGCCCTTGGTGCAGATTCTTCAGCTGAATGATTTTTGTCCATTTGAGGTGCAGTGAAATTTGCTTGCTCGTTATAACGGGAATGATTACCAATCTTTTTCTTCGTTTTAGAGGCACAAGATTTAGCTCATTATAGCCGATATCTCGTTATAGCCGACCTCGCTCTAAAGGTTCATGCCGCCATAGAATTACACGCAAGTAAATTTGGGACGATGACAATGTTCTAGTTATAGCCGTTACTTCGTGTAATGAATCAATACGGAGGCAGTTTCTTTGAATGGTCTGTCATCTTGTTGTTCTTTATTCAATTACTCAGTGCTTCTCAATGTTCCATAAAAAAGGGATTTTACAATAATTTTACCCAAGTTCAGCACAGGTAAAACAACAAAGATATCCTCCGTGTTTCCATGACAACCTGTACCGAAACTTTCGATCTGTCCTTGACATTCATCAATCTATGGTATCTTCAAAACTTTGAACTTAAAGGTATCTTGAACCCTACATTACCTCCCCCCAGTTGCAGATTTAATTTGCAACGACCAATACCTTAAAGTGTTCGAGACTCTAATTATCATTATCAGTATCCCTTTTCTAAATATACATGTAACTCTTAAATGCCAATATCTCAAATGAGTTCCTACAAGAAACCAACTCCATAGAATCGATTTTGTCTGACATGTTAAAGACTTCAGAACCATTTTATCCTTTTCTTAAAACTCTCAAAAACAAAGGAACTTCAAATGCCTTTGGTAACAATCTTAAACAATTTCTCATTTTTTGTAACTATTCTATCTGAATGTTACTTAAACGATTTACATACATGTAAACACAATAAATCAATGTATTAAAACTTCAAAGTATCTGGTGCTTGTTTCATTTGTTCAACTTGTGTATCATATAAATAATACTAGAGCATAAAAAGAACTTTGATATCCATACATATGTTAAATCTTGCATCTCTTACTACCACAAATAGAGACTATAACCAAAATGTTATAAAACTTCTCTTTAACGTATTATCACATCAACTGATAATTCCCTTACATAATCCAAATGAACAAGTTACTTTAAACTCATTCAATATCTTAGCTTTTGCTTTTCCTTTTTTGTAAATGTGTGCATTTCTCAAATATGTATCATACATATATTCAACCAACAATGAACTTTTTCCTTTTATAAACCTTCAAGAAAATATTCTAAATATTTCTCACTTCACATTTGAAATGTTTTGCTCAAAGAAATTAAAATGTCCATTTCTGATTTGTCATTTGTGCCTTTTGGGTTCATATCTTAATTTCCTTCTATTTATTTTTCTTGAACTTCTAATTTCAATTTCAGTTTTCATGTCAAATAATTTCTTAACTCTTCAATCTTTTATTTCTTATTCAAGAATAGACCAAGTTCCTCTTATAACCATTCCTGTGATTATGGTGCACAAGGATTTGATAAAATAGTTATTTAGATAGCGATCAAAAGTGATGAATCTGCTATTCCAAAGTGCGATTGGATCCTTCAAATTTTAAAATTATCACTGATGTTTTTAGGCGGCGCTAGGCTCGCACCTACTTCGTAAGCATATATGCACAAATTATCACTGCAAAATTATCCACCTGGTTATCCTCCTCTATGTGAAAATGTGAATCCTCCAAATTATAGTTATCACTGCAAAAATTATCCACCTGGTTATCCTCCTCTATGTGAAAATGTGAATCCTCCAAATTAATGATTCCTTCCACAAATGTTTGTAGGCGGCGCTAGGCTCGCACCTACTTCACTTTCAATAGCGATCAATACTTCTGGATGCTTTATCAAAATATTCGTGAAGATTCCAGGCTTGATACAATTGCGAAACTGCGTTCAAATATGTAGGCGGCGCTAGGCTCACACCTACTGTATTCATGTGAGGCTGATATTTGACATATTATCACACAAATCATTTAAGGTGCTAATCTAAAACATTCACAAAATTTTAATCAGCCCTTTCAAACTTCACTCCTTTCAAATTTGTGATCCATTTGCAAATTTCTTGACATTTGTTCCTTGTTTCTCGCGGAAGTAAAATTTATCAAGAATCTCAACTATGTTTAGAGCTGGATGTCTAATCTGGTATTCAACGCTTTGATTCTTGTTCCAACAACAAACATAGCTTTGTCGTCGGTCTGACAAGTGTCGATGATGCTGTCTTCACCTTTGCGCGACGGACGAGTCCCATCTTGTCAGGAAAGACCTCCAACACGCGCCCCATTTGCCAGGAACCACGCGGAGATGTGTTGTCTGCGATGAGTACGATGTCATCTTCCTGAAGATTGCGCTGCGGCTGAAGCCATCGTTGTCTCTCTTGGAGGGCGGGCAGATATTCCCGCACCCATCTTTTCCAGAAGACATCCGCGATGTATTGGACTTGCCTCCATCGTCTCCGGGCGTAGACATCTTTGGGGTTGAATTTCCCAGGAGGCGGGCTACTCAGCTTCATCAGTAGGAGATCGTTTGGCGTAATGACCCCCAAATCATGTGGATCATCCGACGACAGCGTCAGCGGCCTGCTGTTGATTACTGCTTCAACCTCACACATGAGGGTCCGCAGCTGCTCATCATCCTGACAGGACCTCATGTGCTGTTCATTGAGAAGAGCGTGCAGAATTTTACGGATTGTTCTAATCTGCCGCTCCCATACTCCTCCTTGGTGTGACGCTGCTGGTGTGTTGAAGCTCCAGGCGATGTTATGATTTGCATGAAAGTTCATCAGTTCTGTCTCATCCAGGTCCTTGAGTGCCTGCTTAATCTCACCGCAAGCACCGACAAGATTAGTCCCATTGTCAGACACTATCCGCTTCACTGGGCCTCTCCTGCTTATGAATCTGCGGATAGCATTTATACAAGAACTTGTGTCCATACTGCTAGCCACTTCGATGTGCACTGCCCTGGTCGACATGCAGGTGAAAACGACTCCATATCGTTTCTTTGAGCTCCTGCCACACTTTACTGCAAACGGTCCAAAGAAATCCATACCAACATTCGTGAATGGTGGTTGCTCTCCTTCCACACGATATGTTGGTAAATCTGCCATCATTTGTTCTCCTGCCTTTGCTCTGTTCTTTTGGCAGATTATGCATTTGCGGACTACAGTTCTCGTCATTGCACCAGCTCCGACAACCCAATATTTCTGCCGCAGTTCTGCTAAGATGTGGTTGCGTCCTTGGTGTCCAATTATTCTATGAATATGCTGGATGATGAGCCTCGATACATGGTGATTCTTTGGTAATATCACCTGATGTTTAGCATCCTCAACAATTGGTGCATTTCTTAGTCTGCCTCCCACTCTAAGCAGGCCATCTCTGTACTCAGGATTCAGCTTTCCAAGTTTAGAGCTCTTCTTTAGTGGTTGCTCTAGGCCTGTTTTTTCTTCATCTTTCTTTAGGCAGGCATTCATCTCTTGTGGGAATGACTCATCCTGAATGTGTCTAATGATGACCTTTTCAGCCATTTCAAGGTCATTCGAGGTCAAATTTGGCTGTAGATCATCCTGCTCTGGTTCTGTGCCTTGAACCAGCATCCAGAGTTTTTTCTTCAATTTCATCCACCATGCTACTGCTCGTTTCAATTTTGTCCAATCAGAGTAGTGGTGAAGAAGCTTGTGAACTGCTTCTTTCTCTCCCCTTTCTACATTTCCATAGTGCACATTCACATCCGTTCTTTCTTCACAACTTCCTTCTTGACCATCTTCTGGTGGGTTAGATCCTGGCCACTGCTCTTCATCTTGCTGGAGGAAGCTTGGTCCTTTCAGCCAATTTTCTTTTGACATCACTTCTTCAGCATGCAGCCCTCTCGATGCATAATCAGCCGGATTTTGCCCCGTGGGAACATATCTCCACTGCGCTGTTTGTGAACCATCTCTGATGACTGTCAGTCGGTTGGTTTCGAACACTGGATGCCTTGCTTGCTCATTGTTGATGTACTTTAGCACTGTCTGACTATCTGTCCAGTACACAACACGATCAATGTTCATTTTCAGTTCTCTCTCAATCATGCTATTCTGACGTACCGCCAGCGTTGCAGCGCTCAGTTCCATCTTGACTATGGTGTGCGGCTTCAATGGTGCAACTCTTGCCTTGGCCAGTACAAATGCAGTGTGTACGTTGCCCTCTACGTTCTGCTGCCGTATATATGTAACCACACCATAGCCATCTTTGCTTGCATCAGTGAAATGATGGAGCTGAACATTCTGTACCAGTCCAAAGTTCTTTGGTTTTAAGCACCTCTTGATTTTTACTGTGTCCAAACTCTTGAGCTCATTCAGCCATCTTTCCCATGCTCTTTTCTGCTGATCTGGTATTGGCTCATCCCAGCTTAATTTGGCTTGGCATAGCTGCTGTAGTATGATCTTGGCTCTCAGGACATATGGTGCTACAAATCCGAATGGATCAAAAACTGAGCTCATCACTGACAAAATGTTCCTCCTTGTAGCTTTTCTGTTCATCTCTTTCAATTGAAACTCAAGGTCATCTTCTTCAGCGTTCCATGTCACGCCCAGTGCTTTCTCAGTCGGAAGGTTCTCCTGTTTAGGATTGATAGCCTTCAGTTGAAGGGCTTGGTCTTCTGGAGGTACTGATGACAGTACTTCCCTCTCATTGCTCATCATCTTGGTAAGATTGAAACCACCAGCGGCCAGTACCTGCTTTACTTCCTGTAAAAGCTTCACTGCTTCTTCTACAGATGGTGTAGAAGAAAGCAGGTCATCAACGTAGAAGTCACTGTTGATTGCTTCTATCACATCGGGACTGGTTGTGTGCTTATTATCATTAGCAGTTCTTCTCAGCGCATAAGTAGCACAGCTTGGGGATGATGTTGCGCCAAAAACGTGTACCAACATCCGGAAATGGACAGGTTCCTTTGTGAGGTCTCCTTCTGGCCACCATAAGTATCTCAACATGTCACAGTCCTTTGGATCAACCCGCACCTGGTAGAACATTGATTCTATGTCTGCGATAATGGCGACCTCTTCCTTTCTCCATCTCAATAATACACCAAGCAGCATATTGTTCAGATCTGGTCCTTGTAACAATTGCTGATTGAGATTGTATCCCTTGAAGTTGACTGGACAGTTGAACACTACCCTCACTTTTCCTGGCTTTCTTGGGTGGGTCACACAGTGGTGAGGAATGTACCAGACTCTTTCCTTGTTGCTCATAAGATCTGCTTGAGGCACCTTCTCAGCATAATTCTTGGATTCAAGCTTAGTCATGAAGTCTGTGTACTGACTGTGTAACTCATCATTTTTCTGCAATCTTCTCTTGAGATGATTTGCATATCCCATAGCCTGGGTGTAGTTGTTGGGTACCTCTTCTCTTCGGTCTTTGAAGGGCAATTCCATTCGATAATGCCCAGATTCCTTGATTGTCGAGGCATCCATGATCTTCAGGAATCGTTCATCCTCCAACGATGGTCCTCTTCTGGGGTCACTTAAGCGTTCATTAAACTCAAAGTTGCAGAAGGCCTGGAACTTCTGCTCCAAGTCTTGATGTGCTTCAATGATCTGGATTTCTTCCTGCACCTGGTGCCTACAGAAGAATGACTGGACTTTGTCAGCTGATCTGCTCTTCTGTATGCCATAAATTAGCCAGCCAATTGGGGTATGTACTGCATATGGCTGTCCAACTTCTCCTCTTTGGATTTGCAGAGGTGTAGTTGCTGCTGGGATGTTCATGCCTATCATCAGCGTGACCTTGGGTATGCAGTCAACACCTTGAATCCTTGGCAATTCCACCGTAACTGTGCCTCTCATGTGTTCCCACATGTCTACTTCTTGTTGAGTAGGCGCATCTTGAAGAGTCACAGGGATCTTGTCCTTAAGATAAACAGTAGGAAGATCAATGAAGCCCTCTTCCTCTTCTATTCCAGCAATTTGTAGATCATGTACTACTTCTGTGTCCATGGTATCTTCTGAATTCAGAGTCCGTATCACAAGTCTTGTTCTCTTTGTTTCTGACTTCAACTTCTCATTAAGCACCGGATCTCCAAATACGGCCCCACAGCCATTGTCAATGAAGGCGTAGGTTGCAACCTTCTTCTCACAGTCTTTTTTCTTTACTATGACAGGAATTATTGTCATTGCGGCATAGTTTTCTTTGCTGTGAAGTGCAGTCGAAGTGGCTGGAACAGACGGGTCCAATCGCTCTGAAGAATCTGGCTCATCTACCTTCCACACCATGCCTGGGTCATGCAGGAGAGTGTTGTGCTGAAACCCGCAGTCGTTGCACTTGATTTTGCTTGTGCACCGTCTTTTAATGTGACCACGTTTCATGCATCTGAAGCACAGTCCTTTGGTTTTGCACAGATCAGCTCTTTCCTTTACTGACAGTGCCTTGAATTTCCTGCAGTCTTCAATGATATGGTTTGTGTTAGGTCCACACACTGCACAGGTCTTTGCATTTCCCTTGGGTGTGGAACTTTGTGAGGCTTGGACGCCAAAGGCCTTGGTTGGTACCCTTTTGAAGGAATCCCTCTTCTCCATCTGGGATGGTGATCTCCGATATCCTAGCCCCTCCACTCTGGGATCATTTTGATTCCTTGCCAGACGTGCAACAAATTCATGCAGATCTTCCAAAGTGATGTCCCTGCATTCTCTTTCTCTGATCATGCCCACTTGGTTCACCCACTTCTGTTGTAGAGGAGTGGGGAGTTTTCCCGCCAGGGTCTTCATGTATTCTACACTGTCCATCTGACTGAGCTCTTTAGATCTTTTGACATGACAACAGTTTCCCAAAAAAATGGAAAATGTCCTCAGGCCTCGCGAATCTCCTGACTTCACCGGCTCCCATCCTTTTGCCTTTGCTAGGTAAGCATTAGTGATGCTTACAATATGTCCATAGTCTTCTTCTAGCATCTTGGCAGCCGATGCATAGGCCAATTTTGGAGGTTTGATATGAGGGCATTCCTTGATCAATTCATGTGCTTCTCCCTTTGTATATTTCAATAAGAGCTCAAGTCTTCTTACTGGATCTGTGGTTTTTTCTTCTACAGCATACTTGAAGTTGCGTTGGAAGGTAAGGAACTGTAATGGATCACCCTTAAATGGTGTCAGTTCTGGCGTTGGCAAGCTAATGTTGGCAGTCATCTTAGCCAGCTCATTAACAACTCTTTCAATGGAGCCTTGCTGTTCATGGTAATCATACTGTCCATACTGTACATGTTGATCATGACCATCTTGTAGCTGTGGCTCTCGAACCATCCCTTCAGGTTCATTGGAGTGTGGCCATACATGTTGATCAACAGGTTCCATGCATCTCTTGATTGGCACTTCTTTAGTAGCTGTGTCTTGCTGTGCCGGTTGACGTGGTAGATCATCTTTTTCCTCTTGAGGTAGATCATGACCGCCACATGTTGATGTCTCTGAATTGGTTAAGAGTTCTAGCTCTGTCTTCAATTTTATCTTTTCCTTCTGCTGCTCTATCTGACGTTCCATTTCCAGCATCTGCTGACGTCTCTTTAATCTATGTGCTTTCTCTTGTGCTCTCTGAATCTCCTCTTCTGCCTCTTCTAGCTCTAATTGCTTTTGTAGAGACAATTTCTTTTCTTCCAATTTGTTTGTCTCCTCTAGTGTCAGCAATTTCACTTTCAACTTCAGCTCTCTCAATTTCATTTTTTCCCTTTTAAATGAGGATGAGGCACTACTTCCAAAGGAAGACACTGATGCTTGATCATCATAAAGTTTTTCATTTCCACCAGTACCAGAGCCAACAGCATCAAGTTTAGGCATGGGTGGGGTTACTGAAGGAACTCCAGCTTCTTTTGCTGAATTATCACTAGCCATTTTTGTGTCAGTTCTTCCACTAATCTCTTAATTCTCTCTTCTTGGCTAACTGGCAAAGTTTATAATTCAGAGTTCATTCCGGAATTCAACTTCAATTTTGAATTCGGCTTGTAGGTCTATTATTGAATTCTCTTGAGTTATCTCATCATCATACATCATCACTGACTGAGCGACTTTCAAAGTTTCAGTTCTGGTTCATTATTTCAATGTTTATTATAAAAATAAATAATTCAGCATTGGATTTATTTCCATGTTTTCTCATCAGCTTACAATTCACGATTATGAGTGACTTTGACTTCGGGTTCAATTTACTTTTCAATGTTCATCATATGTACTCACTCAATAATTCAGTATCATGAATGTTCAATGTTGAGCTGAATTAATTCAATCGGCTTACAATCGTCATTGTCCATGCACTATCACTGGCACTAGCTCGCAGCACGCCGTGCATGGTTTCCCCTGTCCAACAATAATGGCAATGCGGCCGTCCGCTCCGAGCTGTGCAGTCGTGTGTGAACTCAATACATTAGTGTGTCCACGTCCATGGTCCATCCATTGTTCGCAAATCTTTCCGTCTTTGTTGTTTTACTAAAATGTAATGAATCAATACGGAGGCAGTTTCTTTGAATGGTCTGTCATCTTGTTGTTCTTTATTCAATTACTCAGTGCTTCTCAATGTTCCATAAAAAAGGGATTTTACAATAATTTTACCCAAGTTCAGCACAGGTAAAACAACAAAGATATCCTCCGTGTTTCCATGACAACCTGTACCGAAACTTTCGATCTGTCCTTGACATTCATCAATCTATGGTATCTTCAAAACTTTGAACTTAAAGGTATCTTGAACACTACACCTCGTTATAGCCTACATGTACCTCGTTATGTCGAGTTTCCCCCTGTACTGTTCTCCAGGGCCCTACTATCACATCTGGCTTTAGTCCTGCTACCTTTAGGTTCCCAAACATTCAAGGAGTTTCTTCCTTCCAGGTCCTCATTTACTTCACCTGGGTGGAGAGTGGCAAATGTATGTTAATGTCTTTCCAGTGGACATTAGTGCAACAGCAGGGATTTGAATCATGTGCTTCATAGTCTGGTGACTTATTCACTAGACCACCTCCACTTTCATTACTAATCGAGCTTTGTAGAGGAATGCATAGAAATCAGTGGTGACCAGTCACTAAAAGAAACAATTTGTATATCACTAGAAGATGTGAAATCATCCCTCAAAGCTATACGCAAGAACAAGTTAACTGTTCAAGAATTAGGGAAGAAATAATGTTGCTCTGTATGTTGAGGCCTGCACAGAAATAAACTGGTAGTTAACTTCCTTGTGAACCACTTTTTGTTGATTTTACAGCTGGTCTGACTGATGCTCAGATCATTGGCATTGTCTTTGGCGTCCTTGGTGTGATCTTTGTCATATTCCTATTCGTCGTCTGTTTCTGCGCCGCCGTGATCCGCTACCGCCGCCGCAACATGATGCTCTACTCCAAGCCTCGGACTAACGACCGCGCCGGAGATCGTTTACATGTCCTGTACAACGTTCCTTACGCTCAACGCACAGGACGCTCCAACTTCAGGGTCGAAGACAGCTCGGACGCCTACAGGCTGCCGTCGTATCTTGTTGACTCAGAGTTTGATTTCAGCGAGCGAACGAGCGATATCTTCAGGAGCACTGACAGCTACAGCGATGAGAGCTATTCCTTCCGTAACCTGAGCTACAACACTGAGGAGGATCAACGAATGCAGCAATTGGCGGAGGTCATCACACAGTCACCGTATCTCAATGTGAGTTCTAAATTCCAGCAAAATCAGCACAGCAAAATTGGGTTCACTTTTGTTAAAAAATAAAATTGACCCATTGCCTGCGGGAACCGTGTGGTCCGTGTGGTCCCTGTACTAAGCCAATGGGAATTAAAGAATTCAGTTGTCAACAGGTAATAAACTGTGTTGTAAAGTACATCATGATGTAATGCTTTTATGTGCTTCCAAAGGGTTTTGGATAATGATTACCCTCAACTTTAGCTCCGGCCGCTGTTATCAGTGCACAGTGCATTTCAAGGAATAAATCCTGCCAGGTACTATTTAAAGGGGAAGTCCACCCTGATATCAAGTTGGTTTCAAAAGAAGTGGAAAAATTAAAGAAACATATCAGTGAAAGTTTGAGCAAAATCCAATAAGAAATAAGAAAGTCATGAACTTTTGAAGTTGTATTCAATAAAAAAAAAACCAAACTGACAACTCCATGCCTTATCTTGCGAGCTCCTCTCCCATTTGCCCTGTACTTAAAAGATCATAAATTTCCAACTTTTCTAAAGAAAATAACGAATCATACATGCACCCTGGATAAAATCATTGCAGATATGTTTTTGCACAAAACCTGTAATAAAAGAATGTATTCCTTCATCAACTTAGAAAAAGAAAATTTATGAAATTTTCTGTAAAGAGCAAATAGGATGCAAGATACATCATGGAGTTGCAAATTGTATTTGATTGATTACAAATTTTAAAATTCATAACTTTCTTATTGGATTTTGCTGAAAATTTCACTGATCTGTTTCTTTAATTTTTCAAGCTTCTTTTAAAACTAACTTGACATCAGGGTGGACCTCACTTTTAACGAATGGGTAGAGAGGGAAAGTGTAGATGTAATGCCTTGTCTAAAGGATACAGGGCAGAGATTTTTGAACCCTCTACCTTTTAATTGAGGGTCCAGTAAATGTACGTGTACCACGATGCTCGATATGAAAGATTTTGCAAATTTGCAGATGTAAATGTACATGCACCACG
The DNA here is from genome assembly GCA_025618425.1 of Heliocidaris tuberculata. NCBI lineage: Eukaryota > Metazoa > Echinodermata > Echinoidea > Camarodonta > Echinometridae > Heliocidaris > Heliocidaris tuberculata. The sequence goes on from CM046848.1 coordinate 15,862,026, forward strand.
ATGCTCAAAATGAAATATTTTGCAGATTTGCAGAAGGGAATGCTTTGTGACTTGAAAGTCGCAAAAATCGGTGCTCTTCATTTGCTTCCTGCAGAACTACATGTACATACATGTAGACATGAATGTGTGCACGTTAAAAAATAAAATCTAATGTAATTAACGAAATTCCATTCATCCTTTCTCTTCTCGGAAACTACAGGAACGGATGCGATCCCAGATTACAGATATTGCTGGCCGTTCCCCGTTCAGGGGACCCCCACGGTCGGAATTTGTGCGTCCTTACCTCGCTACTGGCAGAGAGGCGGAATTCTTATCAGCAGTAAGTACTAACGTGTACTGTTTACGAGGAAGATAATTAGAGATCCATTTCTCAGATTTCTTCGTCATTTCCGTGCCTTGCGCGGCAAATCCTACCCAAGTAATTGAGAGTTGAACAAAGTTTTAGGACTAAGAATAGCTATGCTTTTCTTCCTGAAGCAGAAATAATGTACATGTATTGTGAAGTTTATTCCCATACAAGATGTTGAATGCCAAGTTAAGCAATCAAATTCTTGAAATTTCATTAACAAGTATGAACCGTTTAAAAGCTTGGTGGCTAGAAGGGATTGATTTTTCATTCTTTTTATTTCCGTTCATATACATTTGTAATTGGATGATATCAGCATACTTTTTTCATTGTTGCAAGTAACGTTTGTTTCTATCTTACATGTACATGTATATACTGTACATCATAAAATGCAGAGGGATAAAGCTATGCAGAGGGATAAAGCTATGCGGTGGTTAAAACAGTATTTGTTGTTTCCCTTTAAATGATGAGTTTTTACTTGTAAAAAGACATTCGACCCCAAACACTGACCCCAAACATTGACCCCTGTCTTCCATTTTTCCATCAATCTACAGAGTAGCGAATCGGGAGACGACATCCGTCCAACAAGGAGATTCCAGATACCGAGGGCGCAAGTTCCCTGGGGACTCCAAGAGAGCCACACGTAAAAATTCTTCCTCAGGAAGAGGATACGAAAATGATTTTGTAATGACCTTTAGATATTCATTGAATTGATTATGAGAGATAGCACTCTTTGGCCCAAAGTAACAAAGGGAGTTGAAATTTGATACATGGTCTAAATCAAGACCTCCACCGTGGACTAAAATAAGCATATATTGCCTGTTCATTGGACACGAAGACATGTGCGTAAATGAGGTTTAATCCGTGGGTCAAGATAAACCTCTGTGAACTCGGGCCTTTGAGTGCTGAAAATAAATTCTGGATTAATTTTTATATACATGCATAGCTGAAATGTTGATATTGCGCGTACCAGTACTTGTAACATTTGGGAACATATAAAAAAAAGCTAGTGTTTCTTCTAAATTTACAGTAGAATTTTAAAGAATTTTTTTTTTTGCCAACCTTGTCACATAAGGGTTACAATTCAAGCAATCAGTATTATTCCTACATGTATTAATTACATTACAAACGCTAAGTATATTACTACGTCATTCTTCATGTATGTAGGTACACATAACGTTCTAAATTACACAGGAAAAAAACTACATGTATATATCAAGATCAAGTCAGAGGAGTAATGAATCAATTTTGATAGGTTATTTAAAGAAGTTCAAGTTGGAATGTATGATTAATGTAAACATGTTTTACTTGTCTTTTGGACAAAAGAGATATGTTTGAAAATTTATATACAGGTGTATAAGTACTTATAAAAGTATCAGTATTAATTAGGTATAATTTATTGATTTGTCTTTGTATTGTTTGATTTCAAATGATAACAACTCTGTTCAGTATTATATTATTCTTATTAGTAATAATATTCAATTTCGGATTTGTCTTTTTAATTGTAAACTTATATTTTCGTATTCTGTTTTTGCAGGATTGAATGTAATTTTTTGCTGGGAGAAAAGCTGTAAAACTTTATTGCTTAGTAATGCTTGTAAGTTTTCACATGTTGCTTAGTTTTCAGATAGTCTCATAGAGAAATAAATCTTAATCAACAAATTGTAAGAGCTTCAATTACGTAACATCTGAGAGGAAATTTTATTGTTAATACATGTATAAACATGCAATTTTAGTTAAATTTAAACACCATACTGATTTGTAGTACAAATGTAAAAGTACATGTAAATGTATTCTAAAGGCTTCTGAATATACATTCAAATGTGCAGGATATTATATTATTACCATGTATTCTTCAAATCTTACAATGGATTTTGTGTGTAACACCTTGGAAACTATTTTTATGATATTAATATAAATAATGTATTTATTAGAATGACTAAATCCAGCAATTCATACTTATAATGTAGCATATATTGTTTTTTAATACTGTATATTAATGCATTTCATTTCCTTGCTTACTTATAAGAAAATGCTTATTTAACCAGTTGAATATACATGCACTTCTGAAAAAGAAATTATATTTTAAGTACTTATCGATTATCAAAATAGATTCCGTTTTAAAAATATGTACTTCAGACAGATCTATATTTCTACTCCTTCTTACAATCAGCAAATCCATCTCTTCCACATACAACTTATTGTATTGCAGAATTTACTAATTAACTTTATAATGTATTCTATGTATGTATATGTATACTCTTATTCTCCTGTTTCTTAATGCATCTCAAATATTTTCAGATACATGTAGTAACTCAAATAAGCAGTAATATTGTTTCAAATCAGTGTATCATTTATTTTTTATATGTACATGTATATTTAACAAAAATTACAAAGAGATGAAATATTATGTTTCTGTATTACATTTTCGCTGTGTCTTATTTTACTAAATGATATTAATAATTTTTCTTCATATTTTAAAAAGTTGTATAAGAATTTGATTCTAATTTTATATGTATATTTTGCTTTCATATTTAGCTACATATCTTTCTTGAATAAAGTCATGAAAACAACTTCCGAATTTTCACAATTGTTTGTTGGAATGAGTGTTACAGAAACATTTTTATGCTGCAATTGAATTGATATTCACAAATGGTACCCCTCAACTCAGCAAATCGACTTTAACAACAAAGAAATTTTGTTGTTTTAGGAGGTTTGAATTCCCTAGTACAAGATATTATCAAGCATTACTTTCGTGCTTGTAGCATAGCTCAAGACAAGGCACTTGTAGAATATTCTGGTGAAATAATTCTCTCATATTTTTGAACTCCTTCACTCTCATGACAATGATCATATACATGTAAGTTGACACATGGGCCTCATATTCATGAAAGCAGGCTTAAACCATCATAACTTATTACACAGATATAAGGAGTGCTAAATGTCAACCTCTTGATTCCATGTAAATTACTGTTCTTCTGCATGGAGAAGAAAAGAAACAAAGAGTCATGAAATATTGGAAATGAGAAATTGGTTTAATGATGACTTGAATTTTGTATATTCATATAATTGCGGTACTTGGCACAGGATGAAAAAGTTGACACTTGGTACCACATACTCTACATTACAGTGGAAACTCACTATACTGAGGACCTTGGGACCATGAAAATTACCTTGTTCTATCAGGAAGCTTGTTATATCGGAGCTCTTTATTACAAGTATCCACTGTATAAAGTTAATTTTTAAAAATCTTTACCAAAATACAACATTAGCTTTAAACCTAGATGGAAGCTAGTACACTTTCGGAAATACTGGTCATTAAAGGGCCCATGCCCAGCAAATGCATGTTGACTTTTGTCTATCTGTGATACCCTGATCATCATTCACATGTATGTGGCCCCCAAAATATCTAAATATATGTCATATATTTTATAATTTTTCAGTATTTTTCTTCATAGTCACTGTCAAGTGTTTTCTCACAATGGCATGATGCAATACACCTGCAAAAGAATGGTAAGTGAAGGTGTATATGTAGAATGCTATTGTGAGAAAACACTTGACAGTGACTATCGGACATAGCAATATCCATTGAAATGTTACTATTTTCTGGATGGTGATTGACAAGTGATGTCACAAGGGGAATGGTGGTTTTGCAGCTTTTTTGTGGGCGTATCCCAGTAATGTGAAGAAAAAATAATGAAAAATTATAAAATATGACATATATTTAGATATTTTGGGGGCCACATAAATGATGATCAGGGTACCATAAATCAACAAAAGTCAACATGCATTTGTTTGGCATGGGCCCTTTAATATCATCTAGTACAACATGGAAGGTTTAGTTTTAAGAACACATTGTACACTATTCTGAATGCAGCATGATACTCCCCAACATCAACTTCAGGGGTTCGGCACTGGGGTCATGTTTTCTCATCCGAATCATCAAAGATGAAAGCAAAATCCTGCAAGTCTCTCAACACATCACAGACACTCTCACTATCCCCAGTGTTCCTCAAGTCTATACTATGACCATTGACGTTTCCTAGGCTGATGGCGATTTCATCTCCGTCACATCGATTTGTATCCACATATTTTCCACTGTCATTTGCTTCTGTCTGGGTTCGTTTGTGTTTGGCTGAATGAAGTTCCTTTAATCTTCTACCGTGTTTGTTTTTCCTTACAGGAGGATCGGCTACGCTTTGCTTGTCCTCTCTGAACATGTCCTGAAGGGTATTTTGGAATCTGAAAAGCACAAAAACAAACAAACATGTAGAAGAGAATATAGTTACTACACAACTACATCTGCCCTACAACCAAATTACATGATTGATTGATTGATACTCTTTACAGATAGTTTACAGATAGTTCTTTGTCCATGGAGTCCTGGAAATGAATATCATTTCAATCAAGTACTCTTTAATTAGTAATCAACCAAACTTCATTGGCTTCAACGATAAGTTGATCGTAAATATGTATAGATAAAACAACTTTGTAAAAAGTTAAATGTGCTGAATGTTGTGATGATTAAGTAGTAATGAAGACCTATATTTTAAATGTACAAAAATACTTGAAATGACAGAAATTCTTCAAAAATAATTTTCCCTCTCTTATCACCTAATGACATTAAAAAAGTACAGAAATTGCAGAGAATCATTAAAACATTATTTACATGATTGCTGAAAGTTTACACTTGATGGGTAACATTGATTCTAAAATACACATACTATAAAGAGAAAAAACTCACTTCTCAATCCTGGTGAAGTTTTCCTTCATCTTCGAGTTGGCAAGGCTAACAATGAAGTCTATATACTCCTCAGAAACCAGTAGTCTACCTTCCTTTGTGAGAGGCACCTCTAAACCATGGGTACTGCGGACTGCCTGCATGTAATACAAAGACAATTTAAACTAAAATATGACTTTTTATCTCCTCCCAAACCAGTTCAAGATTGAATAGACTTTTATAAAAAGTGGCCTGAGAGAAAATGGGAAACAAAAAGGTGACAGTGTGAGAAATAGAATAACATATCACAAAAATACATCTGTTCCAAAGAAAAAACCTGATTTTGACACACACAGTTCATAACTTTCTTATACTTTGTCCAATTAATCACAACAGAGTTTATTGATTCATTTTGTCAGATTCTGCTGCTTCTACTCAATCCAACTTGGTATGAGTGGTTAATTAAAAGCCTCCCTTTCAAACTGGATATTGCTTCAAATCTCTGTATTTGCTTACATCTTTAATCTAAATCAAATAATTTTTAAATAGCTCAAGTTAAATGCAGTGGAGTGAACTATGTCACGGGTTATTACAGAAAATGATTAAAAGCATCAACTTTATGAGCAATTCAATGATGAAACACACACAATGGTACAAAATACAAACAGCAGCATAATGGGGGGAAAAAGCAATCAAGGGGAATTAGATATTGTTAAATATTATATTAAATGTTGAAGGACGATATAATATTGGACTCACTGTCATAATCTTCCCTCCATTTCCAATAGTGATTCCGGAATTTCTGAAGCCAGAAGCCACTGCTGCTTGGTGCTGGAAAATGAAAGTGATAAAATGTAATTGCTAAATGAATAATATATGCAGGGCATGACACAAATAGAAAACATAACTGTCCATTTGAATACATTTGTTACTTGAATAAACATGAACTTTTCCCTAGATTTGTAATGATAGGCCACTTCATCTACGTTTCATGCATTTGCATGAGACGGTGCTTGCAACTGTTTGGAAGTCTTCAAAAAGTTTGCTATGACAATGGTTCCGTCCGAAACAAAATTAAAGTCATGAAGCACTTCTGTGGAATAAATGATGAGCATTTATTTTGTTATCATTCTTCCCACAACAGCTTCATAAATTACATGTACATGTACATTATTATCGACATCATCATTATAAATTTATAATCAATATCTTTGTCATTGTTAACAACAAAAAAGACATCATTATCACTATTATCATTATTAATATATGTAGTTGAATTCATCACCATCACCTCTCTTTCATTCTTTTTTTCCTCTCTCTCTCTCTTACCCCCCCCCCTTTTTTGGGGGGGAGGGGGCATTTCTGGCAAAACAAACCCCCTGTAACAATGCCCAGAGCAGGGGGAAAACATAAGATTCTTACCATCTTTCTGGCATGTTCTGTTGTTTCACACTGGACATGAAGAACAAAGGGCTCAAACTTGAAAACAGCTTCTCCTTTTGTCTCTTCGAGAGCTGAAATCTGTGATGGGTATTAAGGAAGAGATTTTTGATTTACATTTTGAAATTTGCAGTAACATCATACAAGCATAGCATTCAGCCAATGGCCTCGCAAGGGTAGATTATAATTGGTGGTAGTGCAACTGGTTATTCATTTAACCCATTTACATGCTGCCATGCCTGAATTCAAACAACTACTACCATGTGTTCCATCTCCAGAGCCTTTCAGCTCAAGATGATCTCAAGTAACAAAACACCATTTGGAAAGACATACCAAAAAATAATGTTGCCTGTTTGTTAACTCCATATTCATAGAATTATCATGATACACAAATTTTTATACTGTTCTGAAACAGCACATGGTGTCAGTTACATCAACAATTCTAAATATATTTTCATTTTTTTGTTTGAATAGTAGATTAAAGACATGTACATGAATTTCCAAATGATACCCAGCACCACAAAACCACCGAAAACTCTCCACATATGATTTTTTTTAAAGTTTAGGTCCGATTCTCAAAAAGAGGAGAATGAATCTCAGCATTAAAAATGATACTCATCAGTACTGGATGTTCCTAACACACTGAAAAGAAGAGAAAATTGTCCAGTCCCAGAAAATGTTACTTACGAGAAAAGGGTGTTTCAAAGTTTAAAAATCTATTGAAGAACTCTGACTCACAATGTATGGTGCAAGGAGGATTAGTAAGCAGATAATTACCAGTGGTGAAGGTGATGGGACAAACTATCAATTCCGAGACGATCTGGAGGTAGCTATCTTTCCGAAGTGAAGCTGAGGAAAGATAGCGTATACATTCAGATCGCAGAGGAAGCGATAGTACGTCTCATTGCCTGAAACCAAAAGGTAATTATTTGCTTTATATTCCACATCTGAAACATTTAACTGGTACGAGAAAGACAATTATTGTCTACTTCTCGAAAAAGGCATTTAGGCCCGAATTCACAAAAGAAGTTTAAACCATTACATAAACCCCCTCCTGGGTGCGCACATGTGTTTATTTAAGCGCTTGAATGGGCAATGTGCACTTATTTAAGCTTATTTTATTACGCTTATGGAGCTATTCGTAAAGGTCACGCACTTTTCATTCTGACTATCTGTAAAGGTCACACACTTTCATTTCGCACGTACCCAAAATATTGATAATGCATGGTGACTCTATAATGGACTGAAGAGATCAGCGAAACACATAAGTACTATTCCGTCAAGGTCACAAACTTTTCTTTTGGGTCGATTGATGGGGAAAACCACGCTTTATTACGTGTTACCTTTTGACCAATCTAACAGCAAGATTCTTAGTATGTGGAATATAAAACTTAATAATAGAAAGTTCTGTGAAGAGATTATCAGATTGTTCTGAAACTAAATAATAAGCACATCCTGTTCATGATTATGTCCGAGTATCAATGCAGCAGCTATAACTCCGTTTTAAATTTATGGGAGATTAAAATGAGACAAGTAGCCTGTGTTTGTTAAGAAATGAAAACTACTGGTAATATCAACAAACTCCAAATCAGACAAACAATGGTCTACAAAATATTGCCAAAAATACCACCTATAGATCGTTTGGTGCTTCCAAATTCAGAAATTACATAGAAAAAAATATACTGGTACTCTTTCAGGAAATACATAAAACGAAAACTGGACCATGCTGAGCACATACACCTTTACCGATTTGAGCTCTAACTGAAAATCACAGCATGCAACTTTTTGCTGGATTTGTGATGAGATCACTTTCTTGGGACTTTCTTGGGACCAACTTACTATTTCTGCAGTTGAAGCTGATTCATGAGACACAAAGAGCCACTGACAACCTTTTTTTCTAACAGCATGTTCATCAAAACTCTGTGATAAAAAAATGCAAAACAGCATGTTTAAAATCTTGTAGTCCTTCTCTACTTACACCATGCACGCATCAATTCCAAAATGTTGAATATGATAATACAGTGTACTTTGGTAGATTCAAGTAAATATGATCTGGAAGTTGCTCTTTTTTGTACATGCCTGTTTTGGTATCCCTATAGTATATATGCGTAACAAAATACTAGTGAAATTTAAGACATCACACAGCACTCTAAAATTATTGTATTTTTTGTTTTGTTTTTAGAAACTGTTCAGTTTCTGACATACTGACTAAACCTATAGATTGATTGATTCTTTTTAAGCCAGACATTCTATTTTGAATTTTTCATTTTGATAACTGTGCTTCATTTAACCCTAAAAAGGGCCGGGGGGGGGGGGGGGGTGGAATCCACCCCCCCTAGACATTTCTCACGATATGTCTGCAACGCGCAAAGCAGTCGCCGTGGCGTTTCATGACTTTTTTCTTTCGAATCTCACGCATCTTTTGAGACCATATTCGCGACGTCCGGGCATGCGGTTCCGAAGTTACTTGACATTTTGTACTCGCACGTCGGACCAAAAATTGCTCAAAAACGTGATTTCATGTATAATTTCAATACAAAATGTGTTTTCTGCCAAAATTTAGAAATCTATGAATATTTTTACATTTACGGATTAAAATTAATTTATTTTATGCTGTTTATGATCGTAAAATTGTCCCCGACAAATTTCATCCAAAAAACAATAAAAAACAAAAGGTAAAAAAAACAAAGAAATACATAAGAAATTTAAAATACAATAAAATACATAAGAAATCAAATTTCATACCAAATTTTTTTCAAGTATAATTGCTAAGAATACTGGAAAGAGTGTCTAGACCAAAAATTAGAATTTTTGGAGCTTTATTTAATGATTTAGAGCAAAATTTTGATTTCATGCATAAATTAGCATAATTAATTAATGTGAAATAATTTCGGAGAATTTAACTATACAGTTTTGTAGATTACATTGTGGACGACGTACGTGCCGATTTTCGGCGCGATCGCGAGGTCGACGGTCCAGATCTCAGGGGGGGTGGATTCCACCCCCCCCCCCCGGCTGTGGCATAGCCAAAATATCCCGGCCCTTTTAGGGTTAATGATCTGACTTTTGATTAAGGGAAGACAAGAGACATGGAAGTAAAGTCAGATTATCAAAAAAGTTTCAACAACTGAAAAAATCTAAAAATTCAGAGTCATTTAGGATATCAGCATTAGACAGCAATGGTGAACGGTTAGCATTCAAACCAAAGAGATGCGTATATCATTGATGTCCACTAGTGTACAATTTGATTTTAGATTCAACATATTCCAGTTCATAACTCAAATGATGTAGATCTACATGTATTTCTTATGAACCTGAAAGAGCTGCAACACTTTGTGATAGAGGCTTTAACGTGTTTTCCAACTTAATCAAGCCCAAGAAACTTAGCTGATTGTTTTCTTGGATCAATTTTTCTTGAAAACAGAACTTAGCGAGACTTTCTTCCATTTCTCCTTCCTCATCCTCTTTTGATTTCTCTTTCCTTCATATTATCCTTCTTCCTTCATCTTCTTTTTCTTCTCCATTTTCTTTTTCCTTCCTCTTCCAAATTATTCTTCTTTACCCTTTTCCCTTCTCCTTCACCTCTTTTTTTCTTCTTTATCTTATTGCCCATCATCTTCATCTTTTTCCTTCTTCTTCCTCCTCCCTCCCTTGTTTTCGATTACTTCCACTTCTTTTTCCATCCGTTTCTTACTAAGGCCTCTTCCCCTTTCTTTTTAATCTTCTATTTTGTTCATCATCATCATCACAGCGGTGTAATGACTCGACTTGACTAAAAAAAAATCCTGGTTGACTTAACTCCACTCGACTTGAAAGTGACAGAAAATGACTCGACTCGACTTAACTCGTGACTCAACCTCCTACTAACTCGACTTGACTCGTGACTCGACCCCCCCCCCTTGACTTGACTCGACTCGATTACAACACTGCATCACATCATCATCATCATCCATCTTTTCTGATTTTATTTTGTTATGAATCTAGAAATCTATAGACCAGGGGGTTGTTTCATCAAACTGTCATAACGACAAGATCAGCGACATCTCGACACCGTCGCTCAACATGTCCGCTAAGTGTTTCACAAAGCCGTCTTTGCCAAGACCAGCGACAACTTCGCTGACAAGTGACTTGTCGGTACTCCAAACCTGTCATATCTTTTTAGAACACCATCACAAGCCAGCTTTTAGTTAGGGCTGCAAAAAAATAAATGTAAATTAAGAGAACATTTATTTCCTGATCTCCAAGCACTATCCTTTATCATTCCTTTATCAAATAGTGTTACTAATGTTCGTATTATAATATTGTACAGACGGACAATATGTTCTTATGGCTTTTTGACCCCCCAACAAGCAAATGAGATTAATATCAAAAATACCCACATCCGTCTACCATAGAATCAGTATCGAAAACAGAACAGTCTTATATACAGACCCGCCATGTGAACGACAATTTATCATTTATTTTCCCTATATTTTCCTTTTTCACGCATACATGAATATATATATATATATACATATAACATTGCTGAATAGTATTGATTGCTGATCATTCCTAATAGCCCAGGTGATCAACGTTTAAGATTATTGTGTGATACGATCTCATTTTGCTCTTTTCGTGATCCGTATGTATTTTTAATGTATGTCGCCGGTTTTGTGGAATCTCTTTTGCTCTCTCTCTTTCTCTCTCTTTCTCTAGCTCAAGCTGCTCTTTTTCTCTCTCTCTCTCCCTCTTTTCTCCTTAATCTCCCTTAATATCATCCTCTATCCCTGATTCTCTTTCTTCCTACTCATGTTCTTTTTTTGCCTACTCTCTTTCTCTCCTATTCTTCTTTCCCTTTCCAACTAGATTAAATAAAAGCTATGTAAGATCTGAATTGTGCACCGTTATGTTAAATCTGTTTTTTTTTTTGCTTAATTGAAAATGAGGAAATTCTCAGTTTTCTATTGGCCTCAACCATTTCAATGACATCTTTTATTCTCTCTCCATTTTCTCTCTCCCTCTCTTCCTATCTTTCTACCCTCTTTCTCTCTTTTTCTGTCTATATTTCCTAATATTTATATCTGTACATAAGTATGACATGTCAGTTTGCCACATGTTTTCCTTGAATTCTTGGTAATATCTTGTCTGTTACCTTGTTATTCATTTAATGTAACAATGTATTTTCAATGTACTTTGCCAACTTTAGTGCAATCTCCACCCTCTATGCCTCTTCCTCTCTCTCTCTCCCTCTCACACACACACAAACATACACACACACACCCACACACCTTCTTACATCACACTCTTTCTCTCAACATTTCTGCCTATATCACTCTCTTTTTATTTTTCTTTTTTCTTCTATCACTTCTTTATTCCTTTTCCAGACCAGTCTGTTTGTATCTATTGAATTTTGCAAAGTCTACATATGCATTTTAATATGTTGACACTCATTATGCTGAAACTCAGGACATTTATCAATTATACACTTATGATTATTTGGTAGTATTGCTTTACATTTATATCATTAATCAATGGTTCAACTGCACTAGTTATTTTTTGTATCGTATATTGCTGTGTATACCTATATGTACATGTAATATTTTAAATTTTTTCATATGTGATATCTTCCACAATTCGGCCTTTGGCCGCAATGGATTTTTATCTCCCAGTATGTTTGTATATTCTCATTAGTATTTGGATATTGAAATAATAAACCTTTTATTGAATTGAATTGAATTGATATGAATAATATTATATGAATCTTTTAATGAATGAATAATAAAAACTGGGCCAAAAAATATCTTCATTTAATCATTTTCTCTAAAGTGAACATGATTTGGGTCTTCTTTCCATAATTAGTCAATTACGGTATCCTCTTATTACAAGTCTAGATTCGTACATCACAAAAGCCTCCTCGAGTTTTCTCAATTTTACAAATTGTAAGATGCCATAAGTAACACACCTTTTCATGTAAACAGGATATTTGTATCACCGGCATTCATCTTCCCTGCCATTTTTGACATTTTGAAAAACTGAGCCTCAGAATCTGTTTGGGTAATTGATAATTCCAATGGACTGTGATACAGACTATGTTTTTCGCCGATGAGTATTAATCGATATCATGGAGTTGTCGTTTATCATGTCTTTGTGAAACAAGTTTGTCAGGTCCATGATATTTCCGTAGATTGCTGACAAATTATGACTGTCAAGTCATGGCATTGATTTCATGAAACGACCCCCTAGACTCTATTTGATTTATTGGTTTTTGCATTATCTTTTCGAAAATATTTGAATAACCAGGCTTACAAGTGATAAACCCTAAATCCCTCGTACGTGTACAATCATTTGATCCATTAAACTTGATTTAGATCAAGATCTAGGTTACAGACACTCACGGGACCATCACTATATGGGGCTGTGTCAATTTCAGCCTGTCACGACCTCTAAGTTGAAGAGGTAAAAACACCAATATAATCGGCAGAATTGTGAGAAAATACTTCCTTCTACATTTTAGAATGATAGAATATCTAATTTCATGCCAGATCCTTTGACAGGATCTTTATCATCTTGATCAAGTGAAATTTTCAGGCTGTTTTGGTCGGTGATCTTGCTCCTCTGCCGCACACATATGTGCAAGATATCACACACTTGCTATGGGAGGCAATTGCTCACGGTATGAAGGTACAGAGTGCGAGGTTATCTCCAATAACCTCGCATAAGTGTGAGTGGGTTACAGACATGCATACAGACAAAGCCTCACACTAGGGTGTCCGAAATCACACTGAAAAGTGTCAGCTTAAAAACGTGCTGATTCAGGGGGAAAAAATGGCACAATTTTGGGGGCAAATTCATCCTGTTATTAAAATGTGATCTGAATTAATTTTTAACTCATATTTGGAATGTATGGAAAGAGAAAATCCTGGTCATTCTTTTGACACTGAGGACAAGTTTTTAGGCTCACTAGAAAATTAAAATAAGAGATAAATTGCAAACCCTTATATTTGAGTGTAGTCAGATTGCCATTTCCTCATGCATTTCCTATGGGAAACTGAAATTTCTGTTTTACACAAATTTTGTCACTTTTTCGCAATTTTGCACTGTGATCTGATACTCAAACCTTGAAAAAATTCATACCATCAGAAAGATTGTAAAATTTCCTACATGTATGTGGTCATGTAAAGCCTAAAGGACAAATTTTTGACATTAAGTGTAAAGTTGTAACAGGTTTCGTTTCAGAAGCTCAAAATTTGCATTTGTGTGTGTCCTATTTCTTAACTACATTATACACATCTTCAGATAAGCTTGTAGTTGTACATGTATAAGTGGCCACTTATACATGTACAAGCTTATCTGAAGATAACCTTGTACTCAGACTAGCTCTTTTATGGGTGAATAGGCTTCAATAGCTATTGTGTGTATCAGCAGGCCCTTTTCCAGGCTAGATCATTCATACAGGAGAGGAAAAATAATTATTTAAAATTTCACTTTCAATTCTGAATCCCCTAATTTACGGCACAGTAAGAGTGGAAGAGTCCATGAATCAGGTAATCTAGCAAATTTAAGAAAATTAAATCTTGCTTAGAGCAATTTTGTTGTCTGTTTTTGACTGCTGCAACAGTGAATGTTGGACACAGTCCAACATAGGCAAGGGCCCACTCACACTTATGCGAGGTTAATGAGTGATATACTGATAAGCATGATAAGTGGCCTAATCTATGGCAGGAAAAAGCTGAAAAATGGTCTGATTTCATTCTCTTATTTTGCAGTAGATCTAATACATTGGAATTTTTCATGAAATATCATATTTCTGTCAGTTTGATGGTTATTATTTCTCAAATCCAGAAAGAAAATTTAATATCATTTTGAAATAAGTGAAATAATATTTTTCCTCTAGACACTCAACTCACACATATTTTAGTTTATGGGACTGAAGTAAACTAAAATTAAAAGATACTTGCCTCCGAAAATAAAATTATCCGTCCAGAACAGGAACTTGTAGTGAAGTAACTTTCATGGTTATTGATTATATCCACAAGGCTAACTATGAATTGATCTATTTCACCTTTTCGGCTGAAGTCTATGCATTTAAGGCGACTTTCCTTGGCCCTGGAAAAGGCCATTCTCCAGAAAGAGGGACATCTGATTTATGTAACGCCAGTTGTGAAAATGAAACATATAGTACCTTTGTCCGTAGTTTCATTATAATTTCATTATAGTTTCAGCCGGCCCGCGCCATCCCCTGTTTTTAAAACTCACTTGGTATATCTTTAGTAAATGACACCTAGATATGCCCCTTTAAACTTTTGACTGTTTTTTTTTAACTAGAGTAAAATGTTATTTGGTGATTGGTACCTTATTATGAAATAAAAATTAAAAAATTATCAATTTTACCATGCAGGCCCACTCAGGCACCTGGGAACGATTTTGTTACTGGGGGTGCTGTGAGGAAAAAAAGAAAGGTCCTCAGCATTTTAGGGTCTCTTTTTTAAGTCCAAAAATCTCTGACAAGCAAGCAAAAAAAAAAAAAAAAAAAAAAAAAAGTCCTCAGCGTTTTAGTGCCTCTTTTTAACTACTTTTTAGCTACAGCACCCCCATTGTAAATAAGCTCTCGAGCTTTCATGGGTCATCCTGTCAAGCTTTCATGAATTTTTATTTTATGTATGTTCATATTTGAACTTGACAAGTAAATCAAATCAAATCAAATCCTAAGCCTTCTAGGGGGTGCTGCAGCACCCCCAGCACCTCCGGCTTCCAGGGGCCTGGGCCCACTCATTACAAAATTTCCTCAAGTTGCATCAATTTCCCCTATCACTTTTCAAAATTGATATTAAACAACATATATTTTCCGTCTAAACTTTAAGGTTATCATATGTTGTTCACTTTCACTATAAAATCAAGATAACTTGATAATTTGAACACCCAGCAATCTCCACTACAGAAACCTGCCATTCACAACTATTTCTCCAGTAGGCTATCTACTATCTATTGGTAATGGAATAAGGAAGTTACAAGTAGGCATATAAAAACAGGGGGTACTTTTTTTTCTGAAAGTTCGTTTTTCAGAAAATAATTCCGAAGGTTCGTAATTCCGAAAATGCAATAGAGCCCTACATAACTTTTCGGGATTATGAACCTCGGAATTATGAGCCCTTTTTCATTTTCGGAATTATGAACCCTATTTTCATTTCCAGAATTACGAACCGTCAGAGTAACGAACCTACGGAATTATGAACCTTCAGAAAAACGACATGTATATCATAAAAACGTAGACCAAAAGCTGTCTCTCATGTACATCGAATGTTCCACTGAGACTATGTCTGGCTCGAGTCTCTATAAACCTCTATGGGGAAGGTTGACAAATGTCAGTTTTAATAAATGATTCCCCATGCATAACAGACAGTTATTTCTGTCTAATAAAAACCCTTCTTTTTCTTAATTGTTATTTGTTTTGCTTATACGGCGCTTGTCATTCAGTTGTGAATATTTACGCCCAAATTGTGCTTGTGTGAAAATATTTGAAAGACTTGAAAGTCTTGAATCTTCAATCACATTGTCATCACAGATGAAGTCAGTCGTTTTCCCCGTATTTTCTGGCCAGCCCGTACATGACTGATTTTACAAGTGGCAGCTCATACATGTATCTTTTTTTTTTTTACTTATGTACTACGGTACGCGTGGACGGAAGCAAAATTCCGGTGAGTCTCCAAGAAATCTATTCGGATTCAGCTCTATTATCTATTTAGAATTACGAGAAGCTACACGAAAGTGAAGTTTTTGAAATCCTAAATAATGTCTTCTCTTTTTGATGATCATTCCTTGCACTTCAATGAATCTCACGAGGACATCAAGGTGAAAGTAGAAGTCGGAACTCTGGACGAAGCAGAAGAGGGGCTCGAAGCCGAAGGAGACGACTGCTCGGGCGCGGGCTCGGCAACCGCCGAGGGATCGGCGGAGGAGGAGTACGAGCCACATTGCCCGCAGCTTCATGTAACAGCTGGCGACCTCGAGCTCGGATTTTCTAACAACGAAGAAGATGGTATTCCAACTTCTATGTCACAAAGGAGGTCGAATCGAGTAGAAAACGATATGAAAACGATTGGTCTTTACAACAAGAAAGATCTTCAATCCATGGTAGAAAATGTCCATGATTCTCGTGTGTCTTTTGAACCTTTCACACACAAGAAAATCCCTGTCTTTGACAGATTCGTCCAAATTTTTGTTGATGGTAGAAAACAGGAATATACCGCATGTGTTGAGTGTCGCTCCCTTATCAAGTATTCAACACGTGATGGCACTCGAGGGTTACACCACCATAGATGCCCGCACTATAGAGGGCGCCGACCCAAGCCAAAAAAGGATGGTAATAAAGGAGCGCAGATGGAGATTGATTCAAATCCATTGGGTGTCGTTTTAGATGAGATGACAGACACAGCAACTAAGGAGAAGCCTAGTACAGAAAATGGCAGTGACATCCTTACCCAAACTCCTAGAACAAACGATGACCGTCACGATCCTCCTTTCTCGGATGGTGGCTGTACAGACACTTTACGAAACAGATATTCTTCTAGATCCCATGCTTCCAAAATTCCGATAGTCCATATGGTGACTTCAAAGAGAGCGCTAACTGATGCTGTACGTATTGCTCCTACTAGGCCAAGATTGAAGACCAAAGTCCGATCTGCATCTTCTTCACCCACAATGGTGATTATGGTTCACAGTGCTTCAGTGACTTACTTTGAGCTGCATGCAAACCACTAATACTACTTCATGTACGGTATCTATTTTTTTTCTCTGCGTGTGTCCAAAGGGAAATCCCTTGTGCCAAACAAATTTTCTTTTACAGGTTGGAGATGATTTGACATTCAGTAACCATGGTTTCCTTGGTTTAATTTGGTTTAATCCTTTTGTTATCCCAGGTGTTTTTAAAGAGATGTGAAATTAAAAAAAAAATTGAATTGAGGTTTAAATTTAGAATTTATAAAATGAAAAAAAAAAAAAAAATTAAAAACCTTAGGCTTATAAAAATGATATAAAGTACATGTAGTTTTATGAACCACTGCACTTCTATTGGTGACCATGACCTGTTACTTTTCGCGAAATCTGGGACATTAGTTTATGGCACACCAGGGCCCCGTTGCATAAAAGTTACAATTATGGTAACTTTGTCATTTATGGTAACTTCCATGGAAAGCTTGATTTTGATTGGCTGTTGAGCATTGTTACCATGGTAGTTACCATTGATGGCAAAGTTACCATAATAGTAACTTTTATGCAACGGGGCCCAGGTAAAGTAAAAATCTTAGAACATACATGTATCAAACAGAGACTTAATAAACATGTTGACAGTACCCCAGTGGAATATCTATCTGTGCCATATGGTGTTGTGGTAATGCAAATGTTTTTGATATTAAAAATTGGAAATTGTTCTACATACATATACATGTACCTGCTTCAGGTGAGACAATCCATATGGTTTACACATTGATCACTTTTGCAAGGTTATTGTCCCCGCCGAATGAAGTTCGCGAGGGGACTATGAAACGGGCTCCGTTCGTGTGTGCGTGTGTGTGTGTGTCCGTCCGTCCGTCCGTCCGTCCGTCCGTCCGTGTGTGCTCAAATGTTAGAAAATGCTACTTCTCCGTCATTTCTTGGCCGATTTTGATTCCGATTGTTTTATCTGATAGGGCTGGGTGGGGGCTTCCAAACTTCTACACAGAATTTTGAAATTCATTAATTATGCAAATTTATGCAAATTTATTCAAAATTGACGAAAAATGCTACTTCTCCTCTATTTCACATTGGATTTTGATTCTGATTGTTTTATCTGATAGGGCTGGGTGGGGGCTTCCAAACTTCTACACAGAATTTTGAAATTCATTAATTATGCAAATTTATGCAAATTTATTCAAAATTGACGAAAAATGCTACTTCTCTATTTCACATCGGATTTTGATTCCGATTGTTTTATCTGATAGGGCTGGGTGGGGGCTTCCAAACTTCTACACAGAATTTTGAAATTCATTAATTATGCAAATTTATGCAAATTTATTCAAAATTGACGAAAAATGCTACTTCTCTCTATTTCACATCGGATTTTGATTCCGATTGTTTTATCTGATAGGGCTGGGTGGGGGCTTCCAAACTTCTACACAGAATTTTGAAATTCATTATTCATGCAAATTTATGCCAATTTATTCAAAATGGCTGAAGGTTCATAATGTTTTCATGTTTTATATTTCAGTTGTATACATGCATTGTTGGTATTCTCTTCTTTTGCATGCAGTAACATTATTATTTTATTCACTAAAGTTTTTCACTGAAGTTTTAAGGTTCAGGCTAGTTAATTTCTACAGATCTGCACTTCCGACGGGGACATTTATTACGCATTGCGTAATTTACTCATTCACTTGTTTTATTTATGAATGCTGTTCACAACTTCACATGCTTGTGCGATTTAATAATATATATTCAAAAGTAGAACACATGTAGCTCCCGTTAGTACAGTAGTTTTATGACACTGAAGAAAAATTAATGAGAGACAGTTGTGTGTAGGCTGAGTTTAGGCTGTATGTACAGTGCAGTATGTTATGTGATGACATAAAATTTAAATTTAATTTTTAAAAATGAATTTTCTAATGTATTGAAATTGTAATAGCAAAATGTCTTGTTTGTAATGACTTACATTTTGGTAAATAGTAATAGTCAATTTGCTTGTGCTTTATGGTTTGAAAATAATTTGATTATATATGGCCCATGGGGTCAAACAGATCTACAAGTATATCCAAAATAAGAACTTCAACATATCTATTTCCTCCTACAGTTGAATACATTTAAAAAAACAGTCATGTTTTCAAAGTAGTAATTACATTATAAATATCTATACAGTTTTTGAACTTTGCCTGGAATGAGAATATAATAAAGTAAAACTCATTTTAACTTCTGTTCATAACAACATACATTTGTAATAATCTCCATATGGGAATAAAACAAAACAGTTTTTGTTTTAACACCCTAGAAAATATGTTCACAGTGTTAAGACATGTACAGGAATTGGGATTTATAAATAAATGAATCATAACCCTTTTTGTGGAATTTCAAATATAAAAGAATATAAACATTCTAAAACTATACTGCAAATAATATGCAGCTTATTTGTTGCACAATCAATTTTTGTATTACTTGTAGAATCATTATGCTCTATATCTCCCTTTCTAAATACATTTGTTCTTAAAACACATCAGTACCTTTTTCTTCCCTTTCCAGGCAATATGGTACATTGTGCCATAATTCTCTCATTCCATTATGGGGACCATCCTGTTTCAGTAGGCTGGATAAATCCAGTAAGAAAGATAAAACCTACTCTTAATTAAGATTTACCTGTTTTTTTTATTCCTCCGCCCACCGAAGGTGGTGCCAGAGGCATTATTTCTTCTAATTATAGTTTACACATGAATACTTTAGTAGCAGTGTATTTAGTATATATAGGAGGCATTCCTTGCTTATAGACTTAATACAAGAACCATGCAGCTGTTGAAGGTAATAGATTAGAAGAAAATTGAACAATTGGTAGTACGACATAATCCGTAAAAATTCTGTATACATTTACTAAACTATCATGATTTTTTTTTTCTCATCATGGTTATCTGGCAACAATTACAAGACATTAAAGGATACAAGTCACCAAAAATTATTTTGCTCTGAATGTTATCATTATACTATATTAAACATATGGGTTTCAAATATTACTTCTATAAAGAGATATTGAAAGTTTAATTACACTCTCTATAAGCATAAACGGGACTCGTGAGTACACTACTTGACACACGCGTACGCGCTTGCCAAGATAAGGGCTCGCGCGGAACCCAACTCACAGTTCGGTTCTACGCGTGCAACGTCATGTTATCCTTTATTTCCTTCATACTCCTTAAATGTTGATCTACAATAGATTGCCAGATAAAGTTCTTTGAGGTTGATTTTATACTTTCTACATCTAGCTGTACACAAATTATTTTTTCAGGTGATTGGTACACTTTAAATGTATTAGCTGAAAAAAAATAAAAAAAGAAGAAAAATGATAACTATCTTTTATCTTTGACCTTGTCTGTTTCTTGTAGCCCAAGAAAAAACTAAGAATCACTGCCAACCGCTACTTCTTTGGATCAGAAGACAGAATGAGTTCCCCTGTGATACCTCCCCCGAAGCATGTTCTTCATAGCTCCTTTCATCATGAGGTGTTACGATCATGGCAGAACATTGACACGACCATCACACCTGACAATCTTGTATACCCTCTCTTCATCATGTAAGTATGGTGGCTTGTAATACTCATAGAATAATGTACATTGCAGGTATAAAAAATATATGTATATAGATATCTGCAATTCCATGTCGTATATCGTCTGTTGAGAGCCAGAAGGGCACTAACTCTGTGTTAAAGTACATGAGTTAATGCCCTTCTGGCTCCAAACAGACGATATATTACTGGCCACATGTAAGATTTTGATAGCCGCTACTAGAGCTTAGATCAGACCAAATAAAATGTGAAATTATACATTTGATGTCACTTTTATGTTCAGAACTCTACAATATTTGTTAACCTGATGACTACTGAATTCTCTAATTCCCATAGGCTTAACAAAGGGACCAACCGGTTCCTGTAGGCAAAGTGTCAACATACATCATGGGACACTGAATACCAGATACATGTATCTGGGACTTGTCCATGATCTGCTATGAAATCAACAAATGTTCTAAAATCTACTCCAATATGCCAAAATTTTGTCATAATTTTCTGTTGTATTGTGTTAGAAGACCAACTGCCCTTTTGCCTTATAAATGCAAACTTACAGTCACGCCTTTTCAAATGATGTCTGAAAACTGTTACCAAGTATTTATTTTTATTTTGATATACATGTAATCATGTTTACACATGAAAACATTCCTTTGGGTCACCTTTTTAAATTTTCAGTGCTTTCAAGTTGATTTAGAAACTATTTTCAAATGCTTCTACCTATTTCCCCACACCTTATTTTCAGTCCCTCTCTGCATTCACAAACTCACATGTTTGTCTTTCAGAGATACTCCAGACTAGATAGAGCCAGTTTCGAGTCTTCTTGCTGTAGGAATCACTTGATACATGTATGTTCAAATGCTTCTGTTATGTTTCAGTGTATTGGTTCTTTGTTTTCAATCCTTCTTTGCATTCACATTTGTCTTTCAGAGATACCCCAGACCAGATAGAGCCAGTTTCCAGTCTTCCCGGTGTGAACCGTTATGGTGTGAACACCCTACAGGCAGCCCTTACACCCCTTGTAGCTAAAGGCTTGAAAGCTGTGCTACTCTTTGGTGTTCCCACAGGATTACCTAAGGTAGAAAGTTAATTTTTAAAACATCTATCTGTTTCACCCATGTTATTATTTCCAAATTTCTGTCTTTCTAAGTAAAAATAAAAGTAGAGGTGTTGTGGTCTAGTGGATAAGTCCCTAGACTGTGAACCACAAGGTACAGGGTTCGAATCCCTGGCCCAGCACTAGTGTCTTTTGGCAAGACATTATTCTACATTTGCCGCACTTGACCCAGGTGAGGTACATGTAAATGGGTACCTGGCAGGAATTAATTCCTTGAAATGCTAGAGCACCATAAGAGCAGCCGTGCTAAAGCCAGGGTAATAATTGTGGAGCGCCAGCCGCCAGGAGTGTCAAGTCTGGCAGACATGTGCGCTATACAAGAACCCACTATTATTATCATCATTTAAAAGAATTTTTGTAGCTCTACACATGTATCTCTCCCTCTGATTTGCTTATTTCTGTATCTGACATTGCTCTTGCTGTCTCCATTCTCACCCGTCTTTCTGTTCTTGCCGACCTATTCCTCACTATCACTCTGTCTCCCTCTATCTATTTTCTTCTTGCTCTCTTACCCACTTGTTCTCATTCCATTAATCACCTTGATTTTTTTTTTTTTTATTGAAGTTCATTAGGATTTGATAAAAAATATTGCTTTTCTAAGAAAAAAAAAATCAGGAAACTTGAGAGTAAAACCTACTTTAACTAATTTGACAACTTTACTCCAGGCTTTGAATTCAGGAAACTTGAGAGTAAAGCCTATTTTAACTTACTCAACACCTTTAATCTAGGTGCTGAATATCGTCAATTTTAAGGGCAGGCCACACTGACTAATCTGAGGGGCACATGCACAAAAACCAAAACAAATCATCTAATGTGATACCAACAGGTCATCCCTAATGTCGCCTTCTTTGTCGTTTTTAGTTGGGCATTGCCGCCAAGTAGTCATCAAAGCTAATGTTTTGTAGCCTCTGGTTTATTTGATACCTGTTATTGAAAAAAAAAACACTAATTTTTTCCCCCATAGGATACAAGAGGATCGAGTGCAGACTCTGAAGACTCTCCTGTTATTCAAGCAATCCGTGTGATCTCAGAGAGCTTTCCTCAGCTTCTTATCTCATGTGATGTTTGTCTCTGTGCCTACACTAGCCATGGTCACTGTGGTGAGTCTTCCATAACCTTTGCCATTTGGCGTGTATCTGCTGGAGACCGCTCAGCTTCCAGCATTTCCAGTGTACACTGGATGTCTGGAAAGTTGTTGATCCGTGTTTGATGCGTGCATGGTGCACTGTGATGCCTGACCTTAAATAGTTCATTGTTAATGGAGTGATTTCTACTGAGCTGAGTCAGCGAGATTATAAAATTGGATGTCCACATTTAAACCTATAGTGCCCCCCCCCCAAAAAAGGCATCCGTTAAATGATGTGGATTATATTAAAATTATAGGGTGTCTTCCAAAAGATGCCCTGACGCCCTCCTTGCTTAAAAGCCAAGGGGCTGTAATATCTGATAATCTCTAAAAGAAGTAAGATAATGACCAGTAAGGATGACATCATTAGTTTTGTAATGCCCTTGTACTGAAATGTCCTTTGGTAAACTTTCACACTTGGTATAAACCATTTTATTGCAGGTATTCTAAATGAAGATGGTACCTTGGACAATGAAGCGAGTATTCAGAGGCTAGCTGAGGTTGCACTCTCTTATGCCCAGGCTGGTAAGTGTAGTTTCTTTTCACTGAAGACCTATTCAGGCATTAGGTTGTATCTGCTTTTTAAAAAATATATTTAAAAAACACCATAGCAAAAAGAATTAAGTGGAATGGGCTGCATATTTTAGTGGCTTAAAATACTTGGATCAACTTGTATGCATGGGTCTAGCTTTATGCTCAACTGTATTGTTTAAACCCGCAAAATATTGCCTCTTGCTTTTTCATTCGCGTTTAAGATTTGCTGTGACAGTGTCTCAAAGATGGTTTGCTCTGTTATGTCTGAGCAAGCCTTTATGTGCTATCATCGTACTCAGAACAAATGACATGAGCAAACTGTAATTACGAGCTGGCTTGTTAAATCGAAACTAAAAGATAAAATATTCATGGACAAGGTTTAGTAGTGATTTGAGATTATAGAGAATATTAGAGATACAATAAAATTGTAGTTTATGAGCACACATTTGCTTTCATTGGGCAGCAAAGGCATCAATATGGTTGTTGGGAAGAGGGAGGGGAGAGTCAAGGAATGATGGACATGGTTACTTATGTGTATTTCAACCTACATGTATACGTATGTGAAAAAATCTTTCACAAACGAGTTCACTTTCGATGACAGAACATCCAGGCAAGTACACATACACATGTGAAGTGCCTTTCTTTCACTTAAATGACTCCTCGATTTGTTTTGGTGTCGTTTTAGGTTGTCATGTTGTGGCGCCCTCTGATATGATGGATGGGAGGATTGGAGCCATCAAGCACCTCCTCATGACCAGTGGGTTTGGTAACAGAGTGAGTACTCAACGATATTAACCTGTTGAATGTGGTTTGATTTTGGCATAGCATGCACTTCTCATAGACCCCAGTTGGAGATGCAGTGAAACCTGTGTATAAAGACCGCTCAAGGGAGACGAGGAAAGTGGTCTTTATGAGCAGGTGGTCTTTATGTACAGGTTTCCTATAATACACGTTTAAATGAGAAACACCGCTCAAAGGTAATAAAAATTGTGGTCTCTATAGACAGGTGGTCTTTCTATACAGGTGGTCGCTAAAGCAGGTTTGACTGAACATGTATATGTGGCTTAGTCTTCGACCGGTTGATGGAGAATACTATTTGTGTTTTTCATGGAGAAAAAAAATAATGGTCGACGTTCATTATTGGTTTTATCTTGTCCATTCGATTAGGTAGTTATCTCTTGTCTATTAAAGATAATGAGAAGCGGCATAGCTTTAAGTCCACTGCAAACTGTAAAGATTATAATTATTGCAAGAACTTCCTGTAGCATTAGCTGTAAAATTTAATCTTGTATACTCTTGCTGATTTAGGTTTCTAATGGACATGTTAATACTAAGATTTTTTTTTTAAATTGCCAGATGTTCTATACCAAGTCAGTAGGCTATGGCCCTTCAGTATTAAGGACATTCAACCTCAGTAGGTAAGTCCCTTGGATAGGACTTGTAGCTTCTTGTCCCCTGGTTGCTTATCTACATACAGGGATAATCTTGCTTTTTAGCCGTCAAGTAAAAAGCAAAAGAAAATCACATCATGCATGTGGAAATGAATGTGATGATGTAGAAACCAAAAAATCAAAATCAAATCATGCTTGGACTCTACCAATGACAGGTATCAGTGATGAGCTACAGCGCCAAGTTTGCCTCCTGTTTCTATGGGCCTTTCCGGGATGCTGCCAAGTCAGCCCCTACCTTTGGGGATAGGAGATGTTACCAGCTACCTCCTGGGGCCAGGGGGCTCGCAATGAGAGCTGTGGTAAGATCATAGATATATTACATAAGCCCTGCTCATATCTGCCACAAATGTTGCGACTATTTTATGGATATGCCGCCATGAACGGTAGATATGAACTGGTACCACAGAATAACTTGGTACTTTGCGTCTTGCTGTTTCACGTCTTTTTGCCCTGCCGGGACCTAGTAAAATGAGGTGTTATTACTGATACCTAGCAGATAGGGATGGCAACCACAAAATAGCTGTAACATTTAGGCTTGCTCGGTGAATCCGTGCAGTGGCCGAGTGCATCGCATCGGTCACATGACTAATTTGGTCTGGTGCCTGAACCATAATATTTTGAGTTACTACAATGCATGACAGTGCTTGCCAGAAGGAGTGAATGCCATAATATTTCTGATGCACTTACAAGAACGAAGGAATAATGCAGTGCTAACATGAAGAATGTTTGAGGAAAATCACATCAGCGATAATGCAATATCTGCAGATCTATACGAATAGGGCTATAGAGACACTATGATCAAAAGTGAAATGTCAAATTTCATTGTATATGGGAGATTTTACCATTTCCTTTTAATATTCTTGTAGTTATATTTTAGATTTTCATTGATGTTGACTGTCTCTCTGTTAGTAAAGTTCTCTCAAATGACCCTGTTTGGGAAAAGTTTCTCCATGATTTATCCTTATTTCTGTACGTCAATACAGGACTCAGTGATTCATTAAAGTTCTCTCACTTGCCCCTAATTGGGAAGTCTCGCCATATATCCTTATATCTGTGTGTCATTGCAGGACCGTGATGTAACCGAGGGGGCTGATTATCTAATGGTGAAGCCTGCAATGCCATATTTGGACATAGTAAGAGATACAAAGGAAAAGGTGAGTTGTGGTACATGTCTACGTAAAGCTGTAATACTAGCAGTACACTAATATGTTTTCTAGGTCAATTGCTCCCCTTTGACCTTGTCAAGATGCCATCAGTGGACATAAAAGAAAGTATGCCATTTTACACCACGGGGCTAACCAGGGAGCCTTCTACCTCACAAAACAAACAACTCTAGAATCTTGTTTTCCATTGCCCAAACTACAGCAAAAACCTGTACACAAAGATCACTTGGTTTGGACAAGAAATTTGGTCTTTATAAGCAGGTGGTCCTTATTTACAGGTTTAAGAAAGACTGTTCAAGGGAAACCAAAATGTCTTTTTAAACAGGTGGTCTTTCTGTAAAGATGGTCGCTAAGGCATGTTTCACTTATTATCGATGTCTGCCTACTCAAATACCCTTACAATACCATATCAAAATGTTGCTGTAGTTGATGTGATCACGCAAGTTCTGAACACCCCTTTGCCTTTCAGCACCCTAATTTGAAGCTAGCAGTCTACCATGTATCAGGGGAATATGCTATGCTGTACCATGGGGCCAACCAGGGAGCATTCGACCTCCCCAAAGCTGTCATGGAGGCCATCAAAGGCATGAGGAGAGCAGGTAAGGAAATCCCATTGTCATGTTATGTTATCCACTTCTGAGGGTTCCCGTATTTGTAACAGTTGCGTTTGAATTGAAGGTATTTTTGCATTCTCATAATGATGTAAAGAAACTCTCAGAATCAGACTTTAATGACAGTTGCATTTAATATATTCGTAATGGCAAGAAAATTATTTATACTACAATTCAAAGGAAATGGATAATAGCTGATTAATGTGCAAGGAGAAAAGGACATCAAGAAAGTTGTCCCAATCAATTGCAATTCAATAACAAGCAAGCAGTCTCATTCTCAGTGAATGTGACTTCCAGCAGGTTCTCATTAAGTTTTTCTTACTTTGCTGGTCTTGAATAACTCGCCCACTGTATGGTAAAAAATTCAAAATTACAGGTAGCCAGTTTCTCTTGAAAAGCTGTCCCTTTTTATATCCCAACTCAACGGTAGCTCTAAATTCGTAAGTCTTCTTTTTAAAGATAAAGTCGAGTTGTGGTCATGTGATTACATTGTGAAAGAAACTGTCTCAAAGCAATTGGAAAAAGGTTGATCATGAAATGGTATAATAATGTTAGGTTTTGGAATCATCAAAATGACAAGAAATTGACCCAATCTCGTTGGAAAGCACATACATGTACGCTTCACACAGGAATGGGTATATGGGACTGCACACTCAAACATGTGGCATGAATGTTCGGCCCAAATACTCCAGCTATTTCTCGTCATTTTTCATATATGGGGGCATTTGAAGAGCAATCCTTTTCAGGGGACATTTCTACTCTGATGTTCTTCCAAACTGACATAAAAAGAATGAGAACACTCACAAATGATCTTTCACCTTTTCCAGAACTCAACTTTCTCTTTAACAGCAAATCATTATAGTCACCTTTGGAAGATACTACTTGTCATCCTTCAGGTCAAAATGAAAGTGTTTGAAGTTTGTGTGAATCCATCCTCCCTAATGTGCCTCTTGAAATAGATTACAAAGTTTGAATAAAAATATTATCGGTTAGTTTATTAAAAGTGAGTTTTGCTTCTTTCGTTTCCTTGACTGTACTGATTGTGCTAAAATGAATGTTTCACAAGTCGTACCACTAATCAGAAGAACCTCTTCAGTGATCTGGGGAGCGTTTCATCAAGCGTTTTGTCAGTGATTTTTACCGACAAATTTGCTCTCGGCCAATCAGATGCAAGGATTTCAGTGGCTTATAACAGTTGTCGGTAAAAATCACTGACAAAACACCTGATGAAACGCTCCCCTGAAGTGCATAAAAGTTCAGTTATATCTATCACACACCAGGAATGAACATCATTTCAAATCTTCTTACATGTATGCTAAGTGAATGCTTCATCATCACTGACAAATCAAAGTAAATTTGTTATAAACTATCTATTAATTCATCTCTCCCTTTATAGGAGCAGATATCATCATCACATACTTTGTGCCAAACATCCTGGAATGGATCAAGAATACATAGGAATGATGACCCTCATTGTAATGCAAGCAGTATATACAGTCGAACCTCATTATAAAGAACAGTTATACAACTCTCATTATCAAAATGTAATTTTGTGGGTCCTGCTTATTTATATTCCATTGTTTTCTAGACTTGATATAACAAGGTTTCTATATGAAGAGGTAATTTCAATTGTCCCAAGGAGATTTGTTATAACGAGGTTCCACTGTATATATATATATTTTTATATGATTTTTACATGAAGGTATATTTTTTGAGTACTTTTCATAAATTAATGTTCTCAAATTATTAGACAACTGCATCAGTTTAAATTGAGACATATCGATAATAGAGAGTTATTAATATATGATAGAGAGAAAAATATGAACACACTTGGGTTTTCTTTGTATCTGTTCTTCCATATATTTCATATACATGCATTTTAAAGAGCTTACATATGATAAAAGTTTCTGTAACGTTATTTATAAGAGATTTTTCTCTACGTCTCATTTTCAAGGCTTTACGTACATGTATGTAGATCTGCATGTGTACTTCCAACTTGATCATGTACTTATATTGTTCAGTTAATTTTTTTTTGTTATATGAGTATATCAGCAGTCAGTGTGACTGTTACAGAATATTTCTATACTAATAAACATTTACACCAAAACTGCCACTTGCCAATAATTGCACCCAAAAATGTATACATTTGCATACATGTATTTACAAGCAGATTACATGTTGTCTTATACAGAAGTGTAGACCAATTGAATAATATTGGTTTTGATTATGATTATGATTATGAATATTGACAAAGTAGAAATGTTGAGAATGTTATTATTGAATTTCTTTTTACAATTTTTACTTTAGGTCTCCTTTCAATGGTGTGGTTCTGGATTTTGATATTCACTGCAATATTTTGCATTCTTTAAAAGGCCAAGTCTACGAAAAGAGAAACGTTAAGTTTTGTTAACAAGTCAAACTGGAGCTTCCATACTTCTAAAGCTAAATCTAAAGCCATAGACTTTTCTTATTTTTATGACACTTTTAATTAATTAGGAGATATAGATATTATATAATGTTTTAAAAAAGTAAGGACTTATGCATGGATACATCTCACAAATTATGTTATTTTATCCTTAAAGGGGCTTTGTTATTTGACCATTTTTATGTAATTTTTTTTTTCCCCCTCTGAATTTCATTTTAAGACTATAGAATATAGGTATATCTACTGCATTTTTTCCCCTCTGAATTTCATTTTAAGACTATAGAATATAGGTATATCTACTGACATTTTTCCCCTCTGAATTTCATTTTAAGACTATAGAATATAGGTTATCTACTGACATCATATTGATATAATAAATTTGACTGTATTTCAAGTAATACAGATGATTTGACTTGTTAACATAAATTACAAAATTTAGGTATTTGATCGCTGAAAAAGACGTATCATCTGTTTGGAGCAAAAGGGCGTTAACTCTGTACAAATGATGGGACTTAACGCCCTTCTGGCACTAAACAGACGCTATGTAATATTTTGCAATCATACCTTTTGTCTTATATTATGCATACTTGCAATATGTATCAAGGAGTCAGGGTAGAACTCAGATACCATTGAATAAGATGTTGATTATGTTGGTTAAAAAATGCATGCATGCTGTTGCATGAAAAAGGAAGTGTATCACAAAGTGTATACCAAATAATAAAAAAACTGAAATGCTTTAACTTGTTCCTGCAGTTTCTGTGTATGCTGTTATGTATTCTTCATTATTTAAAAACGTACCTTTAAACGTCTGCGTGAACTTTAATAGTAATCATAATACTAATGATGATGATGATGATAATGAAAATGGTGATTATTATCGGATTTATGATGATGATAGTGATAATATTAATGATAAAAACAATGATAATAATGATATTAATAATATTATTAATGATTATGATACTACTACTACTACTACTACTACTACTACTACTACTGCTATTACCATTGAAAATACTCGGCTGATATAGCACTTTGTAGCCATCTCTATGCATTCACAAAGTCATGGGTGCAAATCCAGGGGGGGGGGGACGGGGACCTTTTTGAAGATAAGCGAAGTCCCCACCCCCCCCCCCCCCCCCCCCCCACACCTTTTTGAATAACCTTTTTTTTTTTTTTTTGCTTGTCAGAGAATTTTGGAGGAAAACTAGAGCCCACAAAATGTGATAACCCCTTTTTTTTTTTGGGGGGGGGGTTGTCAGAAAAAAATTGTCAGACATTTTTTTTTTATTTTCGGACAGGTACAAAAGTTAAATCACACGGTGTCCCCCCCGAATTTCAAATTGGATTTGCGCCACTGCACAAAGTATAATGAAAATTTTACGTTAATGAAATGTGATGTGCAATCGAGAAGGAATAAGAAGAAAGCACAAGTTATTCAATAGAGAACTAAAGAGAAAGTGCACTCAATATTTTTTTCTCAGTACTATTTAAACTTCATCTTCTTTCAAAATATGTCTCTCTGAAAGGGTTTTTGTTTTTCCAAACTTTAATTGCATGGGTGTCGATCCCGGGGGGATGGGGGTATATATCCTCCCCCAAAGTTGAGGTGGGGGGGGGGGGGTGGTCTGTATTATCCCCCCGCCATATATTTTGGATAAAATAAATAAGAATTATGATACATTCATTTAAAACTAATAATTATCCAAACTCCTTATGTTTGATCTTGAAATACTATCACATTCTTTAATGATTAGAAGTAAGGAAATAAGAAATGCCATAATTTCAAAGCGAAAATATCGAAGAAAATTTGTTCGCTTGCATTGTTATTCTCAATTAAGGGGTTCCATCCAGTGGCGTAGATCGGTGCATTCCTTCTTTTCACTAAAACCATTTTGGGGTGCTCTAAAATCCTTCCCCCACACCCACACCCCCCCCCCCCCCCCCCCCCCCCAATCATGAACACGGATTGACACCCCTGTTTAACTGGTTTGTTCATCTTGCTTTGTCGCATTTTAACCGATCAAAACAGTTTCCGAAAACTTCAGAAAATTGAGGCCTACGGGGGAAAAAATAGAACATTGCCCTCGGGTTATAGTTATGAGCTGATTTATCTTGAATTGAAGTGTCATTCTAAGCGCAGAATGTCTTTGAAGTCTGAACACTCAAAAACAGGCATCTCTTGAAGGTGAATTGTTGCCCGGGCAGTAAACCATTTATACACACAACGTGAAAGTTCATTTGGCGTTCAAGACCTATGTACCATCTATAGATGTTCATGAACTGATTAAAAGAAATTCGAAACTGCCTTTGTTTTCCAGCACTATTTTAGCTTGACCGAAATCAGTATTCATTGGGTGAAAATTGTGTCGAAATATTTCCCCTCCCGCTGTCTCTTCTATATGTTTCAAGTTGGATAAACGAAATATAAAAAAAAAAAAAAAACTAAAGGAAAGATTAGGGGATGTAGAATTTAAAATTTAAGATGAGGACGGATCACAATCATTCTTGGAGGAATTATCTAGAAATGGAATTTCGGCGTACGTGTTGGTTTGGATGTGGGGGGAACACTTGTTTATCGGATTCTCAGTAAAAGGTAATGTACTAGAAAAAGCGAGATGAACAAAAAAGAAATATCATCTGGTGATGGTTTTGGAAGGTCTTCCTTCTAAAGAATGACGTACGTGCGAGATTTGCTCACGACTCGCTCTTGAACTGGGCGCAGGCTCTTTATTCTAGGATTAAAAAGTCGGAGAGGGGCACCCTTCTCAGTTTCATCCGATGATCTCCTCCGATCCGTCTTGATGAAATGGCAGGGGCCTTGAGGCGAGTGTGTTTTCCAAGTTCACCGAAAGGGTATGCTTCGGCAGTTGATGCGTGCCTAACAGTGGCGAATCCAGGATTCTCTGGCCGAGGGAGTGGGGGAGGGCTAGAGAGAAAGTCCGAAAAATCTCTGACTGGTAACAAACAAACAATCAGACAAACAAATGGGGAATTGCATTTTCAGATGGGTTTAAAAAAAAAAAAATTAAGTCCTTAATTTTGTCGGGGCCGTAGCCACTCGGACACAATTTTGTGTAAATTCTTTTCTTCCATCCATAGCACGATCGCAAAGACTTTCGAGATATAAACCTTAGGCAATATCCATAGCATTGGCAATCACTTTTGAAAGGTGCGAAGATATTTACATTGACATAATCATTACATTATCCGAACATGATTTCTCTAGGCAATACAAAATGGTTTGCAATTGCCATT
This sequence comes from Heliocidaris tuberculata, assembly GCA_025618425.1. NCBI lineage: Eukaryota > Metazoa > Echinodermata > Echinoidea > Camarodonta > Echinometridae > Heliocidaris > Heliocidaris tuberculata. The sequence goes on from CM046848.1 coordinate 15,894,486, forward strand.
CAATTGATTTCTTGAAAGTCTTTGCGATCGTTTTGATTGTAATTAGATTTTCGATTTAGATTTTATTTAATTTCATTTTCATTTTTCAAAGTATATAGCAATAACTATTGTGCAGTTAATAATATAAAAATAATTGACAACGAAACAAAGTGCAGAAACATTTTCGATTATTACAATTACAAGCAAAATAAAGAGTATTAACGTTTGAGTTGTAAGAAAAAAATAAGAACAGTGAAGACTACGTTAGAGTAATTATATGAAAATGAGAATGAAAACAGAGACCACCAAAGAAGCAGAGCTTGTAGGTACGACAATTCGGTTTTTTCTGGAGGCAGCGCGTGTCCCCCCCCCCCCCCCCTCCCTATGGATCTGCCAGTGATGCCAACGCCCTTTCATACGTCACTTTTAGATCCTCCTTCCACGGAGAGTTGAAAAGTTGAAGTACGATGGTGCGCGTGTAAAGATTCGCAGCCGGATTTAGTTTTCTCGAACGCTATAAGAAGGTATTTGTAAAATGTGCTCAATTAACCAATTCCTGAACAGTTAACATGAAACGTCTTTGTGTTTGTGAAATGGGCGGGCACAGTACTTGTAAGACACGCCCACAATTCTATGACAGATGAAGAAATGACCAATCATAGCATGCCCTCCAACTTTCACAACATGATCCATAAGAATGACTGGTTTATTTTGATTTAACACCTATATAAATGACGTTTGCAAAATGATTATATGGAATGCATGACGTTCGATTTTTTCTTTTCTTTGCAAGAAGTTCATGAATATTTCTTCCGCCACCAAACTCCGGCTGGCTTCATTTGAGATAACCTAAATGAGCTTTCGGAACTCGTGTAAATTATCAACACCTCCGAACCTTTGGATTGGCTTAAGAAAGGAGGAAAATAAGTTGTCTGCGCTGTTTGAAATTCAAACTGGAAAGGTATGATGTTATAACTGATTTCATGATTCATATTTAGTTTCCGTCCATTTGTTGCTATTTTCTTTCTCTTTAAAAAAAAAATAAATGAATACGTATGTTTGATTTGTTGTCGTATAAGGGCTGTCATTTTAGTGTTTTTTTCTTCAATTGAATCTAATTATGTTATTCATGTGCCAGCACTTTACATTCTGTTATGGTGTTTCGTTTTCATAACTTTTCTGCTTTAAAGTTAGATATCACCTTTTCTTGCAATAACTCCTACTTTTCCTGTATGCTTTATGATTAACATACAGCTTCCATGAAGATGAAATTCTTCCTAGTCTTCACCTTAGTTCTCGCGATTTTAGCGGTATCTCGAGGATGCCCGACGAAAGAGAAACCAATGACAGACAAACCCACCGACATCATCGAGGGATCTGGAGAAACAGATCCCGTCCATCATCGGACAATCATCGTCAATCCGGAAGGATATTTACCGACGGACGATCTCGGCTCTTTGACTGGTCTGCGACCAAGATACTCGGGTCAAATGCGTGATCGAGCTGTAAAGCAGGAAAATTATCCTCCCCGAGCTAAAAAGATAGATCTCGACAACAAATCTCACGAGGATGGGACGGATGGTTACGCGGCTGCGAAGCGATCAGGAAATGGGGAGAAAGATCAGAGGTTGATTCTTGGAGGCAGCGACTCGCTTATGACGGGGTCTGAAAACGATCGCCACCCGCATCAAGCCCACTTTGTGTCCGATACCGTTTCTCTAATGGAGACTGTTCGCTCCTCACAATCTGCTTCGGCTCCATCCTTGCCTGAAGGTCAAGATGGATCAGTTTCTCCTGAACATCTTAGCCAAGAGTTATCCCAAATCCGGAGTCCGAGTCAGGTTCTGCCCGGCCTTTCAACAGCCGACCCATCCGGCACTTCAAGCCAACCCGCACTTCCTTCTCTTTTACCTGAACTCATGGCAGCCGAGTCTAGAAGTCCATCTGCTGAATCCATTCCGAACATTCAGCTATCTGGGCTCTCCACAGTACCAGCCTTTGTCGTTCAGGACCCTGGCGCTGCGCTCATCATGAAACAACTTCCTCCAGAGCTGTTAATGTACTTGCAGACGCTGGGGACATCTGTCGAGGGCCACCTCTTGGAAGAGTTTCGAAGCATCGGGTTCAGTATGGGGCCCCACGAAGAAGGGTAAGGGTAATATCAAGTACAGACTACTGTTTCACAACTGCGTAACACTATTAATCTATTCTGGATCTATTCTGGATATATTCTGATTGAATAGAAATTAAAAACTTTATCGCAAATAGCGGACACTTTCCAAATTGAGACAAATTTACAGTCTTGAACATAACAAAATATATTTTAGAATTGTATATAAATATACAATTATTATTACATAATAATTACACAAATTTATATTCTAAATTATGATTACAGGTAGAGTGATCATTAATAATACGTATATTTTAGTTGTTTTTCTTTTTTTTACTGGTACATTATTTTGCTGTGTCGAACTTATTACTCCTTGGTCATTGAGAATTAATTGAAACATCGAAAGTGAAACAGTTATTTATTGTTAAATTCAGTTAACTATACTATGATCGTCTTCTCCTGAAGACGATCAGATCATACTGATCGAAACGACGAGAACCAAAGAGCTCTTAGTCGAGCTTACCAGCCCTTTCAAGGCTCTTATTTCTTGAATAATACAATCATGGTGTAACCCTGAAAACTATCTACAGTTAAGTTGCGTTTATATCAAACTAGATCAACGAATGTTTGTATGGATTCCTATTAACATCCATATGGAAGCATTTGATGAAAACACAATCTCTTTTACACAGACAGCAGATGTCACATCCCAAGTACAGGACAATCTGTTCTTCAGGCGATGTCCAAGTTCGGTCGTATCGCTGTTCGACATGGATCTCGACCACGGTCAACACGTCCTCTTTCGACGTCGCCACTTACATCGGCTTTCACCGGCTATTCAAGTACATTCAGGGAGAGAATTCAAGGGGTGAGTCGAATGATTACATTTCAAACCGAGACGATAGACAGGCGTAGAAGAGAAGAACGACTAAGAAGGATTAAATGAATAAAGAACACAGAGAAGGAAAGAAAGTGCATGTATCTTATAGTAACAAAAAAAACAGGAAAAAAAGTATGATTATACACGGCACATGCTCCGGGGATAGTAACACTAACAGAATTCTTCAGTTCTAGCCGAAACCCAATACTATATATTCCAACCCTAACCCTAAACATAAACCTAACCCTATGTATTTGAAGAAATAAAGGATATATTACCGAATACAGATTTCGGATTCCAGATCCGATCTGATTAAACACTTAATTCACTTAAAACTGTTACAAGCTACTTTCCCATTAAATCAGTGTAAGACATTTGTCGGAAAATTTCGATATCGCCGGAATTGCTTTACTTTACAAATAAACATATCTGAAGAAAAGAAAAACACATCCTATTTTCTTTTTTTCTTCCTTTTTTTTTGGGGGGGGGGGGGAGGAGGGGGATTGTACGAAATTTTTCGTCAACCTTGACAACCCCTCGCTATCAAATAAAACAAACATGTTCTCGTGATGCATCTGCAATAGTGTTGCTGCTGCCGTTGGGGGTACCCCTGTCGGCACATTTGAAATCTGAGGACCATCTTTTTTCGGCTACCTTGTCGGAAAATATGGGTCGACATATCCATTCAAAATGTCTTATCGATGCCCCTGTATATGATTATTACAGATAATTATATCTATTTGGTAACCTGTCTTCTTAGGAGGTAAGCTAGATATGGCCAAACCAGTCCGGACACAGGTGATACCAGAACCTGCCACGCAGGAGACTCGGGGAGGAGGCGATGGGCGGACTCGTTACACGGTCTCTTTCTACGTTTCTCGCAAACGGGATGTGGATCTTCCGACGCCTCTGGATAGACGGGTAAGCCTCCAATTAGTGGCGGGTCCAGGACGAGGTGAGGGGTGGGGTGGGGGGGGGGGTGGAGGAGGGTGCCCACATAGTTAATTTTCTCACACACCCCTCCTCTGTCAAAACAAATCTAGCTTACCTTTAACACAAATCATTTTTTTTTCTTGTCAAAGATATTTCTACCCCCCCCCCCCCCCTTTGCTCCAGTCAGGGAATCCTGGATCCGTCACTGCTTTCTCCGCCCCATAATGCATCTTTAAATCTTAGCTCATATCTCCCATCTCTCTTTCTTTTTCTCTCTCTCTCTCTCTCTATTTTATTATTCTTTCTTTACTCTTACTCTTAATTCCTGTTGATGTATATATGACAATCTATGACTTTGTAACTTCCTGAATCGATAGTTTTCGTTAAAGCTTTCAGGGATGTTTTTTCTTACCCTCAAGAAAGATTAATCGACAATATGTCAAAATGTTTCCCTAGTACGATGTAGAATTTGTATTTTTTAACAATATGTAAGAATATTTCTGAAGTACCTTTAAGCTTATGTAAGCCCGAGCATAAGCATAAACATGGTAAACTTTAGCACATTATAGTTTTCTCGTGTATTTTTTCAAACCCTGAATCCTGTTTCATCTGTTCAGATCTTTATTGAGGAGTTGAGACCTTCTCGCTTTTATGCCTTGACATTTGGCGGATTCCCCATCAGTCAGCGAGTGGACGAACAAGCTCTGCGGCTGGCCCGACTTCTTCCGAACTCCAATCGGAATCAATCAGAGCAACTCGGATCGTCCATCTTCGTCGATGTGTATGATACGTAAGTTTATTTCAGTATTTGGTTCACTAAATACTATTCATGTGAACTATTCTATAGAGAATTTGGGTTGGTTATTGACCAGAGGCACATGTGCCGCCATTGTCAGTGCCTTTCAAAATCTACGCTTCAAGAGCATGTTCCATGACGCAGAAAAGTGATGTCCCTTGCTGCCCTCCCCTCCCTTCACCGATTTTGTTTGTACAAGGCTACTCGAACGCCGAATCGCCGATGTTATCTGCCGCAAGAAGTGGCGAATAAAGACCGATTCAACTATTTTTATTATTTAAGTCTTTGTTTACCTTTACAATCTAATGCACACAATGTTTCCGTTTTGAATCCAGGAGATTAACTAAAATCATACCAATGACCACAAAAAAATATTTCATGCTTTCTATGCCATATCTTTATTTTTTTCCAGTCCAATGAAGTTGACCGATCGACACAATGAAATTCTCATTCCATTGGGAATAGCTGATAGTCCTCGACACTGGTGTTCGAACCCAGGACCTACAGACGAGTGATAAGATATCTCTCTTTTTTTTAAATCAACATATTGTCATAGAGGTGTCAGTCAGGGGCGGCAAAAAGTGTTCAGCATGTACGGATTGGAGGTATAGCCTAGAGTTATAGGAAAGTTTCTTACCGTATGATTTTCTTTTAACGGTAGATATTGTTTTATCACCCTTCTTTACTTATTAATGATTTTGAAAATGAGTTTTCATTTATTGATTTTTCATTTTCCTGCCGAATTATGTTAGTGGGTTTGCTTGATATAAATGTATTTTTGTGTGTGCTTGTCTTAAAAAAAAGTTTGGTGAATTGCACACGAAATCGTATTTTGGATTGATGGGGACATAGTCGTTCAGACTCAGTTTTGCGGGTGGGAGGGGGGAGGGGGTTGACACATCTTGCCCGAATGTCAATTTTCTAGTTTTGATGATCTTTTTTCTTCAAATTATTTTTAGATAATATATGATAATTGCAAACGAATATGAGAAGACGGTTGCCAGAATATTACTAATTTAAAAATGTACAAGTGCTGTATCCCCAGCCCCCTTCCTCGTGTTATTATGGATGCGGAGTAGCCTATATTTCCAAGACAGGCAATGACTTTTCTTTTTTAAATTTATACCTGAAGATAAAAGAGCTTGATAATTCCATGTATTTTATTACATGAGAAGAGAAACGATTGTCTTTTTCTATTTTCTCCAGAAACGCAATCTGGCTCGTGTTGGATAGGTTTCATATCATATATCAACAGCGAAATATCCTGAGCTGCTTATATTCATATCGAAATGAGGATTGTTCAAAGGTTTCTAAATAAAATACCAAAATACCAAAAGGTAAAGGGAGGTTGATAATTATATATTTCCATTGTCATACAAACAATGTAAAGTATGTCAAGTTTTAGGTATTTGGAAAACTTAAGAGGCTCGGCGCTGGCTTGCTTTTCTCTCTATCTGCATGTAATCATCTCATTACAAAAAAAATCAAAAACAAATATCGGCCCCTTCTTTCTTCCTCTCTTTTCATTCCACTCTATCTAATAATATGATGAAGGTCAGGAGCGTCGCTAGACCAACTTCGCCGACAAGGTCGCTGAAAAAGTTTCAAGCCAAAATTTGCCGACAAGGAAAAAAAAAAGAAGAAGAAAACGGTTATCGAATATCTAAATTTGCCTACAGAAATTCACATTGTAATTGAAAATCAGCTTGGGTGCATATAGTGTAAAAACCCAAAACATTTACTATAATATACAGTGCGTCCCAGAAAAAACGAAACCCTAAAACGAAGGATTTGTGACCGCAATATACGCTCTATAACAATAATTTTCTATTTTCTTTAAAGTAGAATAGAATTGTTATAAATGAAACCTTGATGGCATTAATCCATGCTCGCTTCACCGAGCGAGATTGTTTTAAAAATGGCATGAAAAAAATTCATTTGTGCCAGATTTTGTTAAAACTGTGAAAACGTTCATATCACATGAGAACTTGACGTAACTTGAATATCAGCTTTAAGAGATATGATACGCGAGATTCCCATTGTTTGATGGCATGCATTCAATAAGAATTTTCATTAAAAATGGACCAATTTAGAGTGGTGGCAGGGCCGTACGCCCCCAGAATTTACAAAATCAATAAATATCCCTCCAAAGATGAAAAAGTGCCCCTCCTGCGACGGAAATGGGCCCTTCCTGAGGTGGAAAATTGCCATATTCATGATATCTTTCTGCCTAATGTGACCTTTATACCATATTTTGCCGTTTGATAACAATGTAAGGTGTCATTTACTTTAATGCTCATGGAAATGCAGTTCTGAAAATTGCACAATCGCTTTTTCGTAACGATTGCATATACAATTTTGCACCAAATATGCCCTTTCCTCACCCCAACCATCAACAAAAAAAAATGATCATCCTTTTAATATTTTATGATGAGGGTATTATCGTTACCCTCGTTATCAAAATAACCACATGAAAACAGCCTTCTCATTTTGGTTTTATGCTTCATGTTTGTTCGCATGTGAACCTAATGTTTTCATGGTTTTCCCAAAATTTGGCACAAATGAGTTTTCACATGTCATTTTCAAAACGGTGCTGCTCGGTAATGTATATACGGATGGATGCCATCAGAGTATCATTTGAAAGCATAATTCTACTTCATGTGAAATGGATAACTGTTGTCATAGAGCACATATTTTCATCACAATACCCCTTTGTTTTAGGGTTTTGGTTTTTTTTTGTTGTTGTTGACGCATTGTATTACAGAGAATAACTCATAAGCAGCAGCCATTATGCCCATGTTTTAATTTCTTCTTATTTAGTACTTGTATATATATTCTAAATAGTTTTGACGAAATTTTTACCTTTAATATAAGAATGGAAACAAATTAAGGATTATACGGTACCAGATTTTGTGTCGGAAGCGAAGCCTACTAACATGGGCTAAAAGGAATGGGGAAAATACACTTTCCTTTTGCTCTGAAACAATGGGTCAAGTGATTACACAAATGAAAAGGCAGTGTGGCCTGTGAGGGTTAATGATGGTGTTACTTCTTTAACTGTTAAATTCTAGCTTTACTGTCCTTTCCATACTGTGATATTCACAATTAGGGTTTGATTTTCTAAATCCGATATTAAGATTACATGCGAAAATCATTTTATAACTTTGTATTGTTTCTTCCATTATTCCAAGCCCAATGTTATCTGCAATGTCAACGACTGAAAGGACAATTTATGATGCTCTTTGAAATTCACGACTGAATCATTTTTTAAATATCTTGTGTATATTATTCTCATGTCTTTTTCTGTTTGTATATTAAGTAATAAATATTCCAGAATACTACAAGCCTTCTCATGTAGTTTCAATGTGTTTGCAGGCCCCTGGGAGCCGGGGATGCTGGGGGTACTGCAGCACCCCCTAGAAGGCTGAGGGGTGCTGTAGCTAAAAAGTAGTTAAATAGAGACCCTAAAACGCTGAGGACCTCTTTTTTTTTTGCTTGTCAGAGTTTTTTAGACTTCAAAAGAGACCCCAAGGACCCTTTTTTTTTTTTTTTTTGCTTGTCAGAGTTTTTTTTATTTTTTGTTGTTTTTTTTACTCACAGCACCCCCAGTAACAAAATCGTTCCCAGGTGCCTGTGTGTTTGAACACTTTTTTACATACACTCAGCAAAAAAAAAAAAAAAAAAAAAAAAAAAAGGGAAAGTGGACACTTTTTATAGTAAAGATTTTTAAATAAACATTGAAATAAACCTATCTTTCATATATAAAAAAACCCCATAAATTGATCCTCTTTGAGATGATTTGCAATTAGAATCATACCATTCACGCATGAGAGAGCACAGCCATTTAACAGTAAATGAGTCTCCAAAAGAAAATTGCAAATTAAAATGGGGCATCTGGCCATTCAAACGTTGATGAGCATTTCCATCTTGTAGAGTCAAATTAAAACAATGGAGAAAAACACTTGAATTTGCTTGTCAAAACCCTGCAGTTGACATCTAGAGCTCAATCCCCCTCAGTTTCTCATTCTTTGTCTTCACTGTTGAACAAGAATGTCTTACAAATGCCCATGTTCATTAACCCTTTCAAGACAATTGACCACATTTTGCGGTTTGGCTCAATAACTTTTGATTCAGAGCTCTAAAAAATATACCAGATGCATGAGTAGAAAGAGCAAAAATTTCTGCACACACTAATGTATTTTTGTTTCATGACCACGTTGCGTTTGATGCCAGGAATTTTTAAAACAAGAATAAGCTTTAAAATCCTTAAATTGGCAACACATTGAGAGGTTTAAAAATCATTGTTTTTCATCAAAATTGGCAATTTTTCAACTTTTCAACAAAATTTTTAACCATGAATATTGTTTTAAAAAACATCACACCTTACTAGAACCATGTACCACTAAAAGAAAAATATCATTATTGCCAATTTGAAGAACAAAATGTGATCAATTTAGCCCTTAAATAATTCCTGTTCTGAAAGGGTTAACATTTGAAGGGCTACTTGCTCTATTTTTGCACTTTTCTTAATGAGACCTTCTTACGGTTAAACGAATGTGCCCATCCAAGGGTGAAAGTTGAAAACTTCAGCTTAATTTATGTTGGTAGAATATTAAAGTTTCTTTAATTTGATATATATTTGATCACATTTTATTGACGGTTTATATTACAACTTTGAACAATAAAGAGTGTCTCATTTCTTCTTTTGCTAAGAGTACATTTATTGGGAAGTTTCATCAAAAATCTTAGCATTTATTTTGAGAAGAGATTTTTTTTCTTCTTTGCGATAAATTATTTTACGCAAATAGATCAGTAACAATTTCCATTAAAGACATACACATGGGTACCTTGTTACCTACCATTCCACTGGCGGATGGGACAACCCCCTCAATTTTTCGATTTTTTTAAAATTTTTTTTTTGTTGTTGCTGCTTGATTGTCGGAATATATTGCGGGATTGTATCCCCTCCTTTTACAAAATCCTGCATCAGCCCCTGCATTCAGTGAACATAATATAAACAATAAACCTCTTTGAAGGGCGTCCATTGTGGCGGACATGTTTCTATCCGTACAAAGGATTAAACTCTGCACATTCAAACATCAGATATCAGATACAAAAAAGGTTAACAAACTGCATTTTGTTCTATCAAATTGTAATACGTGTTTTCTTGGAAGCTTTATCAAAACGCTCACGCTTTATCTGTCTAAAAGCTGAATTCAATCATATGTGTGCGTTTATAAGGCAGACGAGTATGACGGGCGGAAAACGACATAAATATGCCCAACTATACAACTATACAACTGTCGAGTAGATGTATAGTTTTGACCAATCAGAACACAGGAAACTATACAACTATACAACTGTGCAACTGTTAGTAGCTACGCATGCATAGTTGCATAGTTGTACAGTAAGCGGGCCAAAGTGCCATAAATAAAAGCAACTATACATCAGTACCGCTGTAGAGTAGATAGTTTTAACCAATCAGATCAATATACATTTCTATATTATGTTGTAGATAAATATAATTTGATATATCATATGTATTAATATTATTCAAATTCACATATTCTTTATTTAAATATAAATATTATCTAGCTATGTACAATATTGTAGATTTATATGAATTTATTAAGATTTATCTACAATTCCGTCGTTGCTTCTGATTTTTCCCATATATTTTTACACCACTAGAAAGTGAAAAACATCTGCTTCAAATTATACAACATGGGTGTTGATCTGGGAGGGATATGGAGGTATAACTTTTAAAAAAAATTGAAGTGGGGGGGGGGGGGGGTGGCCTGTATGTGCCACCATCCCCAAATATATTAAGAGGTGAATTTTTTTTTGAAGCCATAATGCAGAAAAATTATTTATATTCAAAGTACGTAATTATCCTGGATTTAGAGGGTTTTT
>CM046848.1:15912599-16300735 GCA_025618425.1 Heliocidaris tuberculata
TATTTTGAAAATAGGGTGAAAAATACACTCTTTTGGGCCAGAAATCACCAATACTTACATTGCATAGACAGTCATGACGGGTCGCTGGTTGATGTAGATCTCAGGGTCATTTGGTAGTGGTGTCTTCTCCTCAAACTCTCTTGGAACAAAGAAAGACAGCGTTCGTTTTGACTCGCCTTTAGGACTTTCGTCTGTTGTGTACTCATTGATTACTGGAAAAGTCATCTCCATGTAATGATCTGGAGGGATAAACAGAAACATATATTTTATCCCCGAATATATGGCTGATAAAATAATCGGCAGCAAGCAGGGACGGTCTAGGATTAAAATTTGATCTAGAATTTCGTTGCAACCAGCCCACTCCAGTAAACTTGCCCTGGAGACAAAATACTGATTACCGACCTTCCCTTTGGGATTTTTTTAAAACTCCCGATTAAGAGATAACAGATAATTTTTTAATGGTATAATATATATTAAGAACACACACACGCAGTTCCCTCTATTGTGTTTTTGTGCCCCCTTTCAAACATTATACCAAAAAAGACACCCGGAAAATGTGATGATATTTGTGTGTGCCCCTTTTTATAAAATCCTAGATCCATCCCTGATCTGTATCACTTACTGCCTTCGTTCTGTCCCTGGATGTAGCCAAAAAGCTTGCAGCATGGTTCGTTGTCATCATTCTTGTTAATGGTGGTGCCGTGGTCTTTGCCTTGGTCAATGATGGGATCTAAGATCGTGCTCGTAGATACCCAGACGGAAGGACCGTACCTTCGTTCTTCATACAATCTCTGCAGGAGGTTACAAAATGAAATCATTGTACAAGTCATGTCTCCCATAAGTACAATCCAGAGTTATATTATGTTGGAACAACTAAAAGTGATAAAATTAGCTTGATGTTCGGGGCACATCTTTCTATCTCACTTTTTTCTTCAATGATCTTTATTTTGATTTTTTCACTCAATAAATATACATGAATCATCAACATTTCAATGGATGAGTATAACAAATTAAGCACAATATCATAGAATATTCTATAAATAGATAATTGAAATTCAAAACTGTATAAGAAAGCATTGAATGAAATCTTCATAAAAAGCCCCCTTTCACACTCCCCCTCTCTCTTTTCCACACACCCACACCCACACACCCCACTCCCCCCACAATACACACTCTCACTCCTATTCTCTCCCTTCCCTTCATCTCTCCAACCCTTCTCTCTCTCCCCTCACCCCCCTCTCCCTTTCTTACTCTCTCTTCCTCCCATTCTCCCTTTCTCTCACTGCCCCTTCCCTCTCTCCTCTCTTTCCTCTTCCCCCTCCTCCTCTCTCACTTCTATCATTCCCCCTCCCCCCCTCTCTCTCATTCTCTCTCTCTCTCTTCCTTACCTCCTCCCACAATTTTACATTTCTCTCACCCCTTCTCTCTCCCTCTCGATCTCTTGCTATACTTACCTCATGAGTCTTCACGACGTTGTACTCTGGACTTTCGCTTTTGCAGAAGGTGCTCTTGATAATGGTCATCATCTTGATAAGTTTATTGTGGAGGGAAGTCGTCTAACAATAAGAAACCCTTCAGACCTCGAAAAAAAGAAAATACCGGTGACCCGCTATAGTAACTGGACAATTCTGTAGGAGGAGAAAGAAAACAAATTGTGAAACTTTCAACAATTTGATTCAATTTCAAAAGAAGAAAACACGGCGTTATAATATTCTTTATTAATATTGCAAAATAGATATTTTCATCATATATCATTTTCTAAATGTGTTTTTAGATATGGACTTAAGAGCAAAAACTATGCAAAGCAAAAAGAAACAACAAAAACAAAAACAAAAACAAATACAAGAAATTTACAAACAACCAATTAAACAAACAATCTAATAATATTTCCTCAACAATTACCTGTGTTTCACTTAGTGTCACTAAGCTGTAGGTTGGCTATAACTCAGTTCTTGTTTCCTTTGTTTACGGTGGAAATTTTGTGATGATAAAATGATATCGCTAAATCACTCTCTCTGTAGGTGTATAATTATAATACTAAACGTTCGCAATGGAACAAGTAATAACCCTAATCGTTGGATGTAAATTGTATACGGTACAAATACTATCCACGATTTGATTCTGCTGTGATAATTATGTCAAACTGATTTGTGTGTTGTTTTCCTCCTCTATTTATGCATTTTTTCATGAAGCAAAATTTAGGACACGTCGCATTGTTTATTGTGTCAGAGCAGACCTGGGAATTTCGCAATTCGTGACGTTCGCGTGCGATGTAATCATATGCAGATCTTGCTAACGACAATAATGAAAACGACAATACTTTCAGCGTGCGTGATGTGCAGTCAGCCAGGTGCATTCACCTGACAGTGACGTCAATTACCAACAAAAGATCGCAGTCAAGCTTGGCCAGTATTGCTCTGTTATAACATTATAGTATTTGTTTATGAATAGGACCGAATACCACGTGCAGTGCTCACTCATCACAGTGGAGTATTTTGCTGTTGTAATATTGTCAAAATAGAAATTGACATCATTAGATGTATATCATGAGATATGTAGTATATTTTCTGTATGTAAAAAAAGTGCATGGTATTTGACATCATAAGATAACTTTCATTGTGTGGAATATATGTTTTTGTGTTGTCAGTTATTGGAGAGTGGTATAACCTCACTGATATAAAAATAACAAAATAATGATCACTTGGTTATTACTACTGATTTTCCATGCGGGATCATAATTATTTCCGTCTCTGTCGCTTTCTCTTTATATGTCTGTTTCTCTCTTTCTTTTGTAAGTCTATACCCCTCCCTCTCTCTGTCTTAAAGTATTAAATATTTCTATCATATCGACTGCTCATAACAGAACTGCCAATTTTCCAAAGAAAAGAGAGAAACGAAGGCTAGAAGTTGAAACGACAACATGATTAATACACCACTTGCACCAGAACCCCCTCCCCCCAAAAACAAAACAAAAAACCCCAAACAACAAACAAACATACATTACAACAAAGATATCTTGCAGCAGCTTTGCGTTTATTTATTGCGTATTATACTCAGAACTCCGGTTTGTGACATCCGTATGGAACAACACACCAGCACACATACTTGGTGTAAAAAAAAAGCATTGACTCTTTTAAAAAGTTAAAAGTCGTATTAGACTGATGTTTTCAATTGTAAAGTTGAAGGACGTCAGATTTAATTGGAGTAAGTTTTATGACATTTTAAAAATACTTTTTTTCAAAATAATGCTCAGAATGTTTAATAAGATTTTCACTCTTTGAAAAATGAAGACCACAAAATCTGTGTGTGTCAGTAATTACATGAAAATACGGACACTGTATTTTTCTTGTTGTACAGACCTATACAGATACCTGTATTGTAAATCATTATATCTGCTGGCTGGGACAGAACCGTTACAATGTCTTACTAGATTATTTTACATCTGAACCTGTTTCCAGTATCATTCTGTATAATACCTGTAAATATTTGCATATTGTAATCTTCACTTATATCTTGCCATTGTACTGTTATACATGCGTGCTATACGACTCCATCGATTGCTTATATGCTGCAGTTCTCTTCCTCCTTCTTCCCTCCTAGTTCCCTATCCTTTTCTCTCCCTTTCTTTGTCTGTCCCTCTCTTTTTTTCTTCTACATGGTACTTGTGTTCTCAGGCGTACCCGTTACAAGTGTAAGCTTACTGGGATTCGCGCCTTCTTCCTTGTATTTAAGGTTCTTTGATTTTTAAAATGTTACTTTATATTATATTGTACTATGTGAACAAATATTAAATGTCCACAAAAACGATGATAGAAAATAAATGTTAATTTGAACTGAATTGAATCAAATCACTTAGATTTAAGCCATAGCCTCTTCTTTATTCATTGTGCCAGGCGTTTCCTCTACCAGGGGCGAATCTAGATTTTTAAAAAGGCGGGGAGGGAGCCCTAATCCGAAAAATTTCTAAAAAGAAAATGATTTACACGACATATTTCTGACAAGTAAGCAAACTAAAATAATAATAATGATAATGATAAAAAAATCTTGATAATAATGAAAATAATGATACTACTACTACTAGTACTACTACTACTACTACTACTACTACTACTAATGATGATGATGATAATTCAGATGCCTTTCAGGTCAGAAAAAAAATTGAAAAATTGATTTCTTCTATCGTATCTAAATACATTTTCTTAGTTACAATTGTTTGTTTGTTGTTGTTTTTGAGATTTCGTATCCTATGCAACATTTTACCCTTTTCTACGTGTTTAATGATATTGTTAATCTTTTATAATGATGATGGCCACCATATTCTTTCAGAGCAAAGCCTTTCGAACAATCAGAGAAGACGGGATGTCACGTGGACTGGTGCATCCTGGTAACAAAAACACAAGAGATATTCTTTTATCATAAAAATTAATGGTTCACTATACAGCAAACTACTCCGGGGCACATATCATTACATGTATGAGAGGTGTGAATATAGGCCTACCTCAGCAAGTTTTATCTTTTTATCGTTATTAGAAAGAGAGGATATGATCCCACAGACACAGACAGAAAAGTGATATTCAAGGACCGGTTTATAACATTATTTGATATGTCAGCTGCTAATTAGAACAAAAGAACACTTTCAAAATTTAGATAGATAATATAGGCCTATTGCTATAATACATTCATCATTTTTAGCATTGAGCGCTAAATATTTCAGAACGCAATAAAACATTTACAATAGCCTATTTTCTAGTAATTTTGAACGAAAAAAAAAAATCCTGTTTCAGCGGTATGTTAAAGGTAACAGATAGTTTTGGGAAGCCCTCAAAAACTTTTCGTGAGATTTCTTTGATTTTACTTAATGAATAGCAGGGTACTAACATAACTAAGGTGCTGTGAAGTTTTTTCCTCCTCAAGTGAAATATTTACTGAATGAGAGGTGAAAAGTAATAACAATCTCTGGCCCCAAAAAGAGGGGATGTAAATTCAAACAACGGCCACACACACTGCTATGTGTATAGAATACGCTACACATAGTGCGAAGCGCTGGGTTTATTGTGCGGGGAACTTTCGGGTGGATATGGTCTTAGCATGAGGCAGTGAAAAGCCGTTACCAAGCGTTTCTTACAGATATTTACACTAAAATTTGTTCGAAATCGTGAATGGAATAAATAATCTCGTACATGTGTCTTATGATAAAAGGAGAGTAGTATGTGACTATGTTTGATAAATTTCTTGCCAGTATGATTTTTGCTACTGAGACTGTCTATGAGCTTTAAGTCTTTAGATGAGTGGCTATTGTGCCCAGTGCACGTAAGGCATCATTTCGATTGAGCTATTATACCTACGCTATATATAGAGAGAGAGGGAGAGGAAAGTAGTGCATGCCATAGTAATTCAGTGAATTATCGTTTGCACAGTTCATTTTGCATTCACTTTGTGTACATGCATGGCGCGTCAAATACCGAGCCGTCGGTGACGCAGACCTAGGTCAGCAGGGCCCCGTTGCACGAAACTTGCGTTTGAACGCAACTCAGGAAAATCAAACGCAACTTTATTTTCAGCCAATCAGAAGTGCGCATTAAGGAATTGCGTCTGATTTTTAAGAGTTGCGATTAAACGCACGTTTTGTGCAACGGGCCCCAGGGGCCCGTTGCACCCTGATGACGCCTTGTATGCAGTTCTGGTATTACCATGATAATTTGATAATCCAAGATGCAAAAGGACTTTAAAGGAGAAAGCGAAATTGGTATGTCAAAATATGATAGTAAGTACACATGCAGTGCAATGTTTCTAAATGATTGAATCAGAAATAAATAAGTAATTAAATAATAACCACCATGAACTTTGACCCCCCAAAACTGCACAGCTCATTTCAAATGTTTGCATGTTAATTTGATATACTAATCTTATTACATTGTCTTATGTTTAATCATTTGATCGATATGTATCATGTATAATCATTTTGAAACGGAAAATAAATCAAATCAAATCAAAATCAAATCAAATGCCTTATCAACGCAATCGTTCGCCAGCAAAATAACACCTCGTATGCAACGAGCATTGCCAACAGAATGTTAAATGTCATGAATGTGGCTACAAAATATTTAAAAATATCCGTTCTTGCGGGGGGGGGGGGGGGTCACCTTGTCTACACCAATGGGGCAATCTTACCTGATATACACAAAGCAGATTCCAACTCTGCACGAAGTATAGAAAGCACCTTTGTTACTCCAGTAGCACCCTGTTCATTTAAATCAAAAACGTCTTTTAACACTTCTTTCGAAAGGTATACTGGGTAAAACCTGCAGTATTGAAACTAATATGCATTGCTGAATGATACACTGTCCATTTTTTTGTGTATAAAGACTGATTTCAAATTGGACAAAATATTACCAAATTAGTGTCAAAGGGTCCAAAGAATTGTGTTTGGTAATTTCTTGCCCAGCTGGGAGAATAAGATTCAAAATTCTGAGGTCTGCTTTCAATCTGAAAATTAAAGTGATTATTGTAGACCGCCATTATGCAATCATTTTGATAAAATTCTGTTATTCAATTGGAGCACTATACGCCACTAAAACGGAAGAGTCAATGAGGATTATGTCATTTGCAAACGAGGCTTCATTTGCATTTCGTAAGAGTGCGTCACTACATCAGTGATTGGTGTGGTCTTTGACGCGCCATATGGGAGGGTGACAATACAAAATGGACTACTGGCGCATTGCCTTCGCAGGATTGATTAGCGTAGGTAATAACGCAATCAAACTGACGCCTCGTATGAAACAGACAATATGACTTTGGCACTGACCTGTAATTTATCGCAATGTTTGAACTTTTCATTTTGCATTCATTTTGATTATGATTTCAATGCACTTTCAAAGACCGTATCAGCCGTTGACGTAGTCCTACGCCAGCACAACAGCGCCTCATGTGCAACGGGTATTAGAGTTTGGATGTTATATTAACAGGGATATGTAGTATCCTGCTTATGGGAAAGAGTATTGCGTAAGTGGCAGCTCGGCTAACTTCAGGGCAGAAGCGGATCCAGGGTTTTGTAAGGTTGGCCGGAGGGGGGGGGGGGGGGGGGGGGGGGGGGGGGGGGGGGGGGGGGGGGGGGGGGGGGGGGGGGGAGGGAGGAGGAGGAGGAGGAGGGAATAGTTTTGAGAAAAATTACGGGGGCAGTTTTCGTTGTGTATCTAAGGTATGCTAATTTGATGTAAAAAGGCAAGGGTCGGTTATCCCTTAAGGCTCGTTGGCATATGTATGACGCAACAAAATGTCCTACGCGTACTCACTTACCTGTGTGTTATGAATTATTATAAAAAGGGTTCAAGAATGCAGCCATCCTGATTGGTCAAATAACACCACGTGCCGTGTAAAAAAAAAGTGCTAACGCACGGCGAGGGGACTAACGCACGGCTAATCCGGATCAAACACTAAGATTGTTAGAAAACACTAAGATTGTAGACCCGTTTTATAAAACTATTAATACATGGTTGTGAGTTCGTGCGTTAGTGCGATCCGGCAACACGCAGGTTTTTATCGTGGTGTCTAACACACTCGGCTACGCCTCGTGCGTTAGTACACCACGATAAAAACCTTTGTGTTGCCGGATCGCACTAACGCACTCCCAACCATGTATTAATAGTATACAGAAATAGGAAGCTCTATACACGCTTCAAATTCTCCGCTTTTTTTTAAAGGCGGTTTACCACTCCATATACTTGAACGAGACTTTATCCACCAGGGTAATGCAACTTGTGATTAGCAGTTAATAGTTACTATTTGCGCAATACTTCCTTCGTATTCAGTTATGAAATTTGTACAGGAAGTATTGGAGGGTGATTCCCCCCCCCCCCCCCCCCCCCCCGGCCATGACGAAATCGGCGCGCATGATTATTACTATATAATCACTTACATCACAAGCAAGCCCCCAGAGCGCTGGTCTACCGATCATCACTGCCCGTGCCCCCATTCCTAGAGCCTTGAGTACATCGCTTCCTGATCTTACCCCTCCGTCCATGTAAACCTCAATCCCACGACCTTCGACCGCTGACATAACTTCTGGGAGAACGTCGATCTTTGAAAGTCAAAAAGAATTAGTTAAGCCCGCCTCACAAGAGCCTTTGAAAGCAATCATACGCCATTAATTTTATTCAAAGTATTGTTTGCTCTGTTCATTTTTGCTATCACTTTTTAAACGATATCACTCTTTTATTATTTTAAAGACCGTACAAGTAAGCCTTACGTCAGCAAATGACGCCTCATTACCGATTCACAAAGGCACATGAAAGCCCGGCTCACAAAGGCGCCATTTGATGACGTTAGGACAGCGTCAGTGCCTTTTGCGCGTAATGAAGGAGTGATACCGTACATCGTTTAAAAATCAACTGCAAAATGAACAGTACAGACAATACTTTTAATAACTGGCCTAAGGGTTAATTGCCTTCAAAGGCTCGATTAGCGCAGGTAACGACGCAACAGAAACGACGCCTCATACGAGACCGGGCTTTAAATAGATTAAGAGAGATATATATATATAGACAGATAGATGGTAAGATAGAGTTTATGGTGTATTTTGGTTAAAAACAACCCGCACCAATAACAACAACAACAACAACAAAACAACAACAACATTGCGACAAAGTTAAATTGCAATGAATTTACAGTGTTCAAATATTAATTGCATTTAACAAAATAACATATCACATCTGAATTGTAAGAGGTTCCCATGAATTACCGTAAAGCGGGGTGAATAGACACAATCGGAATGAAGAAGGAAAAAAAATTGAACGGGTGTTTTGACAGTTTAAAAAAAAATCTCCAGATGGGATGCCGACCCTTTTTATTGAATGCATTATTATATAAATAGTGCATGGTCTATCATGCACTTTACTGGATTATGTGCACGACAAATACTAAATCATCACGAGTGCAGTTTTGTTTCGACCCTTTTTATTGAATGCATTATTATATAAATAGTACATGGTCTATCATGCACTTTACTGGATTATGTGCACGACAAATACAAAATCATCACGAGTGCAGTTTTGTTTCACCGAGGCCGCAGGCCGAGGTGAAATAGACTTGCACGAGGGATAATTTAGTATTTGGAGTTCATGTAGTCCAGTAATGGTGCACAAATAAAACATGCACTAATTGTTATAGTAAATAGACCCTTAGATCTCATCCCCTATTCATTTAACACGGGATTCCCCGTGCAAAAATCAAAGTTATAGTGCACGTCACGTGATGCGAATCTAACCAATCACAGCGCTTATTATACATACACTATTTACTATAAATAAATAATGAAAAGGCTCTGCTTCAATACTAGGGATAAAAGTTTTTTTTCAAGTAGCTTATCAAATGTTTGGTCCTATTGACCCCAGTTTATGGTATCGGATGTACCAAAACTCTGTATACTTAAGCCGGGCTCACACGTGGCGTCATTTGCTGACGTTAGGACCGCGTCAGTGACTTGTACAGTGTTTTGTGCGTCATTAAAGAGTGATATCGCTAAAAAGTGATTGCAAAATGAAGAGTGCATACAGTACTTTGAATAACTGGCTCACTTAGTAAAGGACACAATCAAAATGACACCTCATCTGAAGCGGGCTTAAAGCCCGGCTCATTCGAGGCGTCATTTCGATTGCGTCCGTACCTGCGCTAATCAGGGGAGCGTTTCATCAAGCGTTTTGTCAGTGATTTTTACTGACAAATTTGCTCTCAGCCAATCAGATGCAAGGATTTCAGTAGCTTATAACAGTTGTCGGTAAAAATCACTGACAAAACGCTTGATGAAACGCTCCCCGGGCCTTTGAAGGCAATCAGCCCATACGCCAGTTATTTAAAGTATTCTATGCACTGTTCATTTGCAATTACTTTTTATATCACTCTTTCATGACGCGCAAAAGATTGTACAAATCATAGACAAATTAAAACTTGGTACAAATTACTAACGCGGTCATATCGTCAGCAAATGACGCTTCGCGTAAGCCGGGCTTAACAGTCACCGACGCGGTCCTAGCGTCCGTAAATGAAGTGTATATGAAGGAGGCTTTACCGGAGCTGGAACGCCATCCATGAGCCTTCCACCGTGAGCAGATACGATGATTCCAGAGACTCCAGCATCAGCCGCTTCTCTTGCAGCCTCACCTGTATCGAGAGAGACAAGGGGTTACATAGAAACGTTTAGATACCGGACCAGGTACTCTTTCCATGTGCCTTCCAGATACGACGATTCCAGATTCCTGCATTAGATGCTCTCCTTAAAGCCTGACCATTTAATATTGAAACACAGTGGGCAACATAGAGAGATTTAGATACCATACCAGCTACTATTACTACTTCTACTACTACTACTACTACTACTACTACTATACTACTACTACTACAACAATTACTATTACTACTACTACTACTACTACTACTACTACTACTACTACTACTACTACTACTACTATTCTGGATTTATATAGCGCCTTATACATCTAAGATGTATCAACTGTGTCAAGAGATTTCAGCATCAGCCGATTCCCTCGCAGCCAGTCTTGTAACTTCACATTTGTTGTCTAGAATGGCACCAAAGAACAGTTTGATGTAGCCCCAAAGAGCTTTTTTATCCGATAAAATGAGGTATGCACTTGCTATTAATTAAAGAAACTGGCCATATACAATACGACTTCTGCTAACTAGCATAGCAATTGCGACAGGATTGTGAAATCCTAGCTTTGCGCATGCAGTAAAAAGCAGACCTGACATCTGAAGAGCATGAGCCCCAAATCAACGATTATCTAGTCAAAAAATAGGGTTTATTTTCAGGAAAGGTTTAGGCCTATAATTATGACTGCATTCATCATGTTCATTCACTCCTCTGTATTTCAAGCTAAACTAGATATCGTACACAATGGAAATACAGAACGAGAATTCAGATTCAATAATCATTACCTGTGAGGATGCCTTTTAATACAATCGGAAGTGACGTAATTGATTTCAGCCATTTGACGTCATCCCAGGTCGCCGCTGATTGGCCCTGATTGCTAAGCAGGAAGCGACGTAGAGTGACATCACCAGAACGAACAGCCTCTTCTACTTCAGGAATATCTATGACTAGGTTTACTGGCCTGTGGAATATCAAGCACGCAATGGATATTTAAAAGGCGACTTACTTCATTCATAAATTCACGTGTTGAACAGAGCTTATACTGATAAAAAAAAAAACCTCTTCTGGCTGGTTGGTCAATTTTACGAGATAATAGTTTTTCAAGAACAGTTCTAGATGGAATCAGTAGACCAAAGGTCCACTAAAACGGGTGTCTTGGACGTTTGGGTTCTGACCTTTCAGCTTAGAACGCATCATTCTGAACTACGTGAAACATCAGTCTCGTGGATCATTGGTGTAGACAGTTCCTCGTATGTGGGGGGGGGGGGGGGGTATGATTTCCCTCAAGGGCCATATATATATATATATATATATGTGCGAAGATACCCAACTTTAACATTTCGACGGCGTCTCGGTAAATTGTATAGTGTGAGGATTGATGAGACAGTAGATAAGGACGTAACTGAACTTCAACTGTATTAGATCAAGCTGTCGGCCTTCCCGGCCTTCTTCAGGTTCTGAAGATGATAATACAAACATATAGCATATACTTCAATATACACACATATCATTGTGTGTTTTTATATTCCATTTAATAACAAAATATACATTTGCATATTGATATTTGCATATACCTTCATGGCTACAGTTTTTTTTTTTACAAATAACTTAATGAATGAATAATAAAAACATAGTTTAGAAATATTGTACAGAAATTTAATGTAAAAGACTGCTTACCGAAAGTGAAGTTTCGTTGAGGGTGACTAATGTATGTGTGTGGTGTGTAAAATTTGTGCGGTCAAGTGTGAATAAATTCCTGACCTTTGACATTGGGATAGCAGGTAAGTGTGGCGGGAAGAAAGAGAGAGAGAGAGAGAGGGAGAGAGAGAGAAAGAGAGGCAAGATGAGAAAAGGAGAGCAGCGGGATTAAGTTAGAATGAGACGTGAATAAACAAATATAATAGTTGATCACAAACGAATATAATTGGTAGCAAACATATTGCTTGCGACTGGGATTTCAAACCAATGGTAAGTATTGAATGGTTTGAACAGGGTGAGAGCGTTCACCCTGTTCAAACCATTATATATATATATATATATATATATATATATATATATATATACACGCACACACACACACCCACATCCATAGTGGGGTGAGGGTGTGTAAACATGTATATTGTTTTTCTCTTTACATGTCCAAGATACAACTTTAGCATTATGCTTTGCAGTTTTGGAGTATGATTTGAATATTGAGCAAGCGAGCAAACAAATAATATCAAAATTTGTGAGGTCGCAATTACATTGTAATATAAAAACGGGGAAACACGATTCTGATTTGATTTCATTTGCAAAATTTCACAATGATTTTTTTTTTAATAAGCTATACTTTTAATACGAGCGAGCATTTGGGAAAATTGGCTCTAAGTAACTTGGATAAGGGGCACATGTTATGGAAAAGGGAAAGGTGGTACTTATCATGGGGAAAAGGACACATATCATAAAAATAAATGAATGTGTAGAAAAGGTAGAAAAGGCAGTTATCAGAGGTGAAAAGGGGTATTTATAAGAACAGAAAAATGTTTGGACGCATTACTGTACTCTGACATGACTGTAACAGGGGTGGGCGCAGGAGGGGGAGTTTCCCCCTTCCCGTGAGTTTGACGTTTTAACAAATTTTGAGAGAAAGATAAGGGCTCTTAGCACCTTTTGAGGCTTTTTTCTCTCACTTCCCCACGCTATTTCGCTCTTTTTTTTTAAAAATCTTATTTTTAGTTGGCTGGTGGGGGGGGGGGGGGGGTGACCGCCCCCACCGCCCCCTGGCTACGCGCCTGGGAACCTTTTTCTTTTCTGTATAAGCAATTATGTCACATGAAATTCTAATATTTTCACAAATAAATATTCCGGACAAAAATCCTGTTTGATTAGCATGGATAATGCGAGGTTATTAATGTCTTATTTGGCCTTGGCCTTGGCCTCGAGGGTGGTAGTCATGATATGTGAATTTATTTATAGTCTGGAATGGAAGCAGGCTGTGGATAGCTTCTAGATGATGATGATGCTGTCAACATGGTCAATGTAGAGTATGAATCATGTTTATGTTTTTTTGAAAACTACCTGAAGTTTATGTCACGATTGCATTGCCCTTCAGTTCTATCCTTCAATAAAGAACAGCCTCCTGCAAAGACGGGAAGGTCTACAGTCAGAACGATGGCTTTAAACCCAGCGCTTTTCGCTTTCTTCACCACGTGCTCTGTAATCCGTCGATCTTTAAAGAGAAAGAGCTGCATCCATCGTAAACCTCCAGGCGCTTCCCGCGACACCTCGTCAAAGGAAACGGTCGCATAGCATGGGACGATGAAGAGAGTATCAGCATTAGCAGTTCCTGAATAAAATTAAGATCCATGTCAGAGGCGGATCCAGGCTGTTGGCAAAACCATCGTGATCCCTTTTTGAAAAAAAAATAAAACGAGCAAGCAAAAAACAAACACCCCCCACCGAAAAAAACAAACAAAAAAACACACACAAAAAAAAAACAAAACAAAAACAACACAAAAACCCAACAACAAGACAGGGTGGCTATAGACATGATAAAGGGCCTTGAGTGAGCGAACTTTGGTAGGCCCGGCAGGATTTGCTCCCAAACAGAATTACCTGGAAAACATTTTCAGTATTTTTCTTTTATTTCGACCCCCCCCCGGCCCCCCCCCCCCCCCCCACCCTATCATGCACTGAGAGAGACTGGACAGGGCCGGCGGGTTTCCCAAAATTGTGTTGCTTGGTAAAATTCTAAGATATAAGGCCCGGTGCACACCAGGAGTCACTCCGATTGCGTTATCACCTATGGTAGTGAATTCTATGAAGGTGATAGTGCACGCGCTCTCTATGTAATTGGGTTTTTATAGACGTGTATCGATCAGATATGATTATTTACGTCTGGGGACCGACCTTTAACGTAACCATCCGAAAGACGTGACTCAGTCTCAAACCTGGGTCCGCTGAAGATCAGTTTATAACTTCCACTGTTAGCTGGATTACAGGCGCACGCCACAACGCCCAGTTGTGGCGTGTTTGCACTGTACATTTTTATATTCCCTTTTTAAACGATGGCATTCTCATATGACACGTCAAAGACTGCACCAGTCGCTGACGCAGTCTAAGTTCAGCGACTGATGACGCCTCTTGTGAAACGGGCATAACTAGGCCTACCTTTGGCTGTGGCTTTTTCTGCGTCAGGATGAGCAAATCTGTGAGGTGATGTTGGTCCAACACAGATAGGCATGCTGATTGGCTGACCCAACAAAGTCGTGGAGAGGGAGGAATGGGTCACGTCACGGAGGATGCGAGGACGAATGACATATCTGGAAGAGAGAAGATTAGAAAAGAAGTATATCAAAACATAGAGAGAGAGAGAGAGAGAGAGAAAGAGAGAGAGAGAGAGAGAGAGAAGGAGAGAGAGAGAGAGAGAGAGAGAGAGAGAGGGGGGGGGGGGGGGGGGGGGGGGGGGGGGTGGGGGATGATGGTTCAGTTGTAGAGCAATGGTGTCGTAACCGGATGTGCCAAGTGCAAAACCAAGTCTATTTGCTGGTGCCTTCTGGTATGGCATTAATCATCAAAGAAGCCGCTCCTGCATGGTTGTTTAATTACCAGCGTATTAATCTTGTTTTTACTAGTCAGGTTAAAATGAAATCATCAATAAGGAAGGGGGAGCGGAAGTAAAGTTCAGATAAAGTTAGGAATGATTGATGCCTGGCGGGAATATAATGTTCGGGGGGGGGGGGGGGGGGAGGGCAACAGGCTTGTTACAGGCTTTTGTGAATTTGACCCCTTTTTTGCCTGATTGATTATAATACATTGTAAGAAAGTAACATATACAACAGCTTTGGCAACTCTCTTGGAAATAATTATAATTGTGAGAAATGAAAATGAGAGAATAATGGTTACGTAGCTTAAATCTAAGTTCCCCAGAGCTGTCCTCCCTTTTTGAAATTTTTTGCAAAGGGTGAAAAAAATGTCTCCGTCGGGTTGAAGATTTATCAATCTGTCGGTCAATTGAATCTGGTGTCGCCGAAATCACTGGCCCGTCCCCGTGGTCTAGTGGTTAAGGCACTGGCGTTCTAAGCCAGCGACCCGAGCTCGATTCCCGGCGGAGACATTTTTTCAACCTTTGCAAAAAAATTTCAAAAAGGGAGCTGGTCAAGGACAGCTGGGGAACTTTCATTTAAGCTACGCAATCATTATTCTCTCATTTTCATTTCTCACAATTATATATATATATATATATATATATATATATATATATATACACAGGTATTGCTTTTCAGAGATTTGGGGGAATCGGAACACCTTCTACAAAACGATCTCGGATCGGCCGTGCCTTGCCACTTTCATTATGGTGGAGGAAATATAAACACAACAAAAAAGTAACCCCCCCCCCCTTAATCAAAATGGCGTATAACTCTTTAACAGAAAGGTTTTGAGCAAAATAACTAGGCAGGAGTTTTCCTACACTTATTGAGTAACTTTTCTGTGAAAATGAGATTGATCCATTGAGTTATGCATGAGTGAGCAAACGTTAAAGACAAAATTGTCACTTTTCAAAAGTCACAAGGGTCAATTTGGGTATTCTGTGAAACGAGATTCTAGAGAATTCGGTTTCTGGTGTATATTAATGTGTTGTTGTTTATTATCCATCGCTTGACCCTCTCACACCTATCCCGACACTTTTCTCATTATTTTGGTTGAGTGAGCCCAATTTTTAAAAAATTCAACCCCCATGAATTTGAAATTGCAAAATCCATTCAGCTTATTGAAAAAAAAAAAATAACTCCAGATATTTTTACCAAAATGTATAATCACATGTTGTGTGAACATAAGAGGTTGTCATCGTGTCATGGTTGAGTGAGCAAACTTTAAAAATCGAGCAAGAAATGCTAAAATGTACAGTTAATACAGCATAAAAAAATGACACTTGTGACTTTTGAAAAGTGACATATTTGCCTTTAATGTTTGCCCACTCATGCATGACTCAATGGATCAATCTCATTTTTACAGGGAAGTTAGTCAATAATAGTAAAAATACTCTTGCCAAATTATTTTGCTCACAAACCTTTCGTTAAGAAGTTACGCCAATTTGATTAAAGGTATCGTACAGTAGTGGGAAAGGTGGCGCTTTGGATATTTAACTACTTTGTCAGCTGGAATGGAAATTACTACATATACTGTTGTGAAATGATTAATTTCAAACGTAGGTGACGTTTGTTTGAAGAAAAATGGTTTAGAAATGGCTATAAAATCGAATTACAAGCGCGGTACCGCGTTGACAGTTCACACACGTGTAAACAGTGTGCGCGAACCGCTGTGCGCCGTTGAGCCGGGAGCGTCGGGGTAGGTGGTCCTTAGCGAGGGTATAAGGTAACCGTTGATATTCGATCATTTGAATTATTTTACTGAAAATCACGGGAACTCATAAATAGAATACCGGATTATCTCACTCATGTATCTTTTTATGCAAGCCGAACAATATGAGACTGTTTTTGAGCAGTTTCATGCCAACTTTCATTTTGCTACCACTGTGTTTATTTTTCTGCCAGCTTTCCCTACTGTTGAATCCTCCCTAGTCAAAATGAAGCTTCCAAAAATATATTTTTTCACTATTTTATGCTATTTTCCCCCTATTTTTAAAACATTAATAATATTTAAAATATATTTTTTCTAAAAAATATAGGAAAAATAGTAAAGGAATTCCTATTTTTGACCTATTTTTTTAGCAGTTGTAAAGAACATACTATTTTTTCACTATTTGTGGGGAAATTTGTTAATTGTCATCTATTTTGTTTCTATTTTTTAAATATTTTTTCCCTATTTTTCTGGACTTTATTTTTTTACTCAAATCTTTTCACTATTTTTTCTCTATTTCTTTGGACTTATACTGCTCGGCTAATTTTTAATACTATTTTTTTTCTATTCTTTTGGACTTGCATTCTGAATTATTTTTTTGCTATTTTCTTGGACTTGATTTTTTTACTCAAATCTTTTCACTATTTTTTCTCTATTTCTTTGGACTTATACTGCTCGGCTAATTTTTAATACTATTTTTTTCCTATTCTTTTGGACTTGCATTCTGAATTATTTTTTTGCTATTTTCCTGGACTTGTCAATTTTCCATACAATTTTTATTTTTTGGCTATTTTTTTGGACTCTGAGTTTTTTAAAACTTCTGTGCTATTTTTCCGCTATTTTTCTGGACTTCGTAAAATTTCACATTAATTCTTCGCTATTTTTTTCCTCTTCTTTTGGACTTGCAATTTCGATCAAATTTGTGCTACTATTTTTTTTCTATTTTCTGGGACTTGCAAGTTTTTCATTATTTTTACTGCTATTTATTAAAAGGTCAATTTTGCGTATAATTTCCTTTTTTTTTTTGGTTGCTATTTAGGGGGACTCTATAGTGTTTTTCAAAACTTCTGTTGCTTTTTTTCTGGACTTCGTATTTTCACTTTTTTTCTTGCTATTCTTCCCCTATTCTTTTGGACTTGCATTCTAATCAAATTTATACTACTATTTTTTTGCTATGTTCCTGGACTTGCAAATTTTTCATAATTTTTCTTAGCATTTTTTCCTGGACTTACCTCTTTTTACACTTTTTTTATTTTCTATTCTTTTGGAATTACATGTGAACTATTTTCAGAAATTTACCGCTATTTTCATGTTTTCCTGGACTTGATATTTAATATACTTGTAGAAATCTATTGCTTTTTTCTCATCACTTCTTTGGAATTTGTTCACTGATTTAGATTGCTGTTGCCAATTTCTTTTTTTGTTGTTGTCAATTTATCATATTCGCACAAGTTATCATTTTACCTTTCACTTTTTAGTTCTTTTTATTCAAGTAAAGACTTTTTACTATTACGTTGCCTTCAGCTCGGCTTCCTATACAGACATTTTAAGCATTCCAGTTAACATGAAAAAATTGAAGATGATGTCCCTTCACCAGCATTAAAAGCATTCTTTCACTTGGTCAACAGTTTTCCCATGTCTTTTAATGAAGAAAAAAAAATGCTTTAAAATCAACATCAAAGCAAAATCCACATTAGATCATAATCCTTATTGTACTTTATAACAGACTGTGCACTGGAGAAGGATAATTTTGTTAAGTATTACACCATTTATTTGATATGGGTACTTTCTTCTTCAGACATGCAAATTTGAAGTTTTGAAGAGCTTTCTGTAAATTGTGAATGTTAGATTAATGACTAGAAAAAAATGGGAATAAATTTTCTCTTTTAACACACAAAACAATTACTCTTGACACTATATGACCAGTTGCTTTGTTCTACCACATTATAATAGAATTTTGCACAATTCAAGATATATTTTTAAAATAAAGTAATGTTAAGCTTAAAGTCAATGTTAACAGTAATGGCAAGTGTCGGAGAAATAGAGTGATATACATGTATATGCTCTCAATTAACTTTTCATTTGGGTTGCCCGCCAGGCCACCTAGCCACTTGTTTAGGTTGCAAAATTCAAGTTTAAGAGGAAATTTAACAGTGGATTGCCGAAATTGACATGGAACAATAATAATAGTCATTTTGTAAGATTTTTAGTTGCCACTCATTTTTCACTAGGACACAGGCAATATCATTGACCCCTTCAGATAGGATTCAGATGCAGTTGACACGGTTTTGGCAACCTTATACTGTCCACCAGCAATGAACTTAACTACGTTACTAAAAAATGGTGATTTTCCTTTTAAATAGGTTGGTTATGTATAACCTATTAACTCGACCCTCTGAAAGCTACCTGCAGCTGCCACATAATAACACATCATAATTCAATGAAAAATGCATGCACATATCCACTTATTATATATAAAACATAAATATAGACTCACAATTCATCAAAGCTGAAGAGTGTTATTACATGATTTAACTCTTTCATTTGATTTAGGTACATTTAAGAATTCTGGGCTATCAATGAAAAATCATTCCGAATTGACATGGACATCGAAGTAATCCATAAAAACAACCCCAAGCAAAACAATTCTTTAAAAAAAGGAAAAGAGGGCAGTCCATTTGAAGAAAAAATATGTCAAGTTTTCTTACGTGTTTACAAAATGCATCAAAAGCGACACAAAAAGCAAATTTTTCTTTTACCACACTGAAAGATCACTGTTTTGCTTTCAACTTTCCAATTATACATTGTACATGTAGTAGATTTATTCACAATTAAAAAAAATAAAAATATAAATAAACTGTACCTTTAACAAACAAATTACTATACTGCAGCTACAGATGGTAATACCAATAATATTACCGATATCAAACAAGCACATATTTAGCATTCTGTCTGACATTACAAGTTCAGAGCATGGCCTATACAGTATGGTATTTCCCTGTACATAATTGAACAATGACAATCATGATCACTGTTATGTGAAAGAACATTGTCTTTCCCATTAACATTAATGTCAACCAAAAAACTTTTTATTAAAGATTTAAATATCGAAGACTTGCATTTCCAGGAAAAAACGGAAGAAATTTAATTTCTCGCCTATTCACATTACATGTAGATTAAACAAATAAATGTACATGTTCCTAAGATACAAGAGACACTGTAAATTCCATTAAAACATGATTGTGTCAACTGGAGACTTACAGATTTTTTAATTAGAAACTCTGCTTAGTCTTTTTCACAGAAATTAGGAAAGATTCCAATGAAGGCAAAGTCCTTTTTTATGTCAATCCACATGCACACATCTTTTATACATGAAATATTTATTGCAATCTGTTGTTGTTCATTTCCTTTTTCCACAGGAATAATGTTAGGAACAGTTGCTCCAGTGGATTGGTCACATGAAAGGACCACATTATGGAGACCAATTCTTTTTATTACTGCAAAGTAGTGGGCTATTTGACATATACAATTCTCATTGCAAAATGTGTCGTTGGGACAAGTTGAGTAACATTTGATAAAATACTCAATATGGCCAATTGCAACAGTGCCATCCGTGGTACTGAATCTTACTGTATAACTATTCCGCTTAATTCCAGGTCTGTACTTTCTACAGGAAACCAATACACCTTTCACTTTCAATCTCAAAAACATATAAATTCTTTTCACTGAGCGACCACGAACATGCCAAGGAAAAAGTTCTAAATTTGCTAGTTTCATACTCCCAACAACATACACACCATCACCTATTTTTTCTGTATTTTTTCCTGGCTGGGTTTTTTCCGTTAATTTCATTAAGAAATCATAAACCAAAGTTCCTATATCCACAGAATTCAAAAATTGTGGAATAGCCTGCTGTAAACATGTCGCTGAAATGATCTGCATTTCGATTCCGCGAGTTCCGTTAAAAAAATTCATAAGGTCTCCATTAAAATCTTCATACCAAAAACATGAATTTGCCCATAACGGTCCTAGATCTCTTACTTTCTGTACATAATGCAATAAGCTATGCACGTTCCATGTTTGGTATCTTTTGCCATATAAAGCCTCAATACGCAAACAGAAGTGACAAAGGAGTTTCTCTGCCTTTTTCAAGCATTGATCTGATATTGAGTCAGAAAGCAATATGAATGATGCTTCATTCAGTAATAGAAAATGCTGGAAATATTCCTGTGGCATAATCCCCCACAAGCAAGGAATACTGTAAAATAATAAAAATGACCTAAATTCTGATGCCTTCCAAAATTTTAAGTGAGTTCCAATGTTACGAGGCATTCGAGATATGTTATGTGGGGGTGAAATTCCATTTAATCTGCTATCAACTTCTCTAACTTTCTTTGATAAACTATAAGGTTCTCTATGGTAACTACTATCAAACCAAAGGGAAATAAGCATTTTCATTACACCCAACACTAGTCCATGCATATAATCTGCAGCTACACTGTTGATTATGTCAAATTTTGGCACATGTAAGAACCAGCTGTGACCCTTTACACCATTGACAGTCCTTTTTGTGCGATGAGCTTCAACTGCATCCCGTTTTGTTTCTACATGTGTACGTGGATCATAATGGCCATTCATTCTCTCCACATTGAATGGATAAGCACGAGTATGACCACCACCAGCAGTCCTCACAGTTTCTCCAGGAGCCTTACAAAATGGGCACCCCATGGCCCCATTGAACTGTACAAATTCCTGAAACAAACATCTGGCAGGCGAATCAAACACCGCACTTAATAGGATGCCTCTTACCAGTAGTTCTCGGCCATCTGCATTCACTTTAATACCTGCATATTAGAAAGTGTACAATTTGTAGAAACCTTAACTTATTGGTGTATTTATGTCAGTTTCCCTAATGAAAGTGGCAATGTACTGTTTATAGTTAGTTTAGGACGCAATGCTAATAAATGAGATCGAAATTGGGAGTAATTGAAATTTCATTTATAGTCATAATGTTAAGTTTGAATCTTCACTAATATTGAGAAAGAAAAATATCAAGCAAATTCTGTCAATAATCATTTTTTTAAATGCATTTTTTGTCCCAGCTAAGTTGGAATATTTTTTTTTTGGGGGGGGGGGAACATGGTGATGTTTACACTTCATATGAATCAATTCCTGGATGCATTGCTAAATTTTTTATATCATGATTGTTAAAATTTATGTGCCAAATAATGGCAAAGAAATTATAAAGTACTGTAAGATCATAAATTGATGTATCCATCAGGTCATAAAGCAAAGGAATCAGTGAGATGAAAGAAAATTGTGAAAAAAAAAATTAAATTCAACACTGATCTCACCTTTAGAATAAACATCCTTGAAAATCTCTGCAAATGGCTTCATGAAGGTCCTGAAGAATGGCTTTGACTGCCCAAACCAGACACCAAGAAAAATTCTTTCTGTGCGACTGAACCTGAAGTAAAAAAAATTAGAACATGTCATTAATCAAAATGTTTCAGTATGTGAGAGTGTATAGTTTTATCAAAATGTCTATGATTACAATTAAGACACGCATATCTACAACACATTTCACGTAATCAGAAAAAGGGAAATTCTACTTGGGATCATGGAAGATAATTCATGATAAACAAATTTTGTTTAAAAGATCACCAATGCACACATATATTTGAACATTAGAGAACTCAGACTATCAATTAAATATATTACATGTGGAATTCTTTATATAATGGGACTTGCCTTCAGTAATACATGAACGTACATGTAAATAGCAAGTACTGTATTATTTACTACAATGTATGTACCCACAGCATACATTTTGTAAAATGAGCAAAACTGTTTTTTTTACTGTATAATATATGTGTATATAGCCTACTTAAGAGGCATATTTTGTTGGAGTGCTTTTAGGAAATGTCAAAATTCTTTTTCCACTGGAGGTAAAAAGTCAAATCTGTAATCAATTAAGGTGATGATTTTTAAAAATTCACCTTTGTTTAGGATGCATTTCATTGATGACAAGATAAACTGGCCACATTGAAGTCTTTGTTGATTTGAATACAGACACCCCATCTGTGTTCAACTGGAAGGATATATGCACTTCCTTGCCATGTTGTTCCTGTGAAGTACCATGAAAAAATCCATCTTTATCAAAGTGTTGGTGGTATAATTGTCCATCCAAGACATCTTCAATGTTGCTTGGGTTTTTCTTGGTACGATTTGTCCTATAACGCAGTTTTTCCAGAAAATCCTTTCCTGCATGAAAATACAAATATATCAGTAACTATCAGTGGATTCAGTGCAGCACTACATCGCAAATTCTGACCCAACCTCCACCCATCTAAAAAAATCCCTAAACATACATGTAAGTTGACATATAAAGCTCTACAACCGTACATTACACCATGTCAACCATACCTGACATAATGTGTGCTTGGGCCCTTGAGCACATTACACTTCAATATCAATCTAAGAAAAATTCCTTTAGATCAATAAATTTAATCTCAGTGCATGAAGCTCTCTCCAAGTACATTGCAAACAACGTAATATTGGACTGTCATACATGGTGCATGCAAAATATGCATCTGTCAATAGTGATTGGTTTGACAATAACAATAACTTCTTGAAAACAGTCTGGAAAATAATTTGAAAAACTTACAATCTGTATTTAACCCTGAAGGAGATCAACTAATGGGATGAATCCACTCTCTGCACACACCACAAAAAAGAATAACCCAATGTTTGAAACAGTGATACAATTAACTGACCACGTACTGCACTCGATCAATGAATAGGGGCTGCCCTATAAGCATCAATGGATATATCAAGTTTGTGACTGACTGTGCAGTCCATGTACCTAGCATGGAGAGGCTTCATAAAGTAGTGTAAAAAAAAAAAATGCTAATGCACACACGTACTACGTACACGATCGAAGCCTGGAACTGGGACTCCATGTCTCACGTAATGTCGGAATCAAAACAGAGATGAATACAATGAGCTATAGGCCCAAAATTTACGTTCCCACAGGCCTATAGGCCTATAGGCTAGTAAAAAGGTCTTCAGCAGATCCTGTGCTCATAACAAGACTTTTGACTCAACTGCATGATAATGATTAGAAAGGGGAAAAAACAAGAATAACCGGTATCCGAAATTAGCTGTATGCCGTGCATCTAATAGAGTGGGGATCAGGAACTCGGCACTTTGCAAAATGCGAGGCAGACTTCGCCCGAATACACACTGCGAATGTATCGCATGGCATTAGCAAGCTATGATCAAACTGCATAAACCTTCGCTGTGAAGTACGTCATTCCCGATGTGTAACAGGCGAAGTCTGCCTCGCATTTCACAAAGTGCCGAATTAGCCAGATCCCCACTCTATCATCACATCAATTATCATGCGCCAAAGCGCAATCGCCATTTTGAATTTGCAAATGCGCCCATGGTGATCAGATGCACGTTGAGTGTACAGCTGTTTAATTTTGGATACTAGTATTATTCTTGTTTTTCCCCTTTCTAATCATTTTCGTTTATTTGCTCAGTTGCAAGCCAAAGTCTCGTTAAGTTATGAGCACAAGCTGTGCTGAAGACTCTTTTTAATTTTACCGGCCTGTAGGAGTATATAGGCCTGAGGGTAAGCAAATTTTGGGCCTAGATCTACAGCCAATCTCTATTTTGATTCCGACATTATGTGAGACATGGAGTCCCAGTTCCGGGCTTAATTCATGTAACTTTTACTAGGGGTCTATGTAGACTATGCATTAGCTTTTTTTTTTTACACTAGGTCTACTTTCTGAAGCCCCTCACCAAGGCTACATGCATAAACAATAACTTTAATAAAATGGTAGACTACTAATAGATCTACTATGAGTATGAAATTCACTAGTAGACTCTACAAATCGGTCCACATATATTTTACTTACTTGAAAAAGCTGACTGCAATACACTGGACAGTGGATTGACAATAAAATATGGGCTGGTAGCTTTGGAGATTGTCTGACGACAAGCAGGGCATAATCCATCTTCTGTTACATCATTGAAATTTAAAAAACACTTTCCACAATAAAAATGTTTCTCAATGGGCATTTTGATCTGTGAGAAATATTTTTGGTAGAGATAAAGTGAAGTACAGCAAATATTCTCGGACAGGCAGTGAAGTTCTATAAGGGTTAGCAGATCCTGGGTGCATTCTCCAGACAAACCGTGTTTCATGACGAAGGTTGCAATCAGCAACATACTGACTGTTAATGTTAGTCTTGATCCCTGGTACAATGGCTTCTGATCTCCAACTCCAAGTCCAAGACCAAGATTCTCTTGGTCTTGCTCATGATATGCAAACTCAGTCTCAGTCTCAGTCTCACTCTCACTCTCAGATTCAGAATATAACTGACCATCATGCCCATGGGGTATATCATCGGAATTTGAAACATCGCACATGTCAAATAAATCTTGTTCAACTTCAGCCTCAGGATCTACACGTAGATTATCATTGCTGCCTGCATCCTCAATACTTGCAGTTGCTGTGACGTTACCGTCGTCTGTTGTATTGTCCAAGGACATTGGCATTGCTACTGCCAATGGCAATGCAGGTTCCATACGATTTTCATCTCTCAAATCACGCCAAGAAGATGTCCGTGGTGCAGTGACATTAGGATCAGAAAGGTGCTGCAAATATGGGCCACGGGCACGGCTACATTCAGCCTTTTTATGCTTACGCTTCCTGCTGGGTGCGAGGCGGTCATCGTTAGAACTCATTTTTTAATAACTTTCGAAGAATCAATCAATAATTTTATCCGCTTACGTTTACGCGTACGCTAGCTCTGCACAGTGAATGCATGCAGTGCATATAGCTTTAGTGCAGTGACGTGCGCGTGCATGTGCATGCAGCACTTGCAATAATATATCCTATAGTCGAGTCGAGTCGAGTAGATCTATACGTACGTACGCGCGCTAGCGCTATATTAGTCTCAGATAGAGGATTTAGTTGGCAATATATTAGCAAGCTCGTGTTATATTTATTGCATTATTATCAATAAAGTTGTTGCAGAATAGCAAAATATTTTTAGTACGATATCTTCTATTTTTCCTAAACAGTTCAACGTTTTTATCTTTTGTTCTTTTTTATTTACAGTTTGGTTTGATGTATTAGACTGGCCATATAAAAAAATCTAGGCGCATATACCGCAGCTATACATGCAGCAACGTAGTAGCTAGTGCTCGTGCGTGATGCTCTTGCGGCCGACATCGATCGACATCGATCGTGCCCCGCTCTTTCTCTCCGTGCGCATATGCTAGCTAGAGCAGAATTACATTATTTATCACAAAACAATTTTTACTCATTAAAACTTAATATGTAATTTTTTTGAGTAAAATATATTTACCTGTATTAAATATTTTTAAATGTTATTCATTAGCAAAAAATACTGGTATTATTTATTTTTTAATTGCAAAAAATACTTTAAGTGTTCGAGGTGTAGAAAATTCAAGCGGGAAATCTCGTTAATTCATACGTAGACCTATACTGCAGCGTAGACCGGCCTTTGACTTCGAGCTTTGTTATTGTAATTTATATTGACACATATGTATTGATCGATTTGCATAACAATATGGCTAGCTCCAGCTCTAGAACCAGTAAGAAGCCAGCTCGGTATGAGAATGAAGGTAAGTCTAGATCATGCATGCATGTTATTTTTTTTTTCCCATTCATGTGTGCGGCCGGCAGGAGCCGCGACAGGCGACACCGTGATCACCCTGCTCGCGTTGGGACCGATCGGGGCTCGAGCCGGCCGTCGACATGAAGGAATGTTCACAGAGAATGGAAGCTTATTGCTTAATTTAATAATACTTTTTTAAAATATAGATCTATAAACTTTCTTCAAAATCAAATATTGCACTGCATGGGAATCTTGACTTGATATCAGCTTGATCGACGTAATTCGATGATTGATTTCCTTTTTTTTTCATTTCCCAAATTTCCTGGAATTGCCTGGAATTATTTCATTTGGCGAAGCTTTCCTGGAAAAAGTCAGAATTTCTCGAATTCCGGGAGAAGTGGAAACACTGGCTCACAGACAGTCACATATTATATAGCCTATATAAGGGTCTAATGTCATGGCCATGCAAGTAGCTGCAGGCATGCTTAATTGTCACCTAAGCTTGTACGTGTCCCATTTGTCTGGCATTATATCGTTAAATAGCTAGCTAGGACTAGGTCTCGATCCCTTCAATTCATTCACGATATAGGTCTAGGCCTAGTATGAAGTGATGTGACCATATTTCAATTTATTTCGCGCGTGACCAAAGTTCGAAATAATGATGCATGCAGATCGATGTGTACTCCACAATGTAGATCAGAATTAATTAGACCCTATTTTAGCGTCTTAATTATATAGATTTTTTTGTGTCTTTTTGATAACCACAAGTTTTTTTTATGGAAGATATTTGGAAATAACCAAGATGCGCATGCAGCGCGCTAATTAATTCATAAACCAATTAGATCTACTAGTACTAGTCATGCTAGATCCATGCTAGTAGATATTATTTTGTGTTGATTCCGAGAAAATAGTATAGATTTTCTTCACCGTTCACCTATCTATCAAATACTCACATGAGCTGCTCTGGAACCATGCATGCATCGATCGATCCTGCTAATTTCTCATGATGTGTATTCAGAAAGAATTCATACAGATTGCAGAGCCTGAGGCGTCGATTCGTTTGAAATAGCATGTTGGAGGGGCAGAGCATATATGTTCACAAACAATGTTTTATCTATACCAAGCGAATCGATGCCTCTGTTGTTAGATTGAACAATATTTTTGCTCCAAAATTATAAAATGTATAGCTGAAACTTGTGAACATGGTTTAATTTGTCTCTAGGGTCTCACCGTCTGTATATAGCTTTGGTTTGGGATATAGCACAGATCTATACTGTACGGTGATATCAAATGCACACGTCCATATGGCCTATACAGTCACAATAGATTTTGAGCATTTCTTTATTTCATATATAGTCTGGTTTTGAATATAGATCTGTATACTAGCTGGTATAGCCGCAAATTAATTTGATTTAATTTATACATTAATTTTGAAACGTTTGAAATATTTCATTATTTTTTTTACCATATTTCTTTTCTTTTTGTCAGAGTATGTATTTGTGATATACACAGAAGATGGGGTGAGAGATGTTGTGCCATCTACAAAAGTGAGGCCTGACAGTTATGGTGGATTTGAGGCATACCACAGTGACAGCAAAGACTGGTATGCAGTGGTTGTCGTAGAAAGAGATGGTATGTATATAGTACAGTAAATGTTTAAATAATTTAAAATGCAAGCTTTTATAATGCAGTTCTGAATCTTCACATTTACATTAGCTATATAGGGCATTAATTGTGCTGAACATAATTCATAAAATCTGTAAAAAGAAATATATAATCTGCTCCATGAAACACATTGAAAATTGAATTTTTGTTCTCTTCAGTATTTTTCCGCTGTGAACAGCTATCATTTTGTCACATTTATTAAGGAATATATTGATGAATTGCTGCTATTTCTTTTTCATTGATCAACATAGAGCCGAACTGCTATTATATTCTTGAGGGGGGGGGGGGGGGGTTGATAGTCATGCCCCCCCCCCCAAAAAAAAAAAAAACAACAACAAACAAAATGCTGGTAAGCAGAAAATATAACTGTGTTATATTATAAGGGAAAAAAACTTTCTGTTTTTTTTTATGATTATATAGATGACAAAGACAAATTGCTGAAAAAAATGGCAATTCTGTCCAACAAAGGCAAGAAGGGAACAAATTCGTCCCATCCCCCCCAAAAAAGAAAAAACAAAGAGTCTGCTAGTGCTAGTGAGCTGCCACAAAGCAAGAAGAGGGATCAAGTTCCTAAAAACATACTCACCGAGAAAAGGAAGATGGCAGAAGATGCCAAGAAAAACAAGGAGGAGGAACGGAGAGCTGCAGATGAGCGGGATGCTCAATTCCTTCAAATGATGGAGGAACTTGAGGTAAAATATCAACCTTTTATGTTTTACAGTCTGCATGAATCTTGTTAGAAAAAAAAAATAAGTGTTGAGTAGCTGGCTATTTTACTAAATGGAAAATTCAAGCTTTTCCTAATATGTGGGGAGAAAATACATGAATCTAGTTTTCCTTTTGTACTTTGATCGATCATGTTTGATAATTTTTTCTTTTTCAGGCTGTTAGTGTAAAAAAAAATCCAAAGTTTTTATCAAAAACACTTAATTTCAAAGTATAGCTTACACTCATAATGGCACCAATACACCCAAGTTCCACCTGCCTGGCTGACTTGGCATCAGCAGGATAACTAATTAACTACAATGTAGGGTGTATTGGTTAAAATATATCTATATTAAAAATGGTACAGCTTGGGAGTCAAAATTGATTAGGTGTGTGCCAGGTATCTAGCATACTTCAAGCTTGCTGTGATTTGAAAAAAGAAGAAACTATTCCTGTAGTTCCAAATGTAAAGTTTAATAGCTTGATTAATTATTGAGGTCTTTCTTTTTTTTACAGAGTGAGCCAGAGTACATGGATTTGTCAGATTGTCCACCTAGGTCCCCATCACCACCACCATCACCGCCACCCCCACAACACCAAGGTCCACCACAACGCAAAGGACCCCAGCCACAGCGCCTGCAGGGACCACAACACCAAGGTCCACCGCAACCGCCCCCTCCACAACGCAAAGGACCTCAGTCACAGCGCCTGCAGAGACCACCCCCTCAAAGCAAAGGACCCCAGCCACTGCGCCTGCAGGGACCACAACACCAAGGTCCACCGCAACCGCCCCCTCCACCACCCCCTCCACAACGCAAAGGACCCCAGCCACAGCACCTGGATGGCCCATCATCCCCACAACACCAAGGTCAACAGCCTCTACCTTCAAACTGTGAGCAGTGTGTGGTATTCAAAAAAAAAATTGATGATTTGGAGAAGGAGTTGGCAGCAACAAAGAATATAAGAAGTAAGGATGATGTAAATCCCTAATTTATAAGAAAATTTGATAATAGTGAAGTATTAAACAGCATCAAGCATACACATTTATTGATTTTACCGATTCGCATAAATTTACATTTAATTCTTGTAAATGCTAAGTTAAATTGATTTTGACTTAGTTTTGTAAGCATGCACGTATGGAAATTTAATTACACATATTTACCACTTTACCCAAAATTATGGATATGCCCCAAGTTTATGTACTCTAATGTTTCATTTTTGTCTAATTGCCTGAACGTGTTCAGGAAGAGACTTGTGTATCACTATTTCTGTATGTATGCAAGATGTGGCAATTTGGTCTAATTTTGTAAACTTGCTGCTGCAAAGGAGCGTCACTGGTACACATGTGCATCACCCACAATATATCCAGTATACCCCCCCCCCCCCCTCCCCAGTCACGATCTTGATTAGTCACATGCTTTTTTACAGTTTTCACTATTATGGGCTCTGTGAAGCATATATTGTTGCATCATAATTTTGACTGCACCACAGGAGCATATGGACGCAACCATGAGTCAACAGTTTGTCCATGACATGCAGTCATATACATGTAGTGCTACTTCCCCAGGGGCTAGATGTGGGTCATACAATTGACAGGTGCATAGCTAGTGCATCAATATCTTTGGCTCCATAAATCTCATTGTGAGCATTTTACATATATGTGCATTGAAATTTATTACACCGTACTAATTAATAGTTTGTTTTTGTATGTTTTCTATTTCAAAATAATGAACAGAAAATCCACGTGCAGGCAAGCTTCCGCCAGGACTGGCCAGAGAATTTGATGTAAGTTTCAATTAATGCAAGAGGAGATGGTTTGATGCTGTTTTATGGATCCGCCACAAAGTGGTGCCGGAGGCAATATGTTTCAGGTTGCCCATGTGTCCATACAAACTCATTAACCCATGGAGGGAAAAAATTCATTGAAGAGTTCAATAAATCATCCTCTTCAAACAGATTTTTTTTTTTTTTTAATTATTACATTCTTCCAACAAAACATTTTGCATCTGAAATGTAAATGTTTGTTGTAAATGCATCATATTAGAAAAGAAAATCATTGCCAATTTTATATGGAAATTAAGGAATTTTACATTTTCCTATCTGTTGCTAATTTAATGATTTTATAGTGCTCATTTGTCTTTAAAAAATTCTTGTAAGCAAACTACATTGTATACATCAACAGATATGCATGCTGGCCTCAAATTGTGTAGTAATTATTTCTAGTATTTTCTACACATGCAAAATGTTATAATTTTTAGCATTATGCATCAAAAGGTAATCAAAACACAAAAAAGGGGAGCAACTTATGTTCAATTCTTACTTTTTCTTTAATTAACTTGCATCATGCTAAATATGGTTATGTTATAACTTTCCATTGCAGAGATATTGCATATGTCAGAATTTTACAAATTGGCGCCTAATGATGACGTCATATGTTTAAAAAGTTAAACTACCATTGTACCAAATTTCAGTACATTTTTGAAAATGCCGTTTTTGAAATATTATGCACAAAAAAAGGTGGGTAGAAATAAAAAGAATAATAATTATAAAGAAAAAAGGAAGAAAAATCATACAAAATTACTGAAGAGGTGGAATGAACTGGAAGTACAGCCCACCTAATTACCATGCCAGTTGTACAGATTCTATTCCAAATTTTTGTCACCCTGCCACTAATTATATATCGATCTTAGCAATTGCAATCATAAAGTATATGACTCATTTATTTTTTATTCCTTAATTTCTGTTAATTTTTTGCTAATACCCTACATGTATATTGAAAATTAAACTGCTTGTCCAATGCCTTTGCATCAACAGATGATAGAACTCACCCCAGGGACGGGGTACTATGCATATGAGCATGTGATAAGGAAGGCGAGGCGCAAGAAGTCAGCAACGGCCACCGCCTGCTTCCTCTTGGCATCGTTCTATCAAGCAGAAGAGCTTGCAGACATGAATGGCTCTCTGCTAAATGCAGATAGCGAGCTGGTCAATGCTATCGTAGGTAAGGTATAACCATTTGCATTCTACAAAGCATTTTCATTAAAGTTGATTACTAATTTTTTGTTAAAGATCGATACATTGTACTTCCTTTTATGACTACCACAAAAGTAAAATCCTGTTATTCTAAGCAGATGAGCCAGCAATTTTCTACATGTTTATGGAATCTGTAATTAACCCACTGGAGACAATTTCATTTTCATTTAACGTGCATTTCCAATGGGCTTGTAATCTCAAGTTATCTCGGGCTTATAGTATTCAAAGGGTTAATATTTTGCTTATCTGCAGAATTTCACCTTAAGTGACTCTGTTTTGATGTGATAATGCCCCTGAACAAACGGACTGATTTTGAGAAATATGTGATTTATTGGTAAAGCATTATTTAGTTCGTTGTAGCATTAGTTTTAAAACATTTGAATGTTTTTTTTTTTCTCTTTTGCCACTAGATTTCTCCATGAAGGCCAAGGAGAGCGCTTCTCCAGCTGGAATTAAACAAGCCCTGCGCTGCAAGATGCAGGGCATTAAGCATCGGCTTAACAAGAACAATTAACACCAGTGGCAGTCTCGCCTGCATAGGTTTTATTAGGTTTTTTTTTTTTTTTTTTTTTTTTTGTAGGTTTTGTTAGATGACATCATATTCATTAGCTGATCTTGTGTGCTTTTTACATACCTTTATTTATTACCATATCATTTTATTTTGTTAGCCTATAATTCTATATGAAAAATACTTCGAATTTTAGATAAACCTACTTTTTCCGTTATTTCCGACAACAATTTATATAAATATTCTTACAGTTGGTTGGTAAGGTGGTCGATGTCTGTTGCAAACTGTTTGTGGAGTTAATTATATACTTACCAATCAAAGGATCTTATTGATACATCATTCACCTGACCACATATAGATGTGCGTGACCCTTTTCTTTTTTTTGGGGGGGGGGGCGTCAACTCATTGTGATGAGAACCATAACTTTTTTTTTCTTTTCAAAGGGATTTTGATGAAATGTCTTTATACACAAAAAACTATGGTACATTCTTACATTTGCTTTTACATGTATTTCACTATTTTATCTTTTCCCTATGTTTTATATTTGTATTTTAGCTTAGCTGGTATTTACCTTCTATTTACTGACAGGTGGTAACACGTACAGGAGTATTACCGGTAATGACTTTCCGTTTTCCCTCTTACTAAGTAGAATTGCGGGGGTATCAATCACTTTCATATTTTTTTTTGTGTTTGTGTAGATGTATTTAGTTTTACCAGTATTAATGTTTGCTAAATTTATATGAAAACTTAATCTATTTGTTATACAGTATCTTAAACTGATGTACATGTGCCTGTGTCTGCAGGTTTCATCTTTTTTTATTGTTTTTTTACTTCCCCCAAAAAACATGTTGAAAGGAAACCAAAACC
Source organism: Heliocidaris tuberculata (assembly GCA_025618425.1). Taxonomy (NCBI): domain Eukaryota; kingdom Metazoa; phylum Echinodermata; class Echinoidea; order Camarodonta; family Echinometridae; genus Heliocidaris; species Heliocidaris tuberculata. The sequence continues at coordinate 15,945,538 of CM046848.1, forward strand.
GGCCGGGGAAAAATCAGTTTTAATGAAAAGAGGGGTTAGAAGCAATTTTTAAAAAGTTCCATCAAAATCACTTAAATATGAAATGAGAAACATATGGTAGTTTGAAAAGTCTCAATATACCTTCTATGGCGATCCTCAAATTGGCTATGTTGCTTCAAAATGGCAGGTTTTTGCCTGCTAATCTCCATATGCTTTTGTGCACAAAATTTCGGATTTTCTCCATTATCTCTCAGGGTGCAGCTTATATCACGGGGAAATGTATTTTACACAACATTGTTGAGTTCACACGGAGACAAGCAGTATCTTTAGAGATAATGGAGAAAATATGAAATTTTGTGTACAAAACATTGAGAGTTGTTCACAAATACCTGCCATTGGAAGCAACATTGCCAATTTGAGGATCGTCATAAAAAGTAAATCAAGACTATATTTTCAAACTGTCATATTAACTTTCTTATTTCGTAATCGATTTTGATAGAACCTTCTTTGAATTGCTTCTCTCAATATCTCATCTTTTCATTAAAATTGATTTTCCCCCAGGATTTGGTTTCCTTTAAAGTAGTTAAATATATTCAGTTTTATACATTACATGGCCTTTTTTTTCTTGCCAGAATATTCATGCACAATGCAGCTGCCAAATACTACCTGCATGTTATGGCAATTTAGATGTTTCGACATCATTTGAACGTTTGTGTGTTTTTTTTTGTATGAGCTGCCAAAGTATAGTTAACAGTACTTTTACATATTCAGGGAGTTTTATATGAGAATATAATTATGTTGTGAAAGATATTTAAGGCTTCTTATATACCTCATTTTATCTCATGGATGCTGCTGTGTTATTGTGACTTAAATATGTACATGTGTACGGAAATGCTGAAACTAGTACAGGCTATATATATGTATCACACAAGTGGAGTGCACATAGGATTGTGCATCAAATACCGTACACTGTGAATCTAGTGATTATAATCTTTCTTCTTTATTTTATTTTTTTATAACAGTTGTTTGCAGTTAATTCATATGCCCTCGTCCTTTCCTGATATATCTTACACTTGCCAGGTTTTGCCTTTTGTATTCACTGTTTGTATTCACTGTTTTATAAAAAAATAAATTAGTCTTTATAGACTCTTCTGGTTTAATACGGATGGAAAATTATATCTTTGGTTTTTGTTGACCATTTTATTTTATTTCATATTTCGTATTGTTGGATCTTCATGTTTTTACTTACATGTACATGTATTTCAAATATTATTTCTAATTCCAAATTGATTCCTTTCATATCATCTACGTTACCAAAGCCTCCTGTAAATGTCACTTTTCTAATTAATCACAGTGACTTGCATACTATTTATGTTTTGGTTTTTAATGTGTACATGTATTTAAAAGCTATTTTTATTTTCACTATTTTAAAGCTAGTTTTATCTGCTGTGGAAAAGTGAGCAAAAATATAGTTAAAATAGATTTCTTGCAGAAGACATAAGAAATAATTTCTAAAAATAGCTTTAAAATATGTTTTTAGAAAACAATATTTTTCCCCTATTTTTTGGCAATATTTTTCTTCTATTTTTTGTTCCAAATGTTATCTATTTAAAATATATTTTCTGGTCGGTAAAAAAATAGGCAAAAAATATATTTTCTGGGCTATTTTTTTTCTATTTTTTTTCTATTTTTTTTCTATTTTTTTTTGACCAGGGCTATCATGTATCTGGTAAATTGCTGGCGGGTTAATGTGCAGTCCTACATATCAAAGGGTTATGTGAGGCTAAACCAGGAATCCCTCTAACCATACCGATCAAACGCAGTCATGCTTTCCCGATATGTCGATCTCCGTCCCGCTGCATTGTCATAGTACGACCATCCTTCTGGCGACAGCAACTCTTTGGCTCGACTTCGAAACTCTTCGATGGTGATCAATGGTTTCCCGTCTGAAGTCGTCATTCCTGCTCTGCCAACTCTTGTGTAACTCAAATCATATCAAATGAAAAGACAATCAGACTGATGCAACTTTAGTGCTCTCCTTCTCTTTTAAAAAAGATCCGAAGTTCAAAGTCCATGTCCATTAAAAAACAAATAATATATCCGTGTGTCCAAACCAATTCATTATAGAGCCCATCAAGCAAGTACATAGAACCAGCTTCTTGGGAGTCGATATCGATGATAAGTTATCACGGTCTTTATTAATGATATTGCATTGAATCTCGAGAATTACTGGAATTATGTCAAAATTAAAATTTGTATTACCTTCAAAGGTACTCCTTCTATTACATGATTCGTTAATTTCAGGGGCGGCGCCAGGGTATTTTGATAGGAGGGGCAAGACGACCTAAAGATGACGTCATATTTTTTCTCCATTAAATAACAGGGGTAATATAGAGTTATATGTTTAAGACCTCTCTTTTTAATACTCCTCTTTCTTCTTTCTTCCCTTTTCTTCCCTTTTCTTCCTCCTTTTCTTCTTTTTTCTTTTTTCTTTTCTTTTTTCACTACTTGAAAGGTCATAGGGGCGGTCGCCCCCTCTGCCCCCCCCCCTGTAGCGCCTCCCCTGGTTAATTTTACCTCACTTACAATATGTGAACATGCTATGGATAAGTGCCTCGAATACATTGTTCAATCGCTTGCATTTGTTGCAAAAACGCGTGATACGCATATAGTTGCCAAATCTCATTATTTTGCCCATACCAACAATCTATTTAAGCAATTCAGGGTACTGTATATGAACTGAGTAGGTTACAACTGGGAGAATTTATGTATAAATCTGAGAAAGGACTGCTTCCAAACTCGCTTCAAAACTGATAATTGTAACAGTGATGTTCATTATTATAACACTCGAAACTCCAAGAAATTATATAGTATTTATTACAGGACCGCTACTGGTCAACGGAGTGTCACGTATCAGGGTTAACTTACAAGGTCTGCTTTATCAAAGGCGTCGATTCGTTCGAAATAGATAAAGCATTGGAGGAGCAGAGCATTGTTCACAAATGAATGCTTGCCTCTCCAATGCTTTATCTTTACCGAACGAATCGACGCCTCTGAACTTTAGATGACAATATAACGACGATATAAGCTAAAATACAAAAAATATTACAGAATAAGTAACTTAATGTGAATGGGGCTAGAAAAAGCAAAGCTTATCGAGTCTAGCCCGGAGCTTAATGTTGGGTATTTTTGCTATGGTCTGATAAAGAAAAGAAAAGAAAAGAAAAGAAAACAGAAAACGATAAAAGTGGTTTGGAACATAACAGTTACATGTGTATTGAAATAAAATAAAAAATCTGATAGTTTACTTAGAATTCGAATATGAGCAGCCACCGACGCCCATATGCAGGGGCGTCGCTAGAACATTTTTAAATGGGGAGTGTGACACCCAAATATGTCGACAAATTTTTAGAGTGTGACAAATTAGCCGACAAAAATGCTATAACCTAATCTCCCCCAATAATAATAAAAGAAAATCGCAGATGTAGAGATCTTGATCATACAGGCCCATTTTCGCAAGGGGGGGGGGGGGGAGCTGACGGCTTTTGCCTGAAATATCAACTTTTCAGTTTCTAAATTTTTAATAACTTTTCATATTGAAAATGTACAGAAGTTACATACTGAAGTTACATAATATCTGGGAACCTCACTGCCCAAATATGGGGATATTCTGGCTCCTTGCTGCCCGAATATGAAGTGGTGGTTGCCCAAATATCGAAACTTTGAATTCCTGGGGGGGGGGGGGCAGCCCATTGCCGAGGTGGACGCCTTTTGCCCAAATATCAACTTTTTGGATTTCTAAATTTTGGACTGTATCATCATAGTTATTCGGACTTAATCATGATAATGCTCTTTACCTCCCCACCAAAAAAAAAACACCAAAAAAAACAACAAACAAACAAACAAACAAACAAACAAAATAACCCCGATGTGCACAATTAAAGAAAAAGAAAGAAGATAAAAAAATAAGAAACGTCTTGATAAAGACATCTATAAATATATAAAAACGTCTTGATAGAGACTACGGCATCACGTTTCTGGCGCGGCGTAATACACTGGATTTAATTTTAAAGTCATCAGTCGTTCTTCGAATTTTGTTTTATATTCCTGTTGAAGACCTGACATGCAATGAAATAACAATCATGCAGACAACACGGAGATCATTGACATTTGTGACAGGGAACAAGAATAAGCTTGAAGAGGTAAATCAAGGGCATAAACAGGGCCGGGATAAATTGTCCGTGCGCGAGTATCGTACTCGCACCGTGCCGGTACCGTTCTACTGGGCGGCTGGAGTAGGCGAGGCATACAACAACTGTCCGCTGGATCATTTTCCTACTTTTTTAATTGGTAGATTGTTGTCGGGGCTCGGTCACACCAGTAATTACAATTCGCTGTTTGAGGAGAGGGTTCCTTGTTGTTTGTATTTAGTCTAGAGATTTATATTAGTGCCTTTCATTAATACAATTGAACTAATAGAAAATTGGCATTCTCGTGAAATAAGCCACCCCGCATTCACTTTGTACATGCAGTTTATTTCGTGTAAATGTCTATGAGGGTTCACATCCTCCATTGACTTTACACGGCAGTGTGTGTGTACACACTCGATGACCGGTGGCTTATTTCACGAGATGGCCAGAAAATTTATCTGTAACTAAGTCAGACTCTAATTCTTAATTGTTTAGATCTAGTACCATAGACAAGATAAGTCAGACTAAGGCCAAATAAAATTAATTCCTAACGTTAGTTTCTCGCCACCCCCCTCCTTTTTTTTTTGGCCTGCCTTTATTTTTGTTGTTTTTAGTTCTGAAATTGAAAAAAAACCAAAAAACAATCAGACATCTACACAACAAGGTAACAAAAATCAAAGCAATGCAATTTTTTAAAACTTTGTTTTGAGTCTTCTGCGCATGTACAAATGAAATTAAATGAGAAAATTTGTGTTAAAATTGACCCAATACTCAAAATTCTCAAATAACATTTTTATACACAGGACAACTATTAGAAATCAAATAATATAGAACCCCCTCCTCAATTTAAAGAAAATACGAGGAACTACGGTTCTGGAATCAATATTACCATGATTACTTGGCCTAAATAGATCATAGATCTAACCGTTAGACTGTAAGTGTAACAGTGATCTAACATTAGGTGATAGATTTAAGACGAGACTCTGAGTCAACTTGAAAAATAAAAAGATCTAACATTAGACTAGAATCTAGAATATCTAGACCTAGTTTAAGCTTAGACCAACAAAAAAAAAAGAAAAAAGAAAAGATAAAATAAACAAATACAGTTAACCTTGCATAACTTGAAGTCGCATAAGTTGAATCAACTTTTTGACCAAACTATGCAAAACGTATTATTTACATTTTCTATGTCAAACTATTTTTTGTCGTCCGAACAGATTCGACTTATAAATGCAAAGTTAACTGTATATGATATAATGAGGAGGGAGTTCCTCAGCTAACGATACTGCAGTACATGTATTATGATTTGGTATTTCCTCCACAGATGTTGCAGGTCCAATTTTTATTTTAACATTCCTTCTTAAAATTGTTTAGCCAGGAATTACAGACATTAACAGATGCTGTTAAAATGACTATTAAAGGGGAAGTCCACCCTGATATCAAATTGGTTTTTATAGTAATAGAAGCAGAAAATGAGAAAAACAAATCAGTGAAAGTTGGAGCAAAAATCTGTTAAAAATATATATACAGTAGTTAAAAGTTGTGATAGATCTAGATTAAACACAAATTGGCAATTTCATGATGTATTTCATGATGTAGCTATTTTGTAAATAAAAAATGATAAATTCCTATTTTCTCCAAAGAAAATATTTCATTATACATGCATGTTAGATATAATTATTGCATATGTTTTTACACAACCCCTGGATGAAACAAATCTGTCCGTAGACTATTTCATTCATGTATGAACAACTAAGAAAATGGAAATTTATGGAATTTTCAATACAAAGCATATATGAGAGAGAGCCTTGAAGATGTGTCATAGAGTTGCCAATTTGTGTTTATTGATTACAACTTCAAAAATCATACTACTTAAAATCTAATCAGATTCTGCTCCAAATTTCACTAATCTGTTTCCTTCATTTTTCTTCTTTATCAAAATGAACTTAATATTAGGGTGGACTTCCCCTTGGCTATCATGGATTTGTTGCCTGGACAAGAAATTTGTAATCAATTTTGTTTGGCCTACCATGTTTGTATTTTTTGTTTGTTCTCTTCATCAGGTTAGAGCAATCATTGGAAGGCACTTTGATGTTCAGTCAGTAGCTATTGATTGTGAGTATGGATGTCAGATTTCAACAAATCAGAAAGAGTTCCTTTTGTCAGTATTCTCCGGAAATATTCCAAACCTGAAAGAGAAGGTCGAGTTCTGGGAAAGATGAAAAATGATTTGTCAGCTTTCTCATTCTATTTATGTTAGTTTGGAAGAACATCATTGCAGAAATGTCCCCTGAAAAGGAGGGCTCTTCAAATGCCCTCATATTCGAAATACCACGAGAAATAGCTGAAATGTTCGGGCCAAACACTCATGCAAAATGTGTGTGCAGTCCCATATACCCATTTCTGTGTGTAGTGTATGTGCTTTATCAGCAAGATTGGGTCAATTTCTTATCATTTTGATGATTCCAAAACCTCACAGTATACACCGATTCTTGTGTCGACATGATTAACATTTCCTAATAGCTTTGAGACAGTTTCTTTCACAATTCAATCACATGACCAGAACTCAACTTGATCTTTAAAGATAAAGTTGAATTCTGGTTATGTGATTTCATTGTGAAAGAAACTGTCTCAAAGCTATTAGGAAATGTTAATCATGTCGACACAAGAATTGGTGTATGCTGCAAAGATGCCAAGGTCAAAGACCAGCAGTGCGTGAGATTTTCCGCATATTATCAGTTCCAGGTAGGCGAGAAACCATGCGCTCGCTGCGCGGTATACATAATATATATATGGAGATAGGCTGTGAGGCCAGGCTCGAGAAAGAGATTTTTGGGCGTGAGTAAGAGCCCTGATGCGTGACTGTCATGCCTGATGCATGAGACTTGGTAGGTCTGATGCTCTAATAGGTTTTGGAATCACCGAAAGAAATTGGCTCAGTCCTGCTGACAGTCACATGCACTGTACACAGAAATTGGACTACACACAAATGTTCGGCCTGAACATTTCAACTGTTTCTTGTCATATTTTGAATGTTAGAGCATAATTTGAAGAGCAATCCTTTTCAGGGGACATATCTTCTATGATAATCTTCCAAACTAACACAAAAAGAATAAGAAAGTTCACAAATTATATTTTACCTTTCCCAAAACTCAAGCTTCCCTTTAAGGCCTAACCCTAGCCCTTTCCGTCATTTCTCTCTCCTAAGTCTACTTTGAACTGGATTAAGTTAACACTTCATCTCCTTTGGTCGACTAATGGAAAAAACACTGGACTAGCACAGTCTACTTTTGCCACACATACAATACTTACATGACATAGATAGACTCCAACACAATGTGGCAGTCCAGGTTTTTTCAACCATGGATAAAGAGTTTTACCATTATGAAACTTTTTTTTTCCAATATTTTTTTTTCCCCAATCCTAGTGATGGGTACAAAAAGAAAGTCTGTCCAAATGAAAAAAAAAATCAGTTTGGGCAAACTCTAAAATATTACGATTCAGGATTTTGGGGTTTAATTATTGGTAACACTGAGAAACTCAGAAGTAGATCCTTCTCTTGACTTTGGTATGCATGCATTAACATCAAAATCAGTGTTTCACACCCACTTTCAAGGATAGCATTCTTACTAGAGAGAAAAGTGCTGATAACTAAACATTTGACCTTTTTAGTTCGTTTGTGCAGATGTGGATGACAAGCCAAAGACATCCAAATTTGGAAGTACTGAGTACCAGTGGTTTAGCTTTGGTGGGGGGGGGGGGGGGGGGGGGCAAGAGAGAGAGAGAGAGAGAGAAAGAAACAGCGGGATAGAGAAAGGGAGTGTGGAAAAGGACTTTCCTCTAACCAATGTAAATTGTGTGTTCATAACTTCATATCGTCTGTGTGGAGCTAGAAGGGCATTAACTCTAGTTAACGCCCTTCTGGTTCCAAACAGATGACATTTGTGGATTTCCAAACACTGTTTAGAGAATGTTTTGCTTGTAAATTCATAGTCAGCTATCGTGCAAGTGAGATAAAAATTCAGTTGCCCATCTCATAGTTGTTGGTGCCTTCGGATGTTGGGCAAGTAATATGCTGCATGGGCTTTAAACAGCTATTTAAAAAGTAATTAATTTCTTTTGTTCCTGCAGTACCAGAATTTCAGGGTGAACCAGATGAGATATCTAGATCAAAATGCCTGGAGGCTGTCAAACATGCAAGTATCCTTGATCTTCCTTTCTCATGTTTATTTGAAAATTGGTTAAGTCTATCTAGACAGTAAAAGTGTACCAATCACCAAAATACGTTTTGCTCTTTATGTTTAATAGGGGTTCAGTGTTGCCTATAGCATATTATTCAAAATATGAGCTTGAAATGTTGATTCTATAGAGATATTGCAAGTTGAAATACACTCCCAATAAACATCACAGCAACTTGTACTGAGACTAGTCGACGCCCCGTATGCACTCACATACATGTAGAATAAGGGGCCCAGGTAAAACCGAACTCAGAGCTGTTTTCTTTGCGAGGGGGTGTTATGTTTTCATTAATTTTCTTCATACGCCTTAACCGTTAACCCATGGAAGGCCAGGTAAAGTGTTTTGAGGTTGATTTTATACATTCTAGCTCTACACATATTATTTTTTAGGAGATTGGTGCACCTTAAGCTTATATTCATGAAAGCATACCAACTTAAGTACAAGTTTAAACCCTGATAAAATGGGTGGAGTTAGTCGACTGATTTATCAAGTGCCAAGTGTAAAAACTTTTCATGTTTTAAAAAAATTTTCTATGTACATTAATTCTGTAAGTGAATGAACAGACAATTTCTTGTCATTGTCAAATCAATTTTTATGCCTCCAATCACCGAAGGTGGTACCGGAGGCATTATGTCTTCGGGTTATCCGTCCGCCCACTTTCTTTTTCTAGCGATAACTTAAGAATCACATGAGGTATGAACTTCAAACTTGGTGCTAGTATGTATCACCATAGGAAGACGATCTGATTAGATTTTGGGGTACGTAGGTCAAAGATCAAGGTCACAGAGGCCAATTTCTGAAATTTCAGGTGTTAGCCTCGTTCTAGCGATAACTCAAGAACCATTTGAGGTATGAACTTTAAATTTGGTGCTAGTATGTTTCACCATAGGAAGATGATCTGATTAGATCTTGGGGTTCATTGGTCAAAGGCCAAGGTCACAGAGGCCAATTTCTGAAATTTCAGGTGTTAGCCTCATTCTAGCGATAACTCAAGAACCATTTGAGGTATGAACTTTAAACTTGGTGCTAGTATGTATCACCATAGGAAGATGATCTGATTAGATCTTGGAGTACATAGGTCAAAGCTCAAGGTCACAGAGGCCAATTTCTGAAATTTCAGGTGTTAGCCTCGTTCTAGCAATAACTCAAGAACCATTTGAGGTATGAACTGTAAACTTGGTGTTAGTATGTATCACCATAGGAAGAGGATCTGATTAGATTTTGGGATACGTAGGTGAAAGGTCAAAGGTCACAGGTCAATTTCTGAAATTCCAGGTGTTAGCCTTAACACAACATCTCGAACCATTTGAGGTATGAACTTCAAACTTAGTACTAGTATGTATCACCATAGAAAGACAATCTCATTAGATTTTGGGATACGTAGGTCAAAGGTCATAGAGGTCAGTTCTGAAATTGCAGGTTTTAGCCTTTATGTGATATCTCAAGAACCATTTTATCCATTAACTTCAAACTTTGAACTAGTATGCATCACCATAATGAGACTAACTGCTTAGATTTTTGTTCACGTAGGTCAAAGTTGACAGGTCATAGAGGTCATTATACAGGTGTATGTGAAATTAATGTTTTTTTACCTTCGTTATCACCATATCTCAACTATTTTGTATTCATGACTAGGAGGAGATAAAGTGATCAGACTTTTGGGTTATAAGGTGTAAGGTCAAATTTCAAAGAGGAGAATTAACGTGTAATTAGGGGCTTTTTATTCTGGTTATCACAAGATTTCAAGAGCAGTTTGAGCCATCAACTGAATTTAGGCGGAGGCATATACATGTAGGAGATGCAGTCGCATTCATCTTGTTCATTTTCACTTCATGACTTGATTGATTTTGTTTGTATTTCTGTTTTGTTTATTTTCTTCTTTTCATTCATTTATAAAGAATAATCAACAGGCTAAAATAAAGTTAGCTTAGATTTAACTTAGTCCACTTTTGATTCCACTTGGACGTGTATTTAGTTGCAAGCTTTGAAAAGATATTGGTCCAGGATTGAAATTAGGAATTCAGTCAGTGGTGAATATTGACTGTGAAGCAGTTGTCGCCGGAGAATGTGTCGTACATCCTAGATCTCAAGCTACTGTAAAACCAGAAAAAATTGTGACGTGAAACTTTTGCGAATTGTAAACGACATCCATTTTCACAGCCAGAAACTTTAGCTATTTGCAAAAATATAGCTATGATTCAATGATTTCCCGGCATGAAACTTTTGCGAATCTGAACCACTTGCGAAATTTGTGAACATTAAAGTAGAACCTAATTGATTGACTATGTTGTATCGATGGAAAGCTTGTAACTTCAGGAACTCAAAAATATTTTTTTGAGATTTTTTTTGTGCCCTGGTAGATTTATCTGAGCAAAAAACTATTATTTTGGGGTTCGCCTTCTAAAAATAAATCGCAATCGTTCAAATCAGCTGCCTTTAAGATGACGTCAATGGTTGTAGCAATCACCACTTCCGGTTCACTGCATAAAAGTTACCGTGTGTTTATATATGTGCGGGCCGGGGTACATACCTATTCACCCCCAAAAAGTTTTTTGCGCAAAGTCAGGGTTTTAACTGTTATAATCGCCAATCAACCCGCATAAAAAAAGAGAACGGGAGGTGTATGCAAGAGAAGGCGATGAAATTCGGGAAGAAGATGGGGATGAAACGCAGGCTCGAGCAGCTGCACTGGCATCCAATTTGGGATGTTCGAGCTATTGGCTGAAGTAGAAGACGGGGATGTTGGGGAAAATTTGGACGATTTGCCGGCACAAGCTGATGATAATCATCTACAAAATACTGAATGGTGAGTTTAGTTTTATTTTCCAAAGTATGTAAGTTGTTGTCCCTGAGCCATTCTCGACTCGGTGAACGTTTAACTCAGCTCAGCCCCGCAATGCCCGGTGCGGCTTGGGCTTGGTCTTGTCATTGAGCTGAGAACTGTATTTGAGAACTGTATTTGAGAACTGTATTTGAGAACTGTGTGTGTACTAATAGACCTGTTTACTAATTTTATGCATACTTTCTTAAACAAAGGTTGTTCTTGACAGCCTGAAAGCTTGCCAGACATAGCAACAAGGAATGTGTGCAGACTGGATTCCAATAGTTCCAAGTTTGTAGTTCATTCATTAAACTTTTTAAAGGATACTTTAGTATTAAGTATTAAAAAAACTATTATTTCATCATTCGACACTCGAAAATGCTGCCAAATTTATAAAAAATGTTGGCATCTGAAGATATTCCACAGCTTGATTTAAGCATAGAAGTGGAAGATGATACATCCAGTTCCTCATCGGACTCAGATAATGACGAATTATGACGATGGAGACGTGGGAGAAGTTGAAAATCAAGACAATGCTGGTGAGGAAAACGCTGAATTTCAGCCGCTGCCTATCCAGCATGAACCCAAGTCTCGGGAACGGGGAAACGCCGGCGGAGTGATCAGAGAAGACGCTGGCGGTTTATTGTAATACTGAAGAAGTTCAGACCCCCTCCAACCCTATAACCCTAACCCTAGTCAACCTAACTCTAACCACACAGTGTTAAACTAGATGTGCTTGAAACTTGCTTCAGCTAATTTCACAATTTTTAAAAAATTCATTTGTTTATTTATTTAGGTGCCTCTGTGGTCACTGTCACGTGATGCCATCTTTTGAGCCTGGCGACTGCATTTGTTGTTGAGAGATTGCTGAGGTAGCCAGTGAAGCAGACGGACACAGTGTTACATGCATCACAAATACAGAAGATTATGATGCTACCATTTTGAATGGAGCCACATTGTACATTGCCTGGCAACATTTTACAGAGAGGTGGAGACAACAGGTCAAGTCATTCGGAGCACGAAATAATGAGTGAGTTAAGTTAAAAAAAAAATCTTATCTTGAATGTTGTTAAGTGCATGCATGTTTCTTTTGATGATTTAGGCCTAGAGATGTATACTATGTTGTGAAGGACATGTATGGCAAAATGCTTCTCCTATGTATTTTTTTCCTTATTCTTTGCCAAAACAAGTAAAGGCCTACTACTGACATGTGTCTACTTTATATTTTCATGCCTTCGCCACAAAGTGGGGTCGAGGGGTCGTCCATCTCTCCATCCCTCTTTCGTTCTCACGTTTGACAGTTCAACTTCAAACTTGGCACAAAACATGCATGCTGGACTGGTGTGACAGCGATTTGACTAGATTTGAGGGCCATGAGGTCAAACTCAAAGGTCCACTGGTGTTCATGATACACTTTACAATAGTGTTGGTTCAAATAGTTATGTCTTTCATGCTGTTAAAATTCAAAATTCAAAACCGTCACACTTATTTTTTCATTTTTTTTTCTTTCTTATGCAGGAAGTATAGATATACTGCATACAGACAGACATACTGGGGATGGCTTGGGCGAGACACTGTGTACAGCTCCCAGCATGCGTTCAGTTCTCCATCAAATCAGCTTATCCTGATGGGACCAACACCTACAAGGGGACAAGGCTACGAAGACTGGAAGTTTTTTTTTTTTTAACTGCTTCCTGATTGTCAGGATCAAACCTGGGTTTTTGTTTATACTAATGTTTTGGCTACCAACACCCAAAATCACATAAACGACCTCACATACCCCTAGCATCCTTTTTTATAGTGAAGAGAGCTATGACATGGTCAAAGTACACGGAAGTAATTGCACTGCACAAATGAATTTTAAAGTTTTAAGCTGTTTATTACGACTGTATCAAATTTGGTTTAAAAAAAAATTCAATCAAATCATTCAATCAAATAATCAAAACCTCTCATTCAAAAGGAATTTTCTTTTTAAGTGGTCGCTGTGAAAATTCTTGACAGATATTCACAACTCTATTACAGAACAACATTTCTCATATGCAGAATTAAATAAAATGAATTGTAAGAATTAATCATTTGGTTACTGATAGTTATTATTATAGGTCATGCATTAAAGGACTTTCCTGTTTAAATGGATTCAGTCCACTGACAGGTCTATCGTGAGTCCTCGAAGGGTTGAAGGTATACTAAATAGCCTGCAAAATCTTGGATGACCATCGACATTGGAGAGTAGGCATGGTCATCGATACGAATTTGCATTTCAGAGTCCAACTGGAAACTCAAGATGGAAACTCGGGATACAAGTTCTGAAGATAGAAGCTTCACCATCATGGTTCAGGAAAGCAAATTACTGAAGCCTCCTTAGCAATAGCTCCATATTCGAAGTGCTGTCCCAGTGAAAACAGCTCCCTGACCAAAGTACCCACCATTGTGGGTAGGAAACTCCTCCAAAATTAAAACAAACTGAGGGTCATTGCTTGCTGGCTCCTCAGAACACAACCTCACTCAAAGAGCCCACTCACTTTGTACAGCAATAGAGTACACTACACACACAATCACCCTTGGGTGGGTCTTGGAATCTGAAGTGGTTTTTCCACCCGTTACAAGAATTTAATCAGAGCTATATATACATTCAATTAGCTCTGAATTTAATGAATTATTGCCCTCTGTTGATCAAGTGGCAGAACATATAAAATTAAGAAAAATAGTCCTACTCATCTATTACCAAATAGCAATACCGCCATCACAAGGCTGAAATGAGTAATTTCACACTATTATTTCTCTCCTTTTATTTCCATGAATTTACCTACATGTACAAAATACTCATGAATCCAAAATAAATCATCCTTCCTTGTAAGGATTTCTTCTTTGTATAATTCAAACAAATTTTAGAATTTTGCTGTCAGAACAAAAAATGAAATGCTTGTGACGCTGATGCATTGGAGGTATGTTTGGTGACTTTGTAAACACATTATGTTACAGGAAATGTATTGATTTCTTAGCATCAGAAATTATTACGGGTAACCCTGAGGCTGGCACACACATTTTATGTAGCTTACTTTATTTTCCCCATTTTTAATACCCTAAACGTGATATGCATCTGATGATGGAAAAAATACCCTTTTTGCGTGTTTTCCTCAAAGCCCTTGATGTACAGGCCGCCTCAATGAGACATATCCCCCGGGATACATGTACTCAGTATTACTTAAGAGTAGATCACGTTTATATACACTGTAGCCACACAAAATGGATGAGCATACTTCCAGTTATGCATGGATGGATAATATTACATCAATGAAAAGAGCAAATTGTTCTTTCTGGGAATAATGATTCAAACAGTATCAAATTTCCTACGGTAGTTTTCATTTTATGGCATGTTTTGTACATGTGCACTGGTATGTCACATTGTAAAATACACTCTTTTGATCAACATGAAAATTTATAATTTGGGGGCTCTTTTGGTCCATCATGGGTCCATGATTGCTCTCTAATGCATGGATTTGGGAATTACTGTTATGACAGTGACGCTGCAGTGCAAAGTGTTGAATCTGGCAGCAATTAGAGACCTACAACATGTCAAAGGTGCCAAAATATCACTTCTCGAATTGGATCGAAAGGGCGTATTTTATGTGACATGCATGACCAGAAGTATGCTCATCAGTTTTTTTTATTTTTTTATTTTTCATTGTTTTGGTGTCTTGGCAGTGGGCACCCTGTATACACAAACCCAAGACATTACTGGCAAAGTTCTATTTTTATCAATTTTCACCAGATTCGATAAAGCAGTGAACTTTTTATTTTGGTGTTTGGACATATAAACATTATCTGCAGGGTATTTTAAAGAACATAAGTTAAATATATTCTTTACATAATTTCATAAATACATATATGCAGATATTTCATTTTGCTAAAAAAACAATCATGATACATAGTAAATTAGTAATGCTTTTTGAGCAATCGCTTGAAAGAATGTTTGCTTTTGAAAATATTTTAATGGGAATTGACATTGTGTTGTATTACTGATGATGAATCATTCTTTACATCAACCCAAGAGCAGTATACATGTAGGCAAGCTTTCATGTACCTTTTATTGACCGTGTATTTTAAGAATGAGAAAATAATACGTCATATGCTTGTTTGATAAGAAACCAGATTATACTTTGTCAAACATGCATTACAAACTGTGTATTTGAATTGTGATTTATTTTATTTTTTTAAGATCAATGAGAAGCTAAAATACATGTATATTTCAGGGAATGGCATAGAAAGAGGGAGAGAGATGGGAAAGAGGGGGAGAGGGGGAGAGGGGATGGAGAAAGAGAGAGAGAGAGAAAGGGAGCGAATGAGGAAAGAAAGGGGTGAAGAGTGAGAGAGGGGATGAAAATATGGAAAGATCATACAAATAAACTGAAAAGTCAACAGTGAACAAGTAAAAGGTACAGAACACAGCGTGAGAGCAAAATAAAATAAGATTTACATTATCCACCCAAACCCGATCCGTTCCCTGTAACATTGAACTTTCTGAACATGCCCATGCCCGAAGCCCCAAGAGTAATCTCTCACCTCTCAGACTGCCTTTCCGTCTCTTTCTCTCTCTCTTGCTCCTCCTCCTGCTTCCCCCTCTTTCTCTCTCTTGCTCCTCCTCCTCCTCCCCTCTTGCCCCTCCTTTCTCCTTCTCTCTCTTTCTCCTCCTTCCCCCTTTTCTCTCTCTTTCTCCTTCCCCCTTTTCTCTTTCTCCTTTCCCCTTTTCTCTCTCTCTTTCTCCTTCCCCCTAATATCTCTCTCTCTTGCTCCTCCTTTCCTCCCCTCTCTCTTTCTTCTCCTTCCCCCTTCTCTCTCTCTCTTTCTCCTCCTTCCCACTTCTCTCTATCTCTTGCTCCTGCTCCCCCTGTCTCTCTCTCTCTTTTGCTCTTCCCCTCTCCCCTCCCCTCTCTTTCCAGTGCTTTTTCTTGCTGTTGAAAAAAAGTTGAAATACCATACCGTATTGTACTGCAGGTCATGCTACAAAACTTTGTCTAGTACTATAGTAAGATCTCATTTACATACAAGTTTAGACAGCTGACAGTTATTTTTCTTTCATTGATACTTATAACATATTCAACGTACAACAATTGGTCCTTTATGTCTTAAATTATCGTGAAAATACAATGATATTGCTGCACATGTCGTGTAAGACTTCCGCAGAGCTCGTGTTTGTTTACTTGCCGGTTTCACGTGACTTGCTACAACCGCCTACGTCATAGTTTCGTGACAATCAAAGACGACAGGTTTGGCTATTTCTGGTCGCTAGGGGGCACGTATAAAAACATGTCTTATTATTTCCAGGAATGAACTTATTTGAGCAACAAAAAAAAAAAAAAAAAATATATATATATATATATTTGAGTTCCTTAGGTCATAAGCTTTCTATCGATATATAATAAGCCATGATTAAGGTTCTACTTTTAAATGCTCGCAAAAGTTTTTGGTTTGACAGTAATCTGATATGTAAATGGTTATGTTACCGTAGGATCAGTGGTGCGTAGGATCAATGTGGTGTAATATCATTTTATTCTATTTCTTTACAGATTCAAGGTCCTGTTATAGTTGAAGACACCTGCCTGTGTTTCAATGCATTAGGTGGAATGCCAGGACCTTACATGTAAGTATCATTTATAAGTGCCTTTACTGGCCTGTCCATGATTCAGTGGCTGTGTGTGTGTGGAGGGGGGGGGGGGGGTGGGAGGGGGGCACAAGTCTGTAAATTCTGTAAAAATTGAGCAAAATATGTTACTGTAAAATCAGAAAATGGTGTGCATGAAACTCTCAGGAAGTTTGCAGGTGGTGGAGATTCATGAAAGTTTAATGCTGCAAAGGGATTAATTAACCTGTTGGATACAGTTCGATTTTGGTATTACATGCATTGTCCATAGACTTCTGCCCAAATTATCTTGGTTTTAGTGTTCGATAGGTTAACTGCATGAACAGTCTTTAACAGCATGGGAAGATTTTCATTTTGCTAACAGTTTCTTGCCCCAAATAAGTTAATATATATAATTATAATTTGGAATTCGTAGTTATGTCTGTGCATATAATTTCATAATTGTATTCAATCTTATGATTTTGTCTTATATTATACACTATATTTCTATACCTTGTTCTTCTGATGATTGTTATTACTAATGTTTCTCTTCACAATTTGTTGAATTTATCTGTAAGATTCTTAAGTGCTTAGAAACAATCATGTAAATTTAGCACTATATAAATGTTAATTTATAATTATTATTATTTTTAAAGTGCGACTTGTCACATAGATTTTGATTTTTTAAGAAATGTGAAATGATGTATTTGTTGTACATTTCATTTTGTACATTCGATTTGATTTGAATTTTTTGTCATTTTAATGTCTTTGCAGAAAATGGTTTCTCAGCAAATTAGGACCGCCAGGTTTGTACCATATTCGAATTTCAAAATGATCTGATGGAAATTGTTCCAAAGTATACTGGGCAGCTAGTTGAACAAGAAAGTGAGCTTTAAGTGAAATTTTATGAACAAATGTAATTTGAATGAATGAGTGAGCTGAACTGAATTGAAGTTCACTATGGATGGGCTCTTCAACAAGCCTTTTTATTATTTATTTTCAACATGTATTTGATTCATTTTGCGACAGTAGACAGCAATTTAGGGTTTGGTTCAATAATCCTGAATTATATACCATATTCATGACCAGAAAGAACAAAATATCTGTTCACACTGTGTCCCTTTTTGTTGTGTTACTTTGTAGCATTTGACACCAGGACTTCTGGAAGGAAAATATAATCCTTAACTTGGCAATGTCATGAAAAGTTAAAAATCACTGCTTTCCAAGAAAATTGGCATTAAAAAAAACTTTTTGACATAGTTTCTGTAATTGTATACTTTTTTCAGATACATGGTAATTTATTAGTTAAATGTAGCACTAAAAGAAAAATACAAGTGTTGTCAGTTTGGAGAAGAAAAGTTAATGTAGCCTTCACAAATTCCTGTTCTAAATGAGTAACTTTTTTTTCCCCTTCAATTTTACATTTTACATTTCTAGGGCTCTACAGGCTTCTTACGGGTTGGGAAGACAAATCTGCATATGCTCTATGTACATTTGCATATTCAACAGGCGATGCAGCCAAGACTGTCCAGCTCTTTCATGGAAAGACTGAGGTAAGCACGCTTCTGTATTTAAAAAAAAAGTGTTCAAGAGAGCTTTGGGGGATTTTTATACTATAGAGAAAAAGTGATTTCTTGGTTGAGTTCTTATATTTTATAAGTCCTTTTATGAGCTTCCCTTGGCATTGCTCTCAGCTGTATTTTTTTACGGACCCTCACAACCAAACCAAACTGAATGTACTACGAATTATGTACCTTTTTTGTTCAATAAAAATATAGTAATCAAAATTATGTGAACTTCTCAAAGTGTGAAATTCGTATAATACTTTCTTTAAACATCATTTGATCGCAATTGTTATTTATATTTACAGATATCATTGCTATACTGTGTATACGTAGAACCTACTTGTACACTTGTAGCCCAGGGGGGCTACTCAGGTACATGTATATTGGTGTACACATGCGCGTCCAAAAAAACGCGTAAAAAGGGGTCTTTTTTTCATCCAGGACGCGTAACGCGCGTTACGTGTTAAGGGGTCTGAAAACGCCGATTTTCAACAAAAAGGGGGTGCTAATGGAATGCGGCCAAACGCGTTTAGGGGGTCATTTTCATTCCGGCGGCAATGTCCTACATAATTGAAGTAAATAATAACATTTGTAATTTAACCAACAGCAGTTCCTATATGTGCAGTTTATTTTGTTTGCCTAGTGTGAAGAATTTATCCACCAAAGGTGAAGAATAAGTCAGTTTGCAAAAGGTCACTTGAATTCAAGTGGTGTATTTTTTATGTTGGTTAAAGTTAATCTTGTTTAGGGAGTAATATTTAAGACAAACTTGTTTAGGGGGTAATATTTCAATCAAACCTGTTTAGGGGGGTAATTTTTATGAAAAAACACGCGAAATCCTCGTTAAGGGGTAATTTTTACGAAAAAAAGCACGCGAAATCCTTGTTAAGGGGTGTCTTTTCACCAAAGTATGAAACTTGTTTAGGGGGCATTTTTTAAATCCATGGACACGCATTTGTAAACCAATATACCTGAGTGGCCCCCCCCGGGACTTGTAGCTGGTGGCCCCTAAAAGAATGATGACTCAGAATGTGAATTTTTAAAATAATAATACTATGTTAGATTTTAAATCTGTATTAAAGTGATATTGCAATAGACTTATTAATTTTGTGTTTTCATTGTTCATCTTTTGTCCACTGACTGTGCAGGGTATGATTGTAGAGCCTAGGGGGCCTGCAAATTTTGGCTGGGATCCTTGTTTCCAACCAGATGGATTTGATCAAACGTAAGTATAAAGCTTATTCACATAAAACAAAAAACAAAATTTTAAAAATTGTCCTTTGACTGTGTAGTCAATACTCTATGTGAACATTTTGTCGTTTTTATACATGATTATCTCAGAAACATGTTTTTGCATGCTGAGGCTTCGTATGCCGGTTCGTAAAATCTGCGACGATTTAAATCATTTGGAATATGGGTAATGCTTGAAAATATTTTATGAAGGAATCTTGTGAAGGTTTCTTCATTAGGCTTGGGGAATTTTGCATCTCTTTAAACTTGTCAAGTATGAAAGATTCATTTGCAATCCTTTCTACAATTCCCCCCCAAATTGCCGCAAATACGTCATCGCATCCCCTTAAGCATTTGGGGCATAGGAAGGAGGGCATGGCTAGGATATTTTGAATGGGGGTGGGGACATTGGCAACATTCATGACAAGTATTTGTGACAGAGAAGCAAAATTTGCCAGCGTGGTTCCACGCGAGCCTTTATCTTGGCGAGCGCGTATGGGTGCGTTGAGTAGTCTACTCACGAGTCGCTTTTACGCTTATAGAGAGTGTAATTGAAATTGCAATATCTCTTTATAGAATTAATATTTGAAGCTCATATTTTTAATATAGTATAACAACATGAAACCTTTAACATACAGAGCAAATTATTTTTGGTGATTGGTACCCTTTAAGAACCATTTGGCAGATCAACTTCAAATTTGTCTCATGCATGCATATGGGAGAGATGATTATCTGATTAGATTTTGGGGTCATGAGGTCAAAGGTCACAGAGGTCATTGACTCATTGTATATATATGAATATGGATTATTCTTGTTATAACTTAAGAACCACTTAGCGAATCAATTTCAAACTTGCTTCATGTATCCATAATGGAGTGATGATTATCTGAGTTGATTTTGGGGTCACGAGGTCCAAGGTCCAAGGTCACAGAGGTCATAATATATCTGGAAATAGATGGTTCTCACAATAACTCAAGAACGATGTAATGGATCAACTTCAAACTTGGCACACATGTATATAATTAGGTGACAGTGATTTCATGAGATTTGGGGGTCATGGTTCAAAGGTCAAAGGTCACAGAGGATGTTATATACCTGTAAATAGACTGTTCTTGCAATAACTTGAGCACAGTTTGACACTTTAACTTAAAACTTGGTACATGTATGCATACTAGGGTGACCATGATCTGATTAGATTAGGGAATTCAGCCATATGGCAACTCTGCTTGTGATATTTAACTCCATGAACCACTTGGCATATCAGTTTTAACGAGTGATAAAATATTTTGTTAAATTTTTCAAACAACATTTTAAAAATCAACATGAATGTGTGAAATATTTCTGATCTGGCAACGGGGGAGGCATAAATTTTGACTGTGCGCAGTCAAGAATTCATCTAGTTAACGTTGCCATAAGGGTAAAAATATGAAGTTAATGAGCCCCCTAAAAACAAGAGGAATACATCGATTCGCCAGGGCATATGTCTTACAATTCCTGCCATTAATTTTATAGGAAAGGCACTTTTCCAAAGAAAGTACTATTCCTGTAGTTTGAACTCATTTGAAATGATTAATCCCCTAATGAAAAAATAAAAATATTCTCATTTAATTTTGTGCAGGTATGCTGAGATGCCAAATGAAGAGAAGAATAAGATTTCCCACCGCGGCAAAGCTTTGAAGTCCTTAGCAGAATACTTCCTGCAACAGACATGATGCCAATGCAAATAGTGACTTTGATTATAATGAAGACCAATAACTGGTGATATCAGAGGAAAAGCCCTGGAGCCCACTGTCTTTCACAAAAGTGGCATTGAAATTCTGTCCCCGAAGAGATTAGATTGGAAATATTTTTAGTCTTACCAGGATGTAGGAATGCCATCGGATGATTACATTTTCAAAACACTGTGCTCCAGATATCAAATGTACTATTAATCATGTTTTTGAACTCTGTAGCAGAATTGATTCTAAGGATAAATACTGGTACCTTTATATAGCACATGGTCTTGATATCATATGTACTATTTTTGTGCACAAGTAAACAGGGAGTGGAATTAAAGAGAGTCCCTGGGCAGTGCTGGGTTAGAGCAAGAAATAGTAAATGCATGGCAGGACAAATAATGCAATTGAATTTCTTCTTGCAGTGACAAAAAATGCTTGCTAAATATCACTTTGAATATTTAAATCTGGCAGCATAGAGTGATACCACAACCCATAAGTTTAATAACCATTCTGTTGCAAGGGCAACAGCACTTAAGTACATTTAAGTACATGTAAAGATTTCTGCAACGGGATTGCCATCACAATTAAAGGTAACGTTGCCATAGGAACGTATTGTCTGTTTGGAGCCAGAAGGGCATTAACGTGTATCATTTTGTACAGAGTTAACGCCCTTCTGGTTTCAAACAGACGATATTATATGGGTTATCATTCCGTTTGTGTAATGGTGTTGTTCTTTGATGTAATAAAAATATAGATGTTTACATTATATTCAGCATATAACAATCCTTATTTTGGTCCCAAAGTGAAATCCTACAAGACAGTTTTATCTCGTACCCTGCTAATATTAGGAAGAAAAATACCCCCCCCCCCCCCCATGACTACATACCCTCAAGGACAATTGCATTCCTGGGGGGCGTTTCATGAAAGGACTTGTCAGATATTTTATCCCACAAATTTGCTCTCAGCCAATCAGATGCAAGGATTTCAGTAGCTTATAACAGTTGTCGGATAAAATATCTGACAACTTCCTTTCATGAAACGCTCCCCAGGAACAGTTCCCCCCCCCCCAAATGTTAGCTAATGAGTAACCTTAAAATATATTGAAAGACGGTGAGTCAGAGGTATATAGAAAGAAGGTTCACTTTCTATTATGTTCTTAATGTGTTTCATATTAAATATCTAATTTTGATATTGCCATATTTTCAAATGTTCTGGTCTGGGACTTGTAATTCTTATTGGTTTTCTTTTCCCCCTTGCTTCGTGGGAAGGGGGGGGGTCCCAGATTCTTGTTTCATGCTTTTTTCTCCCTCTCACTCTCTCTCTTATACTCTATTACTGTCTTTCTGTCTGTCTTCCATTTCTCTCTCTATCTCTTACTGATTTACCATATCTGAATCATTATTATGAAGTTAAATAAGTTCAAGTATGACAATTTGCAAGTACATGTACATGGTCGTGAAAAGAAGCAGGACGTATCCTGCCATTTATGTAATGTAAATTTTATATCATAAATACATTTTGTTTATTCATTTTAGTTCACATGAAGTGGATCAAAAAATACCAAGAATAACAGACATTGACACAATGAAAAGGAAAGGAAGAATGAAAGCAATGTCAGAGAGAGAGAGAGAGAGAGAGAGAGAGACTCCCTCTCCCCCCAAGAAAAAAAAAAGGGGGGGGGGGGGGCTCTCATATATCTCAAGAACTATTTAATTGATCTTTCTTTTATTCAACATGCTGGTATAACAGCTAAAATATCCAATATGATCATAGGTGACAGAACACTGATCTTTGTTCTTAACCTTGTCTGAATCATACTTGAGCAAGTTTTAACAGGTTTTTGTCCCCGCCGAACGAAGTTCGCGAGGGGACTATGAAACGGGCTCCGTTCGTGTGTGCGTGTGTGTGTGTGTGTGTGTGTGTCCGTCCGTCCGTCTGTCCGTGTGTGCTCAAATGTTAGAAAATGCTACTTCTCCGTCATTTCTTGGCCGATTTTGATTCTGATTGTTTTATCTGATAGGGCTTGGTGAGAGCTTCCAAACTTCTACACAGAATCGTGAAATTCATTAATTATGCAAATTTATGCAAATTTATTCAAAATTGACGAAAAATGCTACTTCTCCTCTATTTCACATCGGATTTTGATTCCGATTGTTTTATCTGATAGGGCTGGGTGGGGGCTTCCAAATTTCTACACAGAATTTTGAAATTCATTAATTATGCAAATTTATGCAAATTTATTCAAAATTGACTAAAAATGCTACTTCTCTATTTCACATCGGATTTTGATTCCGATTATTTTATCTGATAGGGCTGGGTGGGGGCTTCCAAACTTCTACACAGAATTTTGAAATTCATTAATTATGCAAATTTATGCAAATTTATTCAAAATTGACGAAAAATGCTACTTCTCTATTTCACATCGGATTTTGATTCCGATTGTTTTATCTGTTGGGCTGGGTGGGGGCTTCCAAACTTCTACACAGAATCGTGAAATTCATTAATTATGCAAATTTATGCAAATTTATTCAAAATGGCTGAAGGTTCATAATGTTTTCATGTTTTATATTTCAGTTGTATACATGCATTGTTGGTATTCTCTTCTTTTGCATGCAGTAACATTATTATTTTATTCACTAAAGTTTTTCACTGAAGTTTTAAGGTTCAGGCTAGTTAATTTCCACAGATCTGCACTTCCGGCGGGGACATTTATTACGCATTGCGTAATTTACTCATTCACTTGTTTTTTTTATGATCAGAAGTTTTTGAATTTTCAGTATCCCTGAGCTCCACCCTGCTTTTCATCACTTTTAGTGACGCGATCCATGTGCATGTACATGTATTTGTTCCGCGAAAGAACATTCTGGGAATTATTTTCGTCAAAGATAATAGGGTTGGAATTAGGTTGCGGTTGGCTTTATGTATGAGGTTTTATACGACACATGCTTCGGTGACAATTGCTCTGCGGTCAATATCCCACACTAACCGAATTCTTAACTGCAACCCTGGATCAGTCAGCTCAAACACTTTAGCCGACCCTATCTCTAACCCTAACGCTAACCCTAGCCCTAACCCTAACTCGGAACCTATCCTAAAACCCAAATGCTATCCTAACCCTAAGCCTATATCTATATGAAATAAAGCCTGGAGCAATATTATTGTCACCAGAGCAAATGTCGGAGCACCATGTAGATGTTGACGGCAGAGCAGTTCTCGCAGGAGCATGCAACGAACTGCCTATTGTAGGATGTTAAGAAGTATGTTTTCAAAATTGAGCATGTTCAGTCTTTAAAAAAAATTAATTCTTTTGACTCCTGTCCATGGTTTACTATCATTAGGAAGATAGGGGCCTGAGAAGAAATGCCCCCCTTCGTGCCTGACAACATTTTGGCAATAATATGCGAGATAGTGCTAATAATAGACAGCCTCCTTGTTTTCCATGGATGAAATATGTACAATATACATGTTACATCGGGATGCAAATTTGCAACAATAGATTTATATGCGACACAAACACTGATAATCACCAACACAATCCTGCCTCACTTTGCCTTGAACTTAATGTCAGTGTGGCTTATCAATTACAAATTGTGCCTGCAAACTTAGGCGTAGCCGGGTAGGGTACACAACGGGGCTATGGCTTTACTGTTCATCTGCTTAAAGAAAAAGGTCATCCACGGAATTTAGAGGTTAAGATCTTAACCACAGCATATTTGTGTGTGTGTGTGTGGGGGGGGGGGGGGGTAGGTGTGACTTTGATGTCTTGTGTCTCCCCCGTCTGTGCCCCCTCCCCCCTGTTCAACAAGTGTCGCTTTGCAAGTCCCATGCACAGTCATGTGTGACCCTTACCTTCCCTGATTATGGTGCCATAGCAAAAAGAAGAAAGTAAAAGCTTTTTGATGATGCGTATTTTTTAATGAAATGATACCAAATCATCACATATATTTTCAAAAGACAATATGAATCAAATCTAGTCGCCATCCATTTTTTGTTTGTTTTTTGAAATGATGGTTTTCTGACAGATCCAATTCAGGCTGTCTGATATCGGTAATGCTTGATTCATGTTTGGGGTATCCTATGAAAGAAAAGATAGGCTTTCCAATGATTTGTGCATTAAGAAGAAACAATGTTGAATTATTGAGTAAATCAACTACAAACTTGGGTTTCCTTCTTCACCATATAGGATTTCCAGACTTTAGCACTTCTGGTTTTCTGTCTTTGCCTTTTACCTTTTATTCTTCTTGTAACCCTTGGATTTGATCCTGATGTGTGGATAACATTTATTTTACCCGATGGATTTCAAGGAGTGCCCTTAAAAAATTTGAATTATGTATGCGATAAATTTCTGGATGACAACTATAATTATATTTGATGACAGAAAATGCCATTTATGTATTTCAGAATGAGAGAAATAGAGGAATTAAGGGAGAGAGAGAGGGAGCTAGAGGGAGAGTTGTTGTTGTTGATTAGTGTTTTATGGCAATCAGTCAATTTTGACTATTATCACCAACTATATATATATATATATTTTTTTTAAACAAAATTTAATCATTTGAATAATATAATTGACTTCTCTCTTCTTTTTTTGGTATTTTTTTCTAAAAGTTATTATATTATATATATTTATATATATATATATATATATATATATATATATATATATATTTCTTTAAAGATAAAATAGTATCATGTCAGGTTACCGAGTCCTGTCGGTTCTAAATTGGCACCGTCCTGACAAACCTGCTCGTGTTTTGTACGAAGGTTTCTCGGAAACAAGTTTCCTATGTCTCTCGGGTGCAGACAGGGGGCTCCCTTTGGGATACCTCAATATCTTGAAACTCGAAAGGAAAAGAATAAACAAAATCAAGGAAATCAAAGAAGGTTCTTTTCCGAGGAAAGTGGTTTCGCGCAATCTCGCATTTCTATCAAAAGGAATTTAATAACAAACATTTATAGCAAGTGCACTAATCTTTACTTTTACATAATTTACTGAAAAAAACATAAGCAAACAAAATATGGGCTTTTAATGAACTTGGTGCTGTTAATCTTAATAAGATACTGATAGAAATAAAAACTACTCAACAAACCAAAATGTTTTCAAGACAAGCCTGAAACATGGAAAAGACTTATTTTCCATAATTATGATATGCCTGTCATAGGTAACAGACTTATAATACACATACCCTGTACGCGTAAAATACTCCTGATCCTTATAAAAGAAAAGGGTCTATTAATATATGGAATTCTATAACTGTAATGTCCCCTTCAGTGGGATATTACTGTCAATACTTGAAAAGGAAATCAAGTTAAAAAGGGTTTGCAATTGTATTCTACATTCCTCATAGATGACCGTAGAGAGAGAGAGAGGGGGGGGGGGGGGAATAGAGCGAGAGAAAGAGGGTTTCATTAAAATTTTAATACAGGATACAAGGGGAAGAACGGAAAGAGGGGAAGAAAATTAATGTAGACAGAGTGGCAGACGTTACGTACGTTACGGCGCGACTTTCACATAAAAACAATAAGACGTGATTATTGCTATATAAAATTTATAGAGGTACCAGCTCGCCTACATACGTGGGCTTATTTATATTTTGCTTATTCAAACTAAAGGTTTCAAAATACGAACTTAAATGCAGGTAGTACGACGCCTGTATAGTAAATGTACGGCCTGAACTTTACATCATCGACGTCTAAAAGCCGACACAGACTACCCGTATTTTGTTAATGTAACAGGTACGTAGTATATTGAGGCGGTTTTTGAAAATACATTGCAAGGTTTCTGCATTCTGCACCGTGACCGCTTTTTCTTTAAACTCTTGACCCTGTATTGTGACACATGCTCCAGCGATGAACTGCTCCGCTGTCCGACGGTGCTCTGACATTAGTCAGGTTCACACGATGGGAGCTAAACTTTAAGTTAACTTTTAGTTATCTTGTGGTTTCAGACCGTATGAACGGACTTGTAGTTTCGAAATTTTAAGTTTACTTGTACAGTTCTAGAACCACAAGCGAGCTCATGGTTAACGCTGAAACCACGAACAATGGGTGGTCGTCTATCGCAGTTCGGACAAAGACTTGTAATAGTATCAAGACAGATTACTCTCACCTACTTCCGTAGTGCATTTGGCAGGCGTAAATTGACTCGGGGGGGGGGGGGGGGGGAATACGTTCGCCATAGGTATAACACGTGAAAAGATGTCACATTTTTTCTTGATGTTTCATATCTTACTCTATCTTTTTTAAGTCTGATTTTTGCACGAGAGAAAGGATGGATAGTTAAAAAAACATTTCGTGAACCTTTATCAGTCAAACCGCAGGTCCCCAAAAAGAGCTCTATTTTATTTCCAGTTTTGCTTGACTGGGTCAGTCTCTGAATACATAATGAGCAGGAATCCCCGGGAACATCTGATTTCCAAATGATTGAATGGACTGGTTAACATTTACTGATTCTCATGATTTATACATCAAATAAAAGAGGAGGAATTAGAGATTCATGAAATACTCCATTTGTCTATGAAAAATGTGACAAAATTGGTGAAAAAATAATGTTATTTTATGACCAAAAAATGGAAAATAAATGAAAAATAAACCTGTAAAAAACTCACATTGTTTTATTATGAGCCAGGTTGAATTTGACATGAGTGTAAAGGGCAATATCTATACTTTACAAATATTGAAATAATATGTATGTACACTTAATGACAGGGTCAGGATCCAGCAAAATGTAACCAAACTACACAATGTATCCTTCAAACAGTTGATTCCAGCTCTCTGATTGGTTACTTCACAAGCCCTTTCCCAAAAATAGATCAACATGTTTGTCACAGCCAGGACCATGTTTGCACAAGAGGTCAAGAGTTCACCCAACAGGTGGCATGTGGTTTCAAATATCGCGCCATAATCTTGCAGGATAGCCTTGCCAGCCAATCACAGTGCTAGGATTCTATGGTCTTGACAATTTCAAAGATAAATTATGTACTTGGGTTGAATATTGCTGGATCCTGACCCTGTCATAAATGTATGGATGTTTTGAATATGATAATGTAAAAGATGAAACTTCAACGCTTTCATACATATGCGTTTTAATAATGGCTCATATACTTTTTATATGTCTTTTATTGACTTGAAATCTTACAAAGAAAAGTATCTTGTGTCACTATTTTATCACTGATTTTCAACTACTTATTCTTTGAATTATAACTTAAACAGGGTATGTCTGCATTGATAAACTATCCATTTATCTTTCCAGAAAATTTGATGAACATAGCATTAATATTTCTTGATTTAATTAACTTTGAATATGACCATGCAAAACAGCCCACTGGCTACAAGGAGAGTGTGCAATTTAAGGCACTGGAAATAAAATCAGCCCTTTTTGCTCATTTGCAATTTTGCATACGACCTGCGGTCTGACTGTTATTGTCAATAAATGCCACTATGACCTGTGTGTTGGCTCAGTCAGTAGAGCGTCCGCCTCACAACCGGGAGGTCGTGAGTTCGAACCCCGGCCGCGTCATACCAAAAGACGTTAAAAGATGGGAGTTGCTGCTACCTTGTTTGGCGTTAAACAATAAGGGATAGAGCAACGTCGATCTGGCGCTGCTCAGTGGCTGCCGGGCTCACGATCAATTGGGCAAAAAGAATTTCCATTTCGGTTTAACTTAATAAAATTTGGAGTGGACTTCAAGATTATTATTATTATTATGAATCCCCGGGATCATGCCTGCTTTTTGACAGAGTCATCTGCCATAGGGTTAACACGTGAAAACAGGGAATTTATGAATGATTATAGCTCCCCTAGTATTACCTTGAGTTTATTGTAAATTTGGCTTACATGTAATTTGAGACTCTGAAAAAGCTTAATGGAGGCTCAAAAAGTGGAAGAGACACCGCATAAATAAACGGGAATATGCATGCTTTTGGCCTTCCAGCTGCCATAGGTTAACACGCAAAAACAGGGATTTTGAAATGATTTAAATTCCCATAATATTTATTTGAAATTATGAAAAATGTGATTTACATGAAATTTAAATCTCTGAAAAGGTATAATTAAGGCTCGATGAGTCCTATAGACCCCGCATAAATAAACGGGAATATGCATGCTTTTGACCCTCGCCTGCCATAGGTTTACACGCGAAAACAAGGAATTTTAGGATGATTATAATTCCCATAGTTTTTATTTGAAAATACAAAAAATGTGATTTATATAAAATTTAAAGCTCTGAAAAGATATATCTATGGTTCGATGAGTCCAATAGACCCCGCATGTATAAACGGGAATATGCATGCTTTTGACAAAAAAAAGTCTCGGCTGCCATAGGTTTACACGCGAAAACAAGGAATATTAGGATGATTATAAATCTCTTTGTTTTTATTTGAAAATATAAGAAATGTGGTTTACATGAAATTTAAAGCTCTGAAAAGGTATATTTAAGGCTCGATGAGTCCAGTAGACCCCGCATGAATAAACGGGAATATGCATGCTTTTGGCCTTCCAGCTGCCATAGGTTAACACATGAAAACAGGGATTTTGAAATGATTTTAATTCATCTAGTAGTATATGTTTGAAATTATGAAAAATGTGATTTACATGAAATTTAAAGCTCTGAAAAGGTATATTTAAGGCTCGATAAGTCCAATAGACTACGCATAAATAAACGGGAATATGCATGCTTTTGACCCCCCCCCCCCCCCCCAAAAAAAAGTTGTCGTATTACACACGTTCAACCGTATGTTGCTATTGATGACGTAAGGTGGGCGTGTAGTCCATCACGTGAGATCCACATCCAATGAAATCTTGCGCTAGCAGACGATGTATGTCCGCCCGAAGGCAAGCGCAGCTCAGCCGATAAGAAGAAACTCTAACTATATTATTGAGTCCAGTATTATATTTCTAACGGACCAGAGGAAAAAAATCAATGTGTAAAATTTATAAATTCATATAATCAATGTTCTATCACCGTCTTTTCACCGAATTACGCCTAGCCAAATGACAGATGTTAGATTATGCAAGCAGAATAGCTGAGCTGAATAGTGACCGAGAAGGTGTCTATATAGCCCTAGCTGCATGGCTATAGGTCTACCCCTCTGCGATCCCGATCGAGGTAGTGGCGTTGCCGATGGAACTCTGCTTGCCTCAAACTTGGCTCATTAAAGTTTTTTGTTTGCTGATCGCCGTTTAGTTTGGCTTCAGCCAACGAGACCGACAGCCCCGAGAGACCGACAATGTAGTTGGAGGGGGCTTCTGAACCAAATGAGTCTGACACTGACAGTCCATGACAGGGCGAATACAGGGTGTAGTAAAAAAAAAAAAAAAAAAAAAAAAAAAAAAAAAAGGGGGGGGGGGTGGGGGCACACAAATGCAGGGCTGTCAACTTCGGGGGAACTGCTTGGAGGGAGATTCGTATTTTTATCTTCTCGCAAGCCCTCCAAAAGTCGCTCAGTGGGTGGTTATCATATTTTATGGGATCCAGTATTCCTCCATAATTCTCTGACAAGCAAAAAATAAAAAATAAATAAGTTATCAGTTCTAAAAGGGGGGCAGAATGATGTATAAGTTTCTTTCAAAAGATGGGGGCACGGGCCAAGATTGCGCCCCCCCTAAATCCGCCACCGGTCCATGAGACTGTCACGTCAGTCTTGCGGGACTTTTTACAAGTTTTCTCGGAGGGTTAATAGACCGACATTGTTAGCCTCATGGGCTCCCAAACTAATGGTGGTCGTTCCGGTTTTATTTACGTTTTAGGCAAGAGCCCGCGTATGCCTATAGTTTGTAGTTCAAGAGAATGTAATTCCTATTCCAGGGATGGATCCAGGATTTTGTAAAAGAGGGGGTACAGAGCCGGAAAAGTACACAATGAAGGAGGCAGTTATAATTTTATTGTGTACTTAAGGTATTCCAGTTGGGTATCAAAAAGGGGGCCGCGGCCGATTCACCCCCCCCCCGGATCCACCCCTACTATTCTGTCATGGATGTGAAAAATGGGATTGCATAGTGTTGGTGGTCGATCTCATTAAATGTGGAGATTGAAAAAGAGAGAGAGAGATCATTATTTTTTCCTCATTTCTATTTGAGTCATTTTTACAGATTGGTTGTAAGAGAGAATAAGAGAATAAGAGAGTATGAGAAAACGAAAGCCTGTGAGAGGGGAGGGGGGGGGGGAGGGAGAGAGAGACAAATAGAGCTTGGGGCGGGTAAGACAGAATAGGACTTGTAATAAATGAATTATATTGTCAGCTGCTATTGTTGGTTACTAGTTAATTCAATTCAAAATACGGAGGCCGTTTTTTCCCTTTTCATCATACAATTAGTAGCCATTATGCCCTAGCTATTGCGCTGGTGAGGGCTTCGGAGCAAGCCCCTATACTGTTTTCTTCGCCTGCCGTCTCAAACTGCTACAGCAGAATATTAAAAATAACTCAACGTCAGTTATTTATATTGGTGGTGTATCCAGGAATGCAGGGGGAGGGGAGGGGGCTCACGCCTGACGAACAAAATATCAGATGCCTTCTATTCTGAATTTTCGGACAAGGAAGGAAAAAAAGACTTGTCACATGTTCATGTTCCTTCTGTACCGGGGGGTGGGGGGGGGGGGGCACAGACTTCCTTTCATTCGATGTGTAACTAAGAAATGTCAGATTTGCTTTTGGCTGGCACGTAGTAGGGGCACGTGCATTCATGGACACACACCAATAACAATATAGGAGAATCTTGGATACGCCACTCTTAATTAATCTTTATATTTATATGAGCCTTTTCTGTCTTGACTTTTAACAGAATAAGGCCAATAAATTTACATTATAGGCCTTTAATTTGAAATAATCATGATATGAAATGAAATATTCTGATTTAGAAAAATAAAGATAGCATTTTATTATTATTACTTTTTAAAATTACTTTTCTCGACATTCCCGTCAGATATAGCAGTGTTTGCTCATACAGAGCTTAACATTAGGGAACATGTTTGGACCACGCCCCCCCCCCCCCATCACATAAATATCAATAGAAATTTCACAGCAAATTAAAAGAAATACAAAAATACAAACATCGCTCCAGCTCCCTCTCCTCCCTGGTTGATAGAGTTGATTCTGTTTTGGGACATAAGTTGTAATTGAAGGGACAATATCAATTATTATGCCTATACGGCTTTACCAAAAGCGATGTACCAAAACAAAATGAAAAAAATAAAGAGAATAAAAAATACAAACATCTTGATAAAGACTATAACCTTTCTCTCTGGGCCGATCGACATGTACCACAATATAATACGCGTGCTTTATTTCGGGACTGAGCTCTCTTCGTATTTATACTCTGGTTTCGGACCATGTGAACGGAATAAAATTTAAGTTTCGCAAGCTTGTGATTAACGATGACCTCGCTGTTCATGTTAAACTTCCGGGTCATACCCTTTGCGTGAATTATGAATACGGGATCTGTATGTGTACTGTACACGCAGTCGGTAGTATCTACTTCCGGGGTTAACCCGGGGGGGGGGGGGGGCACTCAGTATATAGTGTGCGGTGGGTATGTGCCGCAGAGTAAACCCCAATTTTTACACTCAAATTTCCGTTCCAAAGCATACCATTTCCTTCTTGTTGAGAAAAAAAAAAGAGAGAAAACCGTTCCAAAGCACCGTTTTGTTTTTTTCATTCCGTCGTTCCGGCCCTTCTGGCCCGCCCGGCTCGTTTCGAAAAATATAATTTCTGGTGAAAAGTTGAAAACGAGGTTAGTTCCTCTGAGCTTTCCCCATTGCTTCCAATCCGGTCCCGATCCACCCCGGGGAATTCAGTTTCCATTCATGCTGAGCGCGAGCGCGTGTGCATGCGAATTAAACCCGCTTATATGAATACATGACTTGCCATGACACACAGCGTATTTAGCTAATGGGAGCTTGTGGGAACCAGTTCCTTAGCATCATATTAATCCAGTTCCAAAGACCTCCTTTTCCAAAATGTTAGTAGTTCCGAAGACCATCCTTTTCATGATACGCTCGCTCGTTCCGAAGCCCCCCCCTTTTTTTTTTGTCTTGCTGGCGGCACATACCCTAGCCTCTTGTCGAGGCCCTGGCGCTGTTGGAATCCTTGGCGATATGGAGCAAAATTTTCTGGTGGCGAGCGAAGCGAGCCGGAAAAACCGAGGCGCTTGCGCCGAGGGCCTCTTGACACCCGATCTGAATTTCTTTTGTATTTCATTGTTTTGACGAATATTCCGACCAAATTTTGGTCGGTGAAAATCATCCAATAAGCGCGAGCTACCATGACGTAATGTTAAATATTCAATGACTCGACTGCACGCTATTTCTTACATATTAATTAATCGCAGCCCAAAATGGCGTTCAACGTTTCTTCCACGACGAGTGATGACGATATTTGTAAGAGCTTAGAAAATGCGCTAGAATGGTGAAGATTGACAGATTCAAAGATTTGCAAGTTGATGCAATCAAATCTGCACTTAAAGGACAAGATGTTTTTGTGAATCTGCCTACTGGCTATGGAAAAATGTTATTTTTCACGCGCTAAACCGCTCTGTGCTGATTACCCCGTGGGCCAGGGATGGAGAGTGAGACTGCTGCTTCGCGAGTGCCAGGCGGATCCCCCGGGCCTTGCCGGGCAGTGAAGTTGCTGGTAACTCCTTGGTTTACATCATCTTCTAGTCTATCATCTTCACGAAGCATTTTGTTTGATTATTTCCCCTTGGTGTCTCTGATGAGAGACCAGGTGAAGTCGCTCAAGAAACGTGGACTTCAAGCCATCTATCTTGGGGACGCTTCGTCACAAGATGTGACTTTAGAAGGTATAAATTTGAATTTGACTCGGTCAAGATCTAAAAACTAACTGTGTTAGCGTTATTTGTTAATAACACTGTAACAGTGTAAGACTAAGTCAACTTTTCAGAATTGATGGAGATGCATCTATTGTTGAACGGTGACTTTTATTGCCCATTCTTCATTATTTGTAAATATATGATGATCTCTTGAGAAATATGTACATTTGTCTTATTTCAAATTACCATGGTTTGTAAGCTAGAGATCGAATTCTTCATAATGTGCTTGTCTGTGAATGTATTTTGAGCAAGAGATTTACGTAATCCCCCCCCCAAAAATAATAGACTAGTCCAGAACTGAAGTAAGAAATCCTTGAGATTTCATTGGCCAATTTGCTGGGCGATCACCGTGGTAATCTAATTATTCACGTTTTCATGCATAATTCAGTAGGAAATCGTGCCTCATGAATATATGATTCAGGTCGGGTGTCAAGAGGCCCTCGGCGCAAGCGCCTCGGTTTTTCTGGCGAGCGAAGCGAGCCAGAAATTTTACATCTCCATATCGCCAAGGATTTCAACAGCGCCAGGGCCTCGACAAGAGGCTACACATACCCACACTTTTAGGGTCGAGTGCCCACGACGATCGCTCGGCTAGTAGTTTCAGCTCGTTGTTTCGGGCTCGTGTGAACCCTCGTTGCGGTTAGTGAGTCGTGGTGTCGTTAACTTAAAGTTTCGAAACCACAAGTCCCTATAACGTAGCTAATGTGACAATAATCCGGGCTTTATTTCGACAAAGATTTAGGATAAGAATGATGATTATAGGATTAGGGTTATTTACTATTTTGGTCGAGGGTTAAAGTTAAAGGCATATGGTAGGCAGTTTCCATGTGCATGGGTCATTCGCTGACACGTACAGACTTGATGAAAACACCGGAAATATTAATGGGTACAATGCTGGCATGCAGCAAACCTGCATGTCCAGAAACACTCCCTGGACTCTCGGAGAGTCTTCGGGTGAGGGAAATGTAAGATAATGACGTTAACATAACAATGGAACGATGGGTAGACAATATAATGCAGAGCATATTACATAAGGTCTGTTGGTCATAAAACTGTAGTCCTCTCTGGTGATTGACAACACATGTTACATGTAGTGGGGAAACACCCGAATAGTGTCAAATTCCCCATATGAGAACCCACTACCATGGGGCTTTCAGAATTTGGTTAGTGTAGCCGGGACATCGACCTCTGAGCAAGGAGCATTTGTCGTACATCCGCGTGATGTCATTTTCCTACTCTAATATAATTTCAACATCTTACCCTATAATCTAATCCTAACAAAAAAAACTTAACCTAAAACCCAAATGCAACCCAACCCGAACCCTATATCTTTGATAAAATAAATTCCGCTATACCTATAAATCCTAACCCTAAATTATCTAACCTAAAACCAAAGCATAACCCTAACCCTGTATTATCTTTGACAAAGTAATGCCAGGAGCAATTACGCCGGATGAATATGTCTGAGCATGGACCTACTAGAGATCCATGGTCTGAGCAACCTCAAAAGACATATATGTTTTTTTTTTCAAACCACCGGGCAAGCTCTGATTCTATTTTAGTTATGACACGCGCAATGTCCGCAAATGGTTGACTGAAGGACATAAAGTGCACGTTGCCCCTTTCCTGGATTTCGTAACAAACTGTCATCCACATTTTGATGTTAGTATAAAAAGAAAAAGAAGGTACTGGGGAGGTTTCATCAAGCCTTTTGCAATGATTTTTACTGACAAATTTTGCTCTCAGCCAATCAGATGCAAGGATTTCAGTAGCTTATAACAGTTGTCAGTAAAAATCACTGACAAAACGCTTGATGAAACGCTCCCCTGGTCTTGCGATTGCATTGTGAAAGCAACTCTCTAGAAGTTATTGGGAATGGTTTATGTACAGTGGCAAGCTACACCATCGAATTGCAAGGAGATAGAGAGGAGAAGGGAAGAAGATAGATAGAGCGAGAGAGGGAAAGAAGAGAATAAGAGAGATAGAAAGAGAGAGAGAGAGAGAGAGAGAGAGGAGAGCGAGGGGGGGGGGGGAGGAGAGAAAGGGAGAAGGGCAACGTGAAAAGGCGATACGACCCCCACCAACATCCTCATCCGCAATCTGTAGCCTGTTAAGTGTAAAAGTGTAAAAATCTAATCAAATATTCATAGCATTATTTTAAAAAAAGTATTCCAAGAAATGTCATGAAAACTTGCTCATAATAAATTTCACATCCTTCAACTTTACAATTTTGAAAACCTCGGTCTGATTCGAGTCATGACATTCGAGTTATTAAAATCGAAAGTGTCGATTTTTTTTTTTACACCTAGTATATGGTATACATATGAGGACATACACGCATGTGGCATCAAATTTGGTCCAAAGTTTCAAACTATTTCTATAGTATCACGGCTATATGATTGATATAAGCTCACAAATTATTTTTCGCTAAAACGAGAACCCAAACTTCTCTTCAAGACTTCATGTTGCCAGCATCTTTGTCGAAAATAACCTTGGCAGTGGTGAGGTACGAGGGGACAAATGGGGAAGGAGGCACATGCCACCGATCGAATGCGAAAAAACAAACAAATAAAAGAGAAAGTGAGAGAGAAAGAAAGTTAGAGGGGGAAGGCGACGTGAAAAGAAAATGACACGAGTCCACAGCCCACACCCTCCCCTCACTTGATGACCCTGTTCTCTCATGAGTCATCTACGTAGCAAGTCCGTGGTCCCCCCCCCCCCCCCCCCCCCCCCCCCCCCCCCCCCCCCCCCCCCCCCCCCCCCCCCCCCCCCCCCCCCCGCATGACGCCACAGCCCCAATAACACGGTGCCCCTTTCTGGACTGGACCCATGCGACGCCGCCAAATCTTGAGATCCAGAATGGATATGCATTTCGATAGAAACCAACTTGAATGAATTTTGAATTGTTCATCATGCAATAGGTGCCTGGATGAGTTGTTGAGACCAGCACAACAAATGCCGAAAACGTGCTATTGTGTATTGGAGAGGGAGGCAGAGAGAGGAAACATGACAAGTTGACTTGGCTTGACGGTGATAGACCATGGGCCGAGGCCTGTTTTCTTGCTTAGTTTTCGAGTTCCGTGGTCCATCTCTGGGAAGTACCTAAAAATGTGCTAGATATGTTCAAAACATGTACCTGAAACAGGAATGACATGTTCCCACGTTTGAAACTTGGGCATTAAGTAGAAATGGCAGAAAACAAAGAAAAAGTAAAGAATTGGTTGCTAGGGACATTTTTACCTTAGCAACCATGAAATAGAGAAGTATTTCTTCGAATATTTTGCAGCAGATATAGTCATTAGACACAGAGATGGTATTTTGAGCAATGTGATGTCATGTAATGATGGTCAATCACATAAAATCTAATTTGCATATTAATACCTTAATAGTAAGTTATCCTCCTAGAAACCAAGTATACATGTATGTGATCAAATGTCTCATGAAATGATCAGTGTAATCAGACATAGAATCAGATGTATTTGCTTTGCCTGAGGGGAGGACAGTGTCTGTCTGCTGCCCTATACCCCCACGTCCACCCCTCCCCACCCTAATCAGTTCACACATCAGCCCCCCCCCCAAAAAAAAACAACCCAAAACACACACAGACACACATGTACATCCATGAAGTGAAAACAACATGAATGAATACGGTGTATCACCCAAAATAAGCAAGATGTTTTCTATCCAAATTTTCATAATGTGCCCATTCTCTTTTTTCAATTTAAAATTTGTACTGTGCCCATTCTCTTTTTTGAATTTACACACAGCCATCATTGTCACACATACAGATCTACTTGCACATGTACTGGCAAGCCCCCCCCCCCCCCCCCTCAAGTTAATACTGAATAACTGACCTAATCAGAAAATAGAATAAATGAATACGAGATATAAAGTGTTTGAGGTGTACAAATTAAAAGGCCTCTGAAGGTTAATCTCCTGTTTATCCTGGATACAAGCACATACCCCTCCACCCCAACCCCCCCCCCCCAGCACTTTTCATGTATTCCTTTTAATCATTTGTTATCCTGTTCTCTTAATATGTATCACCTTATTTCTCTCTCTCTCTCTCTCTCTGTGACCTTACATATGAAAAACAATGCAGGAATATAAGCATGACACATAACTGTATATTCATGTTGCATATTTTAATTTTTGATAAAATTCACTGTTGGATACTTGGATTTACAAACACTCTTGATATAATTCAAACCAGTCTTTACGTACATGTAGTTTGTATTAGCATCAAACAAGTACATGTGCGTAGGCCTGTATATATGTAAAATCACATTTTGCACAAAGTGTTCAACAAAGCTTGAACATTTTACTTTTCTCAGCAAGTAGTGATGTATTTTATTTATTCATGATTAAATGTGATCATGTCTGCCAAATTAATCAGGTAACCATTGTAACTTCTAAGCCCATGAATTGTACTTTACTAGTATTTTTGAAGTGTAAAACTCCTACTCACAGGTGCATTGAAAACCACTTCCAAAGTGAATGATTACTACATCTCATACCCCTAATTTTGGAGCACATCAGCAAAAAGTACATCTCAGCAACAGTCAATAACTATGTACATGTACATCAGAGATTTCACATCTGGCCTTGAGTATAGCAACTTCATGGTCCTGATTAGAAAGCTGTCAATTCTTGAAATTCACTTCAATCTCATTCATTCGAACTTAAAAACAGAGACATGGATTGTCCCTATTTAGAAGATTTACATATAGATTAACTTTAAATTTGACATGTATTCAAAATCATACAAAAAAGATTCTTAGTACATTGTTATTGTCAGAATATTCAATCCATTTCACTGTACTTGAGAAAGGCTTAAACTTGTTATCTAATTCGCACTCACAGAAAAATACAGAACATTGCATTATTTATCATTTTCGGATATTTTACTGCTCCCACTACAAATACATGTAGTAACACATGATTCCACACAAAATTACAAAATTATAAGATAGATGGAGCAATGACTATGAGAGGGCATATGAATCATGAAAGCTAATATGCAGAATAACGGTATTCCACACAATATGGAAATGCTTGTGAGAATACCTGGCTGAAAAAAATTGTAACTTTCAAAACTGTGATAAAACATGTAACACGTGTTTTGAAAAATTTCTTTCGTAAGGTATTATGTGTTATGAGTGAAGCTCATCTGCATATTAACTGAAAAACATACGAATTTACATTTTTTTAAAAATTTGTTCTCGCAAATAGGATTAACCAGACTATTTTGCGAGTGGTCAGATTTTAGATTGGGTAATCAACAAGCAGCAATGATATTATACATGTACTTTTGCAAAGTGAAGGGGTGAATTAGCACAGCCTGCATTGCATACAGCCACGCTGCGCTAGTATGTATGAATGTTGCCAATATTTCAGCATGTTGTTAAATTCGTGAAAATAACCCCCTGCAGAATATATGGCATATACAGAAATTTCTGTAATTTTAATACATGTGCTTCACAGCCTTTACCCGCTCCTACTTCTGCAACTGATTTACAGAAATGTTCATATGACTGTTCATAGAAGTTCTTCTCAAGACCTGCTTCTTTGTCCTTTGGGAGGAATCTTGTGTAGTTCTGGTAGGAGGTGAAGTATGGCTGAAGTGATATCTCACATTCAAAGCAAGAAGGTCTTTCAGACAAGTCTTGAGCAAAATCGTCTCATCTTTGCTCATTTATGCAGCTTGTACCAGCTTACCTGCATAAATTGTTTCTCTTTCGTTCTTTTTCTTGTGAATTGTTTATCCACTGTTTTGTCCTTTTTTCCATATGATGCACTGGACTGGAAGAACATGGTGAACCCTTGGCTAAATATATCATTCACATTACCTCACTCATAGTTGTCGGACCTTCAAATGTGGCTCCATTACTGCTTCCGTCTTGCGTGGAATATCGATGGTCCTTGTGGCTGGGAGCATTGTTTTCAAAGACTAAAAAGAAACAGAAAAATATAAGAGATTTAATGCCATTTGCTCTTGTATAAAAAATGAAATACGATATACAATTTGATTTAAAAACACATTAAATCTAATCACCTTCTCCTACATTAATGTATATTGAACTTTTGAAGTGGAATTAAGTCCCCATAGCATACTGCCCGGAGGGGGGGGGGGGGGGGGGGGGGCTATTTTAACGATAACGCTGATTGGTCAAAATGTGAATAGGTCTATCAATAGATTGTCTTCACCCAATAATTTTAGTATTTGTTAATATTGTAAAATAGGACACGCCATTCATTCACTCAGCATAGAAGTACTTCATTGCTAGCTTACCAGATTCAGGGACTCTCTTACTATGCTACAAATTTGAGGCTTCAGAGTTGAAAGTGAAATTTTAAATAGTATTTTCCTCTCATGTATGAATGATCTAGAATGGACCATAGCCTGTTAACACACACAAAAGCTATTGAAGCCTATTCACCTGTAAATGCTATTGTGGAGTACAAGGTTACCTCCAGATAAGCTTGTCCATGTACTATAAGTGATTAATTGATAAATCTACTACATGTACATGTATAATCATGCATAGTCTAGCTTTGCTAGAAAGTGAATGCCTAATTCATAATAAAAATGGGTGTTTAGACATTCATATTTTCATAATGAGACAGTCTACCTACAATGTTGTGATATCCTAATAAGGAAATGATTATTTGTGGGTAAATTCAACTGATTTTTTAGATAAGCCCACTCAAAAAGTCAAACTAAACTAAAGGAGTCAATCCACAACACAAATACCAATGCATGGGACTGGTAGTTTAAAAGTTGTGCCCACAGTTCATGCAAGTAAAACCTGGTGAAAATATGACTGTTCATAATAATGCTTTCCCCCAAAACACAAAAACATAACACTAATCAAATACCTTCTTGTTCTGCTCTTTCTTGCTTCTTCCTGGCCCTCTCAATCCTAGTTTTGTTGGTGAATCGCTTGATTCAATGGTCATGGTGTAAGATGCTCTGTGTGGCAGACATGGTACATGCACACAAACACTCAGAGTACGAGGGCTGTGATTGGCCATTTGCACTCAGGTCTCTAATAGCCCAGCTGTGATTGGTCACTTAAGGACCAGATATGACATCATCATTGCAGGAAAGCTGTCTGCTCATTGTTGCAACTTTATATCAAAATTGTGAAAATATGCCCAAAATCTGCAAATGGGAACATTCACCACTGCTCTTAGATATATGTCCATTAATCATTTATGACAAAATAAAGTACTTCCCAGAGATGGACCACGGAACTGAAGAATTTTGAGGCTCGGCCATGGCCTATGACCAAATAACAAGTGTCCTTTATTAGCTGCTTCTCGTACACATTAACTGTTGTGTGTATTCCTTACACTGACATAGTACATTATGGCATTGGTGGGAAAGTATACATGTTTACATCAAAGGAATGTAGATCGCGCGCACAGGAGTATCACATTTAGGGTCAAATGAAGTGCAATGGAAATAACCAAGATTGGAATGTAAACAATCAATGAACACAACACGTGCTGAAAATGCATTCACAGAAAAGCACAGCTCGAACTAAATTTAGTTTGAAATTCCCCACCTGTTTTTGCTCATTATATCCACACGAAGATAAACCCGTCAATAATTTATGCTTCCTATTCCCCCCCTTTTTTTATGACTATAGATAAATATTAGTAATTTTCTACCGGTTAATTGGAGAGGAAAGGAAAATTTCAGCAGAAGCTGTAATGCCCCAGTCGCACCGCCTTATCGACTCCAAACCGATCGCGAATCGACAGTATCTTGGCCATTCGGTGTAAAGGGAGATCTTTAAGATTACCCTATTATAATTGCAGACATCATCGCGACTTTGCCAGACTTCCGTGTAGTACACGAACATATGCATCATGTATCGCTCTTCTTTGGAAATCACTCAAAACTGCTCTACAAAATTTTCATCTTTCGAGCATTATGGACATCCTGGTCCGTATCTCACCTTCAGTGGTTTTTTAAGACATTCACCTTTTTACGAGCCACCCCATCGTCTAGAAACAAGCTGATGTATGAAATTTTGTGGCAGATTTTTCAACTCTGTGAGAATCTGTAACAATTGATCAGCATCAGCTTGTGCTCATGGGCGATTTCAACATCCATGTTGACAACGAAACTGACAGACGTTCCTTGACATCTTCGACGCATCTGATCTTCGGCAGCATGTAAGAGGAGCAACTCATCAAGCCGGGCATACCCTAGATCTCTTGATTTCCAGAAAGGTCGATCATCCTATCGTGGACATGGATATCATATCAAGACTACCTTCCGACCACTTGGCAGTTCTGGCTACTGTCAATTTTGTAAGTACTGCAACTCCCAAGAAGCGGATTACTTGCCGGAAACTTCCGGACATTGGTTGGTTGGTTGGTTTTATTTTCCGTATAAAAAAGATCATCAGTACACACTTATAAATAATCATGTACAAGAATAAAAAAATAAAGAATTAAATCAAGAGTTAACAACAATAAAATAACGGCTGGAAAGCTCTATTCAGAGCCATTAACTTAATCGCTCTGTTCTTCCTAGAGGTCCAGAACAAGAAAAACAACAATAACGAAAAAATATTTAAAAAACAAAAACAAAAACAAAGCAAAGCAAAAACAAAACAAACAAAATTGGCAGAACGAAAAAAAAAATCAGAAAATATACATATATACATAATTATATACTGTAATATAAAATGTAAGACATATATCATGTAGCCTACATTGATTTGATTCAGTTTAGGAATGACATACAAACCACGCTGCTTACACTTCCTACAGCTAAAACATGCATCTGCAATGGCAGAACACTACAACATCGTAAATAAGGGGCTACTTGACAAACATGCGCCTGAGCGATCAACACTAGTCTTGTAACAATCAGGCCAAAAGCTCCATGATACACCAGTGAAGTTCGTGAGGCAAATTGGGTCGATTTCAACCTATTTAACATATGCGCAAACTTTGTCAGAAGGAAGGTGTATGACTATACATTACCAAAATACAAAAACTGACAAAATTTTCCGTCGGGATGGGTTGTCAGACCGCCCCTAGAAATTGGGGAAAATTTGTCCCCTTAAGGCCCATGGACCAAATTTGTCACAAGGAAGAAGTATGGGTGTAAATTACAAAAACATAAAAATTGACAAAAATTTCCATCGGGAAGAGGGTGTAACACGCCCCTGAAAAAACACCAAAGTGCCCCTAAACCAAGCTTTGCTGCCCAAAATGATCTGGATGTAGAGAAAACCCCTTTTTGGCATTATAATCTTAATAACTTAATTATAATCTTAATAACTTAATGTGTGTAATTCCATTCAGGTCAAATTGACAAAGTACAATCTTGAGTATTGTAACTTTCTTGGGGTGCAATTTGGTGTCAAATGATCATTACAGTAATAAGTTATTGAATTGTGAAAATTGTATTGCTTTCTCAAAAGTAGTCAAATGATATTGTCAGGATTATATGTAAACACCCCATTGTCCATCTGCGCCTGTTTGACAAGGCATAATAGAGAGCTTGCAAGGTATTTGTGTAATTAACACATGAATGGTAAATTTTAGCATGGCAGCCACATAGCCCAGATACTTAACAGGCTCCTCTATTATATCTTGTCAAACAGGTGCAGATGGACAATGGGTGTGTTTACATAATCCTGACAATATCATTTGACTACTTTTGAGAAAGCAATACAATTTTCACAATTTCATGAATTATTATTGAAATGATCACTGCACCCCAAGAAAGTTACAATACTCAAGATTGTACTATGTAAATTTGACCTGAATTGAATAACGCACATTGGATTTATTAAGGTTATAATGCAAAAAAGGGGTCTTCTCTACATCCAGAGCATTTTGGGCAGCAAAGCTTGGTTTAGGGGCACTTTGGTGTTTTTTTTTCAGGGCGTGTTACACCCCCTTTCCGATGGAATTTTTTGTAAGTTTTTATATTTTTTGTAATGTACATCCATACCTCTTCCTTCTGACAAAATTTGATACATGGGCCTTAAGGGGAAAAATTTTCCCCAATTTTTAGGGGCGGTCTGACAACCCATCCCGACGGAAATTTTGTCAGTTTTTGTGTTTTGGTAATGTAGAGTCATACACCTTCCTTCTAACTAAGTTTGACGCATATGTTAGAGGGGTTTAAATCGACCCGACTTTGGGGTCCTTTTTTTTGGGGGGGGGGGGGCTCTGGGGGCCAAACCCGGCGGTTTCGTTGGAGTTGACAAGCCTTTTTGTGAATGACATGGATGGTCTAAGTAACTTTAAGGGGGCAAAAATCATATGTAAAATGGGATGACAATTTCGAGACATGCTCCTGGCCTACGAGTTAAACGGCGTGCTGAACGTAAATTGAGAAGTTCTGGAATGGAAGTTGATCCTCAACTGTACAAAGAGAAGTGTAAATCCTATGATGCTATCTTATTTCAATCAAAATTTTGGTACTTGACTGATGAGATCGCGCAATGTGACACCAAGCACCTTTTCCAGTTTGTTCAGAAGCTTTCCTGTCCAAAGTCACAGCAACTTCTATCAGACCATGAGTCAGATATAAATCTCTGA
The DNA here is from genome assembly GCA_025618425.1 of Heliocidaris tuberculata. Classification (NCBI taxonomy): domain Eukaryota; kingdom Metazoa; phylum Echinodermata; class Echinoidea; order Camarodonta; family Echinometridae; genus Heliocidaris; species Heliocidaris tuberculata. The sequence continues at coordinate 15,990,301 of CM046848.1, forward strand.
TTGCACGTTTCTGTAAAACAAATATTCGGTTTAGATGAACCATCGCACAGTTACCCCAAAGTATATTACAGTAATTAAGATATGGCAAAACTATTGATTGATATAACATCAAAAGTATGTTTAATGGAATTGATTTCTTTGGTCTGTTAATTGCACCAACGGATTTAGATACTTTACAAGATATATCATTTATGTGCTGTTTCCAAGTAAGTTTATCATCTATGACAACACCCAAAAATCGTTTAGAGTGAACAACAGGAATTTTACTATTTTGAATCTGTATATCAAAGTTATCAACGGAAATATTCTTATTTTTAGGTTGAAATATCATACAGCATGTTTTGTCAACATTCAATTTTAATTTATTGGCAAGGAACCACTCATGTACTTTTTTCAGTTCTAAGTTTAATGTATAAGTTAAATCATTTAAGTTATCACCAGATAAAAACAAATTTGTGTCATCTGCAAAAAGTATAGGATGTAATTTACTACTAACATGTTGTAAATCGTTTATAAAAATTAAAAAGAGTAAAGGACCTAACACGGAACCTTGTGGCACTCCGATGTTAACACATTTCATCTGGGAGGAAACATTATCAATACAAACATAATGTGCTCTGTCATAAAGGTAGCTTTTAAACCAATCTAGGGCTACTCCTCTTACACCGTAATGTTGTAATTTTTTAATTAAAATAGAATGACTAATACAATCAAAAGCCTTGGATAAATCTAAAAAAAGACCTATAATGAATTGCTTGTTTTCAAAGGCTTTTGCAATAGTGGTGGTAAATTCAAGTAATGCCATGTAAGAGGAGTAGCCCTGTCTAAACCCAAATTGTTTAGAATAAAGAGTATTATTATTGCATAAAAAAGGCATAAGGCGGTTATAAACTAACCGTTCAAAATTCTTAGAAAATGTTGATAAAATTGATACTGGTCTATAATTTGAAACTGACTGTTTGCTACCTTTCTTATAAATGGGAATAATTTTCGCTATTTTAAGGCCACTAGGAAAAATTCCGGTACTTAATGAAAGGTTAAAAATAAAGCACAATGGTTTAACAATGAAACATATACATTTTTTCAAAACCGCCGTACTTAAGTTATCATATCCAACGCTTTTGTTTTTACTGAGTTTAAATACAATATCAAGAATTTCATATATTTGTACAGGTTTTAAAAACAATGAACTCAGATAATTTCCTTGTAGAAAATCACTGTTACAGTAGTAGTGTCAGGTAAATCATTAGCAATATCAGAACCTACAGAGGAAAAGAAGTCATTGAAGGAATTGACAATACTCTGCATATTGGAAATCATTAGACCATTGTTTTCAATAAGTTCACATTGCACTTTACCCCGAGTTCTATTAAACAATTCATTAATGATTTTCCATGTAGATTTAATATCTCTTTTCACTTCATTAAATTTCTTGAAATAAAAGTTACGTTTTCTCGTACGTATTTCATTTGTAACTTTATTTCGGAAATTTATATATACATTCCTTCTATAGGGTGATGAATTCTTAAGATATTTACGATAAAGTAAGTTTTTCTTATTGCACAACTTTTTCAATTCATGATCAAACCATGGTTTATTGTACTTTTTACGTTTGACTTTAGTTTCTTTATAAGGAAAAGATTCATTATAAATATCAAGAAACAATTTGTTAAAAGTATCAAAGCACGTATTTACATTTTCGTCAACAAAATATCTCTCCCAATCAATTTTTCCTAGCTTATCACAAAAATTAGAAATATTGACATCATTAATTAATCTTTTTTTATTTGAAATATTTTGACTATAAAGAGGTGTATCACATTTATAACATGCATATATTGTCAAATGATCACTTACATCTGTGATGATTATACCAGTACTTAAAATATTTTCTGGTCTATTTGTAAATATGTTGTCTATTAGTGATGCCGAGTGACTGGTTATCCTAGTTGGTTTGAGAATAAGAGGTACAAAAGATAATGATGCTAAAATATCAGTAAATTTGTCAACATCAGCAGAAATAGAAGTATTAATCAAGTCAATGTTAAAATCGCCTGTCACTAAGCATTCTTTTTGCTCATGAGTTACTTTGGATAAAGCGGATTCAAAGTGATTCAAAAATTCTATACTAGATTGGTCTTGAGGTCTATATACAATGGCAAGAATAATGTTTCGATATCTACAATAAATTTCAACAAATAAAGTTTCTATACAATTACTGAAATTATCTAGATCGGTACGTCGCCTAAATTTTATATCATTCTTAATGAAAAATGCAACTCCTCCGCCACGTCTGTCCCTCCTTCCATTACTAACAAAAGCATAGCCATCTAAGTTAAATGATTCTGTATTACTAAGCCACGTTTCGGAAAGACCGATTATAGAAGCAGGATGACTGAAAGAAGAGAGAACAATTTCAATATTATCAAAGTTTTTTTTAAGACTTCTACAATTAAAATTCTCCGTTCTCTTCACTGGCTCCCCATTCCACAGCGCATCCAATTCAAAATATTGCTTTTCATCTACAAGGCTTGTAATGGACTTGCTCCGGCATACATCAAAGAACTCATTCCACCAAAGTTGCAGACTTCCTCCATCAGGCTCCGCTCATCATTATCTGCCCATCTTCAACTAGCATCTGGGCCCCGTTGCATAAAACTTACCATTAACGGTAACTCTGCTATCAATGGTAACTACTATGGTAACATCACTCAACAGCCAATCAAAATCAAGCTTCCCATGGGAGTTACCGTTGATGGCAAAGTTACGTTAATGGTAAGTTTTATGCAACGGGGCCCTGGTCCCCGAACTCACACGCGCTATGGTGGGTATGTATGTGCGCCTAAACTCTGGAACAATCTTCCCATCTCTGTCCGTGATTCTTCAACTCTTGACACTTTTAAACGCAGATTAAAAATCCACCTATTTAAAACAAAGTAATTCCCCATACTCGTAGCAAATTTATAACATATGTACTATCAGCTTGTAATTCTTTCTTAATTCAAAATTCGTAATTCTTTGCAGTTTTGTGTTATTCATTGTAATTTTCATTATGTTATTGTTTAAGTTTTTTTTTTTTTTTATGTTATTACGTCCTATATCTGTGATGTCATTAACAAGCTTATAACACTAAAAAAATAAGTTGGAGGTACTTTCGTCTACTCTCTAATGTATTCATACTAAATTCTTGTAACAAAGTGTTGTAACTACATGTACTACTCCAGTCTTTGTTCAACATTCTTACGTATAACGTTTTTTTTAATCTTTACAATCAGTTGGCTACCGCTTTGTTTCTGTATGGATCACATGCTGTGCAACAATAATCCAAACATGAGCGTACTAAAGATTCTGTAAAGGGTTTTTAAAACTGGTTTTGGTCAGTCAACGCAGTCCCTCCGTATTATGTACCAAAAAGGTCTATTGCACTTTACATGTAATTCGGTACAATGATCATTCCAAATTTAAGTGTTATTTATCACAAGACCCAAGTATTTCTCAGTTGATGTACTTTGTAACCCTTGACCATTATTAGTATATTTAAAACTAACATTATGAACCTTCCTAGGCATCATAATCTTGGATTTAGGTATGTTGTAATCAAGGAGGCAATGTGGCCTGACAGAATTCAGCATAAGCTGAGATTAAATCGACATTTAAATTAAAATAAAACCAGCCATCTTCAAGAGTAAATGTTTTTACTGGAAATAGTTTTGACTTGTTGAATGATATTTTGCTGATTGAATGATTACTGACATCAGGTAAGCAATCATTTGATTAACAAAGCAGCTTATAGGCTAGGTACCAAATCACAAGCTTTATAATTTTCTGAACAATACTTAAACACCTACATAACCTACACTGTATCGTCCAGGAAAAGCTTGCTTGTGATGTGATATCTATTCTAATTTTCTAAACTTTGGTGATTTGGTACCTAGCCTATAAGCTGCTCCCCAAGATGTGCACCTCCCCATGCCCAAACCAGCCTACGCCCTTGTTATAATGCATGATTTTATTTGGCGTTTCTTGCCTCTTCCATTCTATTGACGATGAAATGTGAGCTTTTCCACTCTGCTTAGTTTTATGTGGAAGAAGCAATGTCACACATGGTAAAGGATTGGTCGTGGAATATCCTCACAATCTTAATATGACTAGAAATAGTAAGTAAAACTTTGGATGTAAATTGATACCACATGTGTGTGTGTGGGTGTGTGTGTGTGTGTGTTTACTCCAGTGTTCCGTGTTTTTTTTTTTTTTTTTTTTTTTTTTGCCTTGATTAATACTAGCAGCTTTGTAATATTCACCTGGTTAGTTAAAAGAAATACAATTATGTTTTCCTTTAAAGGGAGGGTCCACCCTGGTATTTGGTTGGTTTGAATAAAGGAGGAACGAGGGGAGAGGCGGATTAGTAGGGGTTTTTTCTTCTTCTTCTTCTTCTTCTTCTTCTTCTTTTTTCCTTGGGCCTTCGCTGATCTGCTGAGTTTTTCTGCTTCTTTTAGAACCGACTTGTAATCAGGATGGACTTTCCCCTTTAACAGGCATTTTTTTGGTATGAAGAAAGCACCAATATATATTATATCAAGGTCTTTGGGGAAAGTATATCATTTTATTTTACTTGATTGGTCATGGTTACATGTATTTGCACGTGTGGTTATTATGAAATGAGTAATTTATGCTTAATGATTACAAGGTGCGGTGATTATTATTATTATTATTTTAATCACACTGGGTGCTTAGTTTGAGATGCATGAGATATATGTGGGGTTTCCAATGTACGGTTTTCCAAACAATCTATTATTCGCTTCTATATGAAAGGTTTATAGTTTGAAGGTTGAGGTAATGTTATGTAGCGATGCAGATACAGAGTTGTATGAGGGGAGGGGGGGGGGGGGGGGAGGGGCTCCAATGATACAGGTGTTTTGTGTTTTTTTTCAATGGGTGTGGTACAGCAACTCTGGGGTGGTTTAGCGTGGGAGTGGTCTTGGAAGTGTGTTGAGTGTGTTGGTTACTGCCTTCATTCCTGCTATTCTGTAATTAGCTTGAGGTTTATTCTTAGAATGAGCTGTTGCTGCAGCTGTAGTTGGCACGGGTCATTGGTCACAATCAATGGTGTATTTCTTATCTTTCTACAAGTATGCATGTTTGGTATCCGTCGTTTAGGCTGTTTGTATAAAACTCTACATATAATATGGAAGGCTTGAATTTCATTTCACTCAGTGTTAGGGGTATAAGGGATAGAACCAAGAGAAAAGCAATTTTGGATTGGGTCAAAATGAGGAGAGGAGACGTAGTCATGTTACAGGAAACTTATAGTACGCATGATATTGAGGGAGAGTGGGAAAGAGACTGGGGAGGGCAGATGATCTTTAGCCATGGGTCAAATCATAGCAAAGGAGTTCTTGTTCTATTAAAATCAGGATTAAATTTAAAAATTGATCAGATAGTGAAAGATGATGATGGACGTTTTGTGCTTTTGAAAGGAGACTTATTAGGGTATAAACTGTTGATAGGAAATGTTTATTTCCCAACGAGGGAAAGAGTGCATCAACAAATAAATTTTCTGGAAAATTTTGACAAGTGTCTTTCAAGCTTGTACTCTCCAAATTACTCGCTCATTTTAGGGGGAGATTTTAACGTAGTAATGAACAGAGACCTGGATTACATGGGGACTAGTATGAATGTTAGAACAAATTTCGTGAATCAGTTAGAGATGTTTATAAAGAAACTTGATTTATTGGATATATGGAGGAAACAGAACCCAACGTTAAAGCAATTTACCTTTAGACAGAATATTCCACTTGTTCAAAGTCGTTTAGACTATTGGTTTATCTCGAAAAGTTTGGAAAGCAAGATCCTTACGTGCGATATTATCACATCAATTGCTCCTGATCATTCAGGTATCCTTTTAGAATTGAAACCTATTCGAGGTAATGACACGTATGGAAAATCATATTGGAAATTTAACAACAGTTTGTGCTTAGATAAAGATTTTGTACAGGGAATGTGTGAGGAAATCAAAGCAGTAGAAATAAAGTGGTTGAAGGAATTCGATACTAAATCTTCTTTTTGGGACTTTCTTAAAATGAAAATGAGAAAGTACGCAATGAACTTTTCGAAGAAGAAATCGAAAGAAAGGAGACTAAATATACAACAACTTGAAAACGAAATAATATTACTCGAGAAAGATCTGGTGCTATCTCCTAATAGTTCTTTAATTATCAAAGATATAGATGCTAAAAAAGGTCAGTTAAAGAAATTATACAATGTGTCTGTAGATGGACTCAAAGTAAGGTCAAGAGCTGTTTGGTATGAAGAAGGGGAACAGAATAAAGAGTACTTTGAACAGTTGCTTCAGTCTAATAAAAAGAAAACACTAATAAGGGAACTGTTGAATGACAAAGGGGAAGTAATGAAAGAAATAAAATCAATATCGCGGATACTTAGAGGGTTTTATGAAAATTTGTATTCAGAAAATTCAAATGTAGAGGTTGATTTAAATGATATGTTTTGTAAAGATATACCCCATCTAAGTGTTGACAGTATGAATTTATGTGAAGGGAAGATTACCAAAGACGAATGTCATGTAGCGCTAATAAGTATGAAACTTAATAAATCCCCTGGGAATGACGGCTTTACTGTAGAGTTTTATCTCACATTTTGGCCACAGTTAGGAGGGCTGTTGGTCGAAGTTTTCAATGAAGCAAGTGATAAGGGTTTTTTATCGACGTCTCAGAAGCAAGGTGTCATAACATTAATTGAAAAAGATGGTAAAGATCCTTTATATGTTAAAAACTATAGGCCTATTACATTGTTAAACACAGACTATAAGATAATCTCAAAGATAATGGCAAAACGAATAAAAGAAGTTTTAAATGATATTATTCATTCAGATCAAGTGGGTTACATAAATAATAGGCACATTGGCGAAGCTATACGTTTGATAGATGATGTGATTTTTCATTGTAATAATTACTGTGAAGAAGACATTTTCCTCATAGCAGTTGATTTTGAAAAAGCATTTGATTCTGTTTCACATAAATTTCTCTTCAAAGTACTAGAATTATTTGGGTTTGGGCAGTCCTTTCGTTCATGGGTTAAAACTATGTATAACGGAATTAGTAGCTGTGTTATGAATGGAGGTTTCTCTACTGGTTATTTTGATATTAAGAAAGGAGTAAGGCAGGGTGACCCACTTTCACCGTATCTGTTTTTGTTAGTGATTGAAATTTTGGCGCATGCTCTGAGAAACGATGGTGTTATTAAAGGAGTTGAATTTGGTAATTTTGAAGTTCGACAAATTTTGTATGCCGATGATATGACTTTGTTCGTTAAAAATGAAACATCGATTACAAGAATACAGGATATATTCCGGGCTTTCTATGAGTTAAGTGGTTTAAAGGTCAACATAGAAAAAACTAATGTGATGAGGATAGGAAAAAACAGAGGGGATTCGGGAACATTACCTATGGGCAATATAGTAACTAGAATGAAAATTTTAGGAGTATATTATTCACTGGATATAAAAATGAGGGAAGAGTTAAATTACAAAGAGATTCTGAGTAGAATTAAAAGACTTTTGGGATGGTGGAAACAGAGAGATTTGACAGTGATGGGGAAAGTACATCTGCTTAAAACATATGCTTTGTCAAAATTGAATTATGTTTCCTCATCATTAGTTGTTCCAAAGTGGGTAATAACAGAGATTAAAAAAATCAGTTTTGATTTCATATGGAATGGAAAAGACCGAATTAAAAGAGTCATCTGCTACCAGGATTACGGGGATGGTGGCTTAAGAATGATAGATTTTAAATTATTTGTGAAAACTCAAAGAGTAATGTGGTTAAAACGGCTACTTTATGGGGAAAGAAATATGGGGTGGAAGCTTTACTTTGACTATAGCTTTAGAAAAGTGGGTGGAAGGTTTATATCCCTGTGTAATTACGATGTTAAATTACTGACTTTTAAAGTACCTTTGTTTTATTTAAAAATTTTAAAGGCCTGGCAAGATATGGAGAAAAGCAGGAGTTTTCTTGTAGGAAAAGCTAATCCAATCATTTTTAATAATAAAGATTACCTTTCCAAAGGTAAAATGATTTTTGATGAAGACTTATTTAAAAAAGAAATTTATCTAGTGGATCATATTTTAGAGAAAGAACAGGTGAAAACAATTTATTATTTCCGTAAATTAGGTTTGAGTAGTGAAAATATTATGGAAATTTGGAAGATAAGTGATGCAGTTTTGAAAAGCGGAAAATATGAAGGGAACTTATCCGATTTCTACTCCGTTGATATACGCAATTATAATATTTCATTGAAGATTTTTGAAAATATCATTCTATTGAAAGATGTACCTTCCAGAAAGGTTTACGAAATTTTTGTAACAGATTTACAACATTTATATACTTTACGAGTAAAAGATGGCCACAATGACTTTGAATTCTCTAAAAAAGAAATAGCAGAAATTTTCATAAGACCTAGAATTGCAAAAATTTTACCAAAAGTTCGAGAATTTCAGTATAAATTACTTCATGGAGCAATATATACAAAAGAACATCTCTTTGAATTTGGTTTTGTTGAAAATAATCACTGTTCCTTCTGTAAGAAAAATTTAGAATCCTATGAACACATATTTTGGGATTGCGATGATGTGAAAGCCTTATGGCAGAGGGTGATTGAAAAATTTAGTTTAGTTAAGCTTCAAAATGCAGAGTGGAAAGATATATATGTGGGGATTACTGGAAAAGACTTTGAAATCAAAATTTGTAATACAGTAATCTTTTTAATGAAATACATTATTTTCAGGTCAAGGTCAAAGGGTGTAGTTCCTACTCAGGAGGAAATTTGTCAGAGAATAGTAGAACATCGAGAGGAAGAAAAGGCGATAGCTAAGAAAAGGAACAAGTTAGACAAGCATTTGTTAAAGTGGGAGAAGTTGTATGAAAACAGCAGGACTGAGGGCGGTATCCACGAGTGAGAGAGTGAGAGAGTGAGAGAGAGAGAGAGAGAGAGAGAAAGTTTTTGTTTGTGTGTGTGTGTGGGTGTGTGTGAGTGAAGGGGGGGGGGGGGGGTAGGGGTTTGGGTGTAGGGAGGCCAGTACATTGTATATGCAGTCATATGATATAAATATTGTTTCCCATGTTCATAGGGGGGGGGGGCTATTTTTTTTTTTTTTATGAAAAGATTTCATTCAATGCTTTCTTAATAGTTTTGACTTTCAGTTATCTATTTAAAGAAGATGCTACATGTTAATGTGCTTTATTTGTTATATACTTTCATTGAAATGTTGATTTATGATTTATGTATAATTGAGTGGAATCAAAATAAAGATCATTGAAAAAAAAAAAAAAAAGTAGTGTGCTTTTTACTGTAGGCCTATATGGCGTTTAGGAAGATTATGTCAATGTGAGGTGGAGCTGTTAATTGGAATTAGAACTTAGCACAAGTGCTAGTCGAGCCTAGTTCCATTCTTTTAGCAAGATTTTTTTTTTTTTCGTAGCTACATGTACAAGTTTTATTTTGTATGTACAAAAATATATACAAATATTATATTTTTTAAGGGTCCCCTACAACCCAAATGCAAGTTGATTCCTGCAATAAACTTGCATTTGGATTGCGTTTGGGTTGCAGGGGCCTTTTAAGTTTTACATTTTTTACAGAGGAGGAAAACAACATCAAAAGCGAATTTTATTAACCCTTTCAAGACAATTGACCACATTTTGTGGTTTGGCTCATTAACTTTTGATTCCGAGCTCTAAAAAATATACCAGATACATGAGAAGAAAGAGCAAAAATTTCTGCACACACTATGTCCATATTTGTTGCATGACCATGTTGCGTTTGATGCCAGGAATTTTAAAAGTGACAATAAGCTCTGAAATCCTTAAATTGGCAACACATTGGGAGGTTCAAAATCATTGTTTTATCATCAAAATTGGCAATTTTTTCAACTTTTCGACAAATTCTTAACCATGTACATTGTTTTCGCTGACATTACACCTTATTAGTACCATGTAGCACTAAAAGAAAAAATATTACAGTTGCCAATTTGAAGAACAAAATGTGATCAATTTTCCCCTTAAATAATTCTTGTCCTGAAAGGGTTAATACAATAATAACAGTGATAATACACTCAGCACAAAAGAAAGTAAACACTTTTTCAAATTCAGATTTTTCATAAAAGCCTTTGATAAAAATCCATAAATCATATATCAAATTAAAGGAAATTTAATTGTCTTTCAACCTGGTAGGTGAACACAAAGTGAAACTTTATACATGAGTGAACACATTCAGTTATCTGTTCCAAGATGGCAAAGTTGCAAAAATGCAAAAAAAGACAAACAACTGGAAATTCACAGTCATATTGCACCGAAAATTAAAACATGATTAAAGTTTGCATGGTTCATTGCACTTCAAATCTAAAAATGGACCAAGGAGTAGCCAAAGTTTCGTAGCATAGGAGATTAAGGACAATGCATTTTTGGGGTACGCTATTGAACCCTGGTACATGTACAACACATCATACATTTCTAACAAGAGACTTTTTGCATAATCATACAGATATGCGTATCATAAATATTAAAAAACACAAAGAGAAGAATAGATAAGAAAATAAAAGTAGATACAAATAAGAGATGTTTAGGCTTAAGCCTAGGGTATATAGATCTCCAATCAAATCGGTAGGTGATAGAAAGTATAAATGTAAATGGTAAGTTTTGAGTTTACAGCATTTACAGTGAAGGTAGCTTGAAAGTTGTCAACGAAAGGCTAACCTAAAAGTTTTTAATCTAATTTCATCTGGGAGACCATTCCAGAGCTTTGGTTCAACAAACGAAATGCAAAACCGTCCTTGTCTTGCCTTACATTGTGGTAAATAGAGTAAGCCATTTTCTTTCTCCCTTGTTGTATATCTATATATGTGCTGTACTATTTGACAATAATCTACTGAAGAGTGTGGTAATATACCTTTTACCAGCTCATACATACTCTCTTTCAAAAAAAAAAGAGTGAATATTCACTATACTTTTACTCCCCCGGGAGTGACGTCAGTGATCACTTGTTCAGGAGTGAATATCGAGTGACTATCGAGCAGTGTTGTAGTGCCTTGATGCTTGGCCTTGGCCTTAAGGCCTGTTTATTTCAGTACCTTGGCCTTGGACTTGGATGCCTTGGCCTTGGCCTTGAGGGTTCAAAGCCTTGATAATCTCCAAAAAAAATCAAGGCATTTTCAAGGCATATGAAACTTTGATATTTTTGCAAGTTAACTTTTTTTGAAATATATTGGTTATTTTTGTGCAGTAACGCTATGGTATGTCATGTACCTAATACAAGATCTACATGTCAGGTAATCATATCAAACATGGGAAATGAATTCATGTCTTACAACTTTTTAGATTAATATGATAGAATTATGATGATGATAATGATGACAATAATAGTAATAATTATAATAATGATAATACTAATAATGATAATCATAATGATAATGATAATAATGATTATATGTACAGTAATAATGATAATACTAATTATAGTAATAATAACAATTACATTAATAATGATGATGATATTAATGATGATGATGACTAGATGAAGATGATGATGGTGATAACAGTAAAGCCGTACAGGAGCAGATTTGAACAAAATCGTACTTGCATTTCTTGTCCTTCTGGGAAAATTTTTTAAGTTTGAACGAAACATTTGCAAAATTTAGTGAATTTGGTCAAAGGCTTCTGCTATATTATTAATTCCATTGTCATATAACACGATAAAAACTACTTTCGAAAAATCAACTGAAGGCAATTTCAATAGCCCTATCCACCTTAAGAAATGTGCGAACATTACAATGGCGTAATCCAAACCTGAATTCTATGGGCGGTACAATAGGCCTTTGAAATTGCCCTTGAGTTTATTTTTTGAAAGTAGTTTTTATCATGTTATATGCAAAAACGTGTACTAATTTTAGGTAAAGGCCTACATCTGTTATTGTGCACTTTTTTTGGGCAGGGGGCCACTTGAATGGGGAGCAAAATCATAATTTCAGAACGAGGAAGGGTAGAAAAGGAAGAAAAAACTACGGTCATAATGTGGATAAAGGGTAAATTGCTTTAGAAATGAGTGTTTTTAGGGTATAAAATGCTATTGATTTTCTAAAGCTTGGTCGTTTTGCTCCCTCACATAATATTGATGTTATAATATTACTGTAGGCTTTCATCAACCTCTTTTTAATTATTTTCCCCTGAATATAGGATAAAGATGAAATAGCATTTGCAAAATTTGAAAGAAATCTTAAATTTCGTTTGCCTTACTAAATTCCCCATGAATTTGACGCCCCATCTGACAAAACCGTTTTATGAATGTTCATAATTTGAAACCCTATGACGCTTGATTGCAGGGCTCCTTTGCGAATTTTATTAGGTAAATTGCATAGAAATTGCATTTTTTGAGGATTAAAAATGCAAAAAATCTACTCCTCGGTTACCTTGCTCTCTCGCATAGGCATTATGAGTTTGAGAGCATATCCCCTGTTAAATTTATAATACAATACATGTACAGTGCCTTGCATGACTTAGTAACCAAAATAAAAAAGCTCCCAATCAAGCCTTGTTTAAGATAATGTCCACATTTTAGGAAGAGCACTATTAAAAAAAATGAAGTCCCTCTTTATATTAGCTAACTCACTTTGCTTGTTCACAGATATATGACTATTTATTACCAGTAATTTATGTCCAGGAAGTTATCAATACATTTACAAATAGGTCATGAAAAGGGGGTTATGAAAATGAATATATATATATATATATATATTTGTTTTCACCAAGTTTTTGTAGGTGCCCCATTGTCTTTTTGCAATGACCCCCTCTTCCCCCCACCCCCTTGAAAAATGTTCAGCCACCCCTGCTGTCATTTGGTTCTTGAAGGCAGTGCCTCCCTTTTTGTGTTTTGTGTGCGCGTACCTCCATCTTTGTATGTTCTATTTTCTCCTTCTTTCTTAATTAATGCCTTGGCCTTGGCCTTAGCCCTCAGGTTTTAAGCCTTGGCCTTAGCCTTGGCCTGGAGTGTCAATGCCTTGGCCTTGAGGTTTCAAGCATTGGCCTTAGCCTTGGCCTTGAGGGTCAATGCCTTGGCCTTGGCCTTGAGGGTTTGGGCCTTGACTACAACACTGCTATCGAGTGCTCTCTAAAAGGAAAAGAGTGGCGTCAGTGATTACTCAATTTTTTTTAAGAGAGTAAATGTTGATGCAAAGTTCATTGAGTTGAAAAATATCTAACATTCCTAGGCTTTGGAAAAGAGGTTTGGTGTCTGTTTTAAGTGGACTAAAAGTAATTGCTGTGATTGCCATTTTTTGACAAAGATATATATATATATATATATATACGATTCGGAATGTTTTTTTGTAAGTACTCCCCCATACGTCTACTCCATAAGAAATATGAGGCTTTATAACACTCTTATACGTGTATGATAACACAAGTATATTCTTGGGAATAAAATGTCTTAACTTAAACAAAATGCCTACTTTCTTGTTTATTTCTGAATATGTTCTTTCCATTAAAGGTAAGCATATGGAACCTTTGAAATGAGTTATCAGGGTTATCATTTCAAAGGTTCCATAACTTCACAGAACTCATTCAGTGGCGTGGCTACAGGGGGCACGTGATCTCTAATCATTTTTTCATTTTTCATTTATTTTTTCATATTTCTCATGTTACATTTGCATTTCAAAATAAATACATACATACATGTAAATAACATAAAGGTAATTGGTCGATATAATGTAGTGATTTTACTGAGAGAAATATGATGGGACCTACATGAAAGCAAGCTTGTAAAGCTGTAGGCCCCGGTAAAATAATTTGTGGTAATGAATGGAGGACGGATATGTATAATGACCAATCAAAATAAATCAAAAAATTAAAAAAAGGAAAGAAAAAAAAGAATATGCAGTGATGTGGTATTTTCTTTCCTTTTCTTACAAGCAGACAAATGTACTGTAAAATGATGGGTGTTCAGCTGGTATACGAACATTACCGATAATAAAAAATGACTACATCTGTACATACATACATGTATACTTACATAAATATAAATAACGAAATGAACAAGCGGATGGCGTCAGCCGTCGCACTCTCGGATATAAAAATGTAAGGACGATTTATATATACATATATTTTTTTAGACGTATTTCCGAGAGCACGACAGCCAAACCCAATACGCTTGCAAGTAAAAGTTATACATTGACATCAAGATATGTGTTAAACAGCAGTTCCTTCAGTTTACGTTTGAAAGTATATAAAGAAGGACTTTCGATTAACTCTAACGGGAGGGCATTCCAATAACTGGGTCCTGCAAACATAATCGTTTTTTGGGCAAAAATAGTTCGGGTACGTGGAAGGTGATATGCGTCGCTCTGACGTGTAGGATAAGTATGTAGGGATCTATTTTTCCGAAACATTTGTAAAAATATTTCAGGTAGGTTATTAGCAAATAAATTATACATGAAAATACCAACATTGTAATAGAATAGGTCTGATACTTTTAGGATTTTGTTTGCATGGAACAGGTTGTTAGTGTGAGACAGGTATCCTACATGATTAACATTTCTAATAGCACGTTTTTGAATGCGAGAAAGTATATTTACCAAATTTCCACAAGCGTTACCCCAGGCGAGAATTCCATAGTTGAGGTATGGAGTCATTAAAGTAGAATAAACTGATAATAAAATTTTACTGGGAAAGAAGTGTTTAAGTCTGTTAAGTATACCGGTATTTCTTGAGAGGACCTTACTCAGATAAGTAATGTGGGATTTCCAGGATAAATCACTATCAATATAAAGTCCTAGAAATTTAGTGCAGTCAACTTGTTTTAGTTCAGTATTATTAAAATTGACATGATTAGGAAGTATTTTTAGTGTATTACTAAATAGCATATAGAGAGTTTTATCTATATTTAGTGATAACTTATTTGCATAAATCCAGGACTGAACAGACACAAGTTCTTTGTTTACAGTGTTAACTAGTGTTTGAGGGTCTCGATGCGTAAAAAATAAATTAGTATCATCCGCAAAACAAATAAATGAAAGTAGCTGCGAAGAATTTTTGAGATCATTAATATATAAAATTAACAATAGCGGGCCCAGTAGGGAACCTTGCGGGACGCCACATGTAACCAATTTCAAGTGAGAATCATGACCGTTGACACTGACAAACTGTTTTCTATTAGTTAGATAGTCTATGAACCAATCTAGAGGCACTCCACGTAGACCATAGTGACATAACTTGTAAATTAAAATATCGTGGTTAATCGTGTCAAAGGCCTTTGAAAAATCTAGAAAAACCCCAATAGTGTGCGAAACGTTATCAATTGCGTGAGCTATTTTGTCTATGAAAGCCAATAAAGCATGAGTTGTACTATGATTCTTTCGAAAACCAAACTGAGAGTCATATATTATTTTGCTATTGACAAGAAAATTAAGTGTTCGGGTGTATACCAACCTTTCGAGGATTTTGGAAAGGGATGTTAAAAGTGAAATCGGACGGTAATTATTCAGGGATTCTTTTTGTCTTGTTTTGAAAATAGGGACGACTCTAGCTATCTTCATATTTTGTGGGACTGTACCCGTGGTTAAAGACAAATTCAAAATAAATGTGAGAGGGGAAATTATTTCATCAATAATATTTTTAAGAAGGAAATTTGTAATTCCATCATATCCTGAACCCTTCTTCGTATTAAGATTGGTTATAATATCTTTGATTTCACCCTCTACTACTGGTGTGAAAAAAAGAGAGTGGGTGTTAGGAGCTTTTAGAAAATTGTGAAACTCTAAATTTGACTTTGGGATATTTTTGGCAAGATTTGGTCCTATATTTACAAAAAAGTCATTGAATACCTCGGCCATGTCTGTGGGATCATCATACTTGCGATTATTTTTAAGAATATACTTAGGAGGATCGGTATCGTTTTTGGATTTCAAAGCTTCATTAATCAATTACAAAAAAAAAAAAAAGCTTCATTAATCACCTTCCACGTACTCTTTATATCGAATTTGTATTTTTCAAACTGGCGTGAGAAATACAATTGTTTAGCTAAACGTAAAGACGATGTGAGAACATTACGGTAACGAACATATTGAGCCCTGTTTCGAGCTTTCGGATTTTTTCTATGTTTATAGAAGAGTTTATTTTTTCTATTAATAGACCTAAGGAGAGATTTCGTGATCCAAGGATTTTTAGGAATCTTTTTGTGGTTGGAAAAAATTGATTGCTGAAGAGGTATGGTTGAATTGAAGTTAGATGTTAATAGTTGAATAAAGTTTTCATAGGAAATATTTACATCACTTTGACTGTAAACAGGTGACCAATCAACAGATCTTAATCTCTCCCTACACTGTAAAAAATAATATGCCCATTAGTAATTTTGACTTATTTTTCCCATGTAGAATTTACTTCAAAACATAAGTTTTGCCACTTACGCACTCGATTTAAGTCTTGCTAACTCAAACTTTCAATTTAGTAGAAAATACGTGAAATTTTAAAGTAAAATGAATACAAAAGAAAATTTTAGTAACTTCAACTTGTATCAATTTAGTAATGTTACTCAAAATAAGAAGTTATACGTATTACTCAAACAATTTATGTTGATTTTACTTATCTTTTTTAAGTGAAGACTGATGCAGTGCGTAATATAAGTATTAACATAATTCATGAATATTCATTAAGACCAAATTAATCTCTTTTTTTAATAAAACAATTCTTTTTTGTGGTTGAATGAAAATTTAAGAAGTTAAAAATATTTCTTAATTCATTTAGGCAAAGATAAGAAGATAGGACAATTTTTAATTGTCACTCAATTCAAAACAAATCAAAACTTGATATTTCAGGAAAATTGTCAACCAATTTTCTTTTAAAGATGATACGATCGAGTATATATAGAATTCGGAGCCCTTTCAATAGTTGTCAAATTAAAGCGTAAGTAATAATATTTGTTGGTGATGATGATAGATAATTGGTTAAATCCTAAATCATGTAAATTGAAAAAGTGTCAGTGAATGTTAAATGGGTACAAGTTTAAAGATGTCATAATTTTTTTTTTAATTGTTATCTATCATGATAACATTACTTAAATTATTTACGTTAATGAAACTCAATTTAACTGAGTAAAAACTTATTAAGCAGAATAAATAAATTCTACTTAAAATTTCCTGTGACAAATACTTAAAATAATCAAGGCAATCCGTTGACGAATATTTTTTGAGTGTAATTTCAACGAATTTTTTTTTACAGTGTAAGTTTATTGAGGTTTGTTTCTGACATAACACGAATACTAGAAGTATGCGAACGATCAGAATTATTTGTCGTTAATAGAGATATGACAGCATAAATGGGATAATGGTCAGAAACATCAGATACCATTATACCAGAAGTGACTAAGGAAGATAGATTATTTAAAAAAATATTGTCAATAAGTGTAGATGTAACATCAGATATACGGGTGGGTTTCCTGATGAGAGGAATATAAGATTTAGACAACATCAGATTGAGGAAATCACTGCAGTTGTGGTTATTTCGACAGTTTAAAATATTGAGATTAAAGTCGCCCATAATAATGCACATCTTATTTTCAAAGTACTTCTCTGATAAAAGGGTATGGAGTGATTCAATAAACTCAACAGGGTTCGAGTTCGGTGGCCTATATACTTCTCCAATAATTAAACTACCTTTGTTTGGAACTTTGATTTCAATGAAAATATTTTCAATGGCTTCTGACATATGGTTAAATTCAACTAACACCTCACAATTCAAGTTTTTGGTGACATAAAAACCAACTCCATCTCCCTTTTTATTTGACCTGTTACTGGTTATAAGTCTGTAACCATGAATATCAAATAGAGAAGAAGGTGACGTTTCATTGAGCCAGGTTTCACAAACACCAATGACTCCGTGACTAAATTTTAAACCGTTAATGAATAACTGGAACTGATCAAAATTTTTGCTAAGACTCCTGATATTAAAATGTGAAGCAAAGAGTTGGTTGGGATTTGAATGGGATAATGACGTAATCTCATTTTCCAAACGATAATTAGTAAACAAATGCTGAGGAAGAGCCTCATTAGAATCAAATTCAAGCTGAAGTTCAGGAGTTGTTGAATTTAGGAATGTTGTTATGTCTGAGTTGTCACCTCCTTCTCCATTCGTAAAGTTAACATTTATTGTGGTATCATGAATATTATTCATGTTAATTACATCATTCATCATAGAGAACAAAGACATTCCGGCGAAGAGAGTTACTAGGCATTAAATAAAAAGAACGCTGAATAAGAAATCGACAAGCAAGTAACAGGCAAATACCTGACCGAAGAATACGCGCAGAAGTGATTCTGACTCCTCCGGAAAAAATGTCATACATGAGACTATACGCATAAAGGTACATGTACATGTAACTAGTTCGTTTAACAAAAATACCAGCTGAGCAATTATTACTTATCAACCTTAAGAATTCAAGGATTTGGCTTGCTTTGTACATGGTGATGGTTACTGTAACAATTAAGAGTGCACACTTGGCACATTGAAAAACAAATTGTATACAACAGTTCAGATCTGTGAATGGTATAACTATGAAAACACAAAAGGAATAAAAGAACACGTTGACCACGGCATACAAAGAAAAAGACTTAAAATCGAACATAGCATTGTCGCATGCTTTGCGAACATGAAGAGCAAAAAGTTTTTGCAAGCTCTTAATTTGCCTTTGGCCACGCCCCCCCCCCCCCCCCCCCGTTCGCAGATATGGATTTTACATGCGTAATGCAAATGCGTTGTACAGATGACACCCTTAATAGGTAAAAACAGAATAGTAAAACCAACAAAGAATTCTTTTAAAGCGTAGCCTTTATAAATACCATTGAATTGCTTGTTTGTTGATTCACATTAAAAATGCATCCATATAGCTTACATGGTTGAACAACTCAAATGACTAAATTTACCCATATGCTATAATACCAGTGTATTCTTTAGACCTGTAAAATTGATCTGATTGTGAGAGTCAAATTATAATAGAAACCTATTTAAGTTCAAAAGTTAGACGTGATTTTTTTAAAAAAATACAAAATACATAAGGTTATAGTAGTACTACTTTGAAGGCAGAATAACTCAAACATGCTACTGCTATGCAACTGCTAGGCTACAGCAAGTTAAAAAGAATGATCAGCTCAATTAAGATAACAATGCGTGTGGTAGTTTGTACGTGATCAAGAATTCAAAATGAAATTGTAAGCCGCAACTTGGGCTTTGAGTTATCTAAGTTTGATATCATTTAACATCGTAATAACATGAAAATTTAGTAAAGTTTAGCAATACTGAGAGAAAGTAGGCCTAATGGAATATAAGAAGGAACTTAACGGCCAGAGATCGGTTTGGGTAAATTAAAAACTAGTAGTACTAATAGTAGACGCTTACCAGAGAAATAAGTCTAGCCGTATCAGGTCATGAAGAGCAAAATCTAATCTCGGTGGAGATTGCAACTTGTGGTACCCTTTTCTTTCCAGTGAAGTAACACTTTGGTTCCATTCACAGATATTTTCGTTGACACATTTTTTTCTTTTCGAATTGCAAAAAGAGAAAAGGAAAGGGAAAAGGGAAAAGATCGAGAAAAGAAGAAGAAAGGACCACTTCCCGCACCTCCCCCTAATTCCGAATAAGACCGATGCCCTCTCCATAACGCTACGCCATGCAGTACTTAGTCTTTCTTATGAAGTATATTTAATCATTTAACCATTGCACTATTTGCTAGTCAATTTCTTTAACAATACAATCACATGACAAGAACCCGACTTGGTAATCAATATGGATAATTAAAGGCATAGGGCTATGAAATTAATTTAAAATGACATGATCGAAAACTGATATGAACATACGAGCCAGCAGGATGAGCCAAAGCCCTTGAAACCTGATCTCCGTACTGTTTTGTGCGAACTTCTGTGAAAAGGAATTTTGAAGGTAGTTTTGAGAAGGTGACGTGGGAAATACCTTTTAACGACCATGTCGAAATGATGCATACCTTAACTAAGTACCTTAACTAAGAAGATGTCCTCGGATGTACAGGCTCTCGTTACGTTAAATACTGCTGGTACCCGTAGAAGACAAAGAGAATAGAAGAGATAAACTTCCTGTTAGTGTGACCAGCGCCATAAATTGAATTATGCTATAGAGCATAATTTATAGTCCTAGGTGCTCGTACCAGGTCCGTTCTCATCATAAGCAACCGAGAACCCCACCTCACAGATATTTTATGTGGGTAATATAACGTATTCCGTCAGTATACACTTGCTCTTGTTTCATTTCGGCCGTTCAAGGTTCTTTTCGGATGAAGGATTGCATTTACAAAAAGGAGCACCTGCATTTTAATTCACAAAAGGCCTGAACTATCTTGGATTTCTCATTCTCAAGTTGGTTTGTCTTTGTTAAAAGAAAACAATTTGAAAGATGACGTCGAAGGTAGTCACCGAAGTATGCGGAAAAAGGCTGTTGTCGAAGGCGTTGTCGGAACACGTTGGTGAAATTCGATGCGTTAAGGTGGATTCAACCACGGACTGGGATAGCCTGGTCGCATCGCATGCATGGCTTCATTCAGAAGTAAGATTTTTTTTCTCTTTCTTTTTTCTTTAGATATATCTCTCGTCTGCGCTTTTTCTGATATATATATATATATATATATATATATATATATACATATATATATATATATATATATACATATATATATATATATATATTGAATGAACTTCATGCGCGGGCTCTGTTTGGAACCATTAGTATCCTTGACAACGAGCGAATAATATGACGTCAGCACTTCGATACTCTATAAAACAGTGTTTTCTTTGAAAAGAGATGAATAAGGAAACGTATGATTTTGCTCGTTCTTTGAGTGTAGATGTCAGATGAAATAAAAGAATTTCAGTTGTCTGAAGAAGAAAAAAAGATCATGTACGAGGGGCATGAAGACAGATTTAATCCCTGGATCCACCCCTGATACACGCCACAACCCCCGGCGACTCACCTAATGAAAATCTTTCCATTCTTTTCTCCTGTCACTTTTCAGCCTCTCGTTGTCAAACCAGACCAGGGACTGAAACGACGCGGTAAACTTGGTTTGCTCAAGCTTAACACCGACCTAGCAACGACCAGGCAATGGATTGCCGAAAAGAATGAAGAAGACGTAGAGGTAATGCTGTTACAACTTTGTAGGGTGCAACCTAAGAATGCCATTTGTGATTCTTATTTATGTTCAGGTGGTTGTTATGTAGGAAAAATTGTAACCTGTTGCTATCGGAATGAATTCCCGCTCTCTCCTTCTCTCTGCCCTCTTTTCCCTTCTGTGATCGTCTTCCGCTTTTTCTCTAATATTTGGTGCATCATTGCATGTAATATAAATATCATAATGAACCGTTTGATTATTGTGAAGACGTCAACTCTAGAGCATTGCTTACGGCGACTTTTTATGATATGTAAAAATTTATGAGAGCATTTCTTAAAAGATTGTCAATATAATCATGATGATATGTACATGGAAATGAGAATAAATATTGAATCAAATAATGCACTGCCTAAATGTACATTGAATGCTTTACCCACTAATACCTCGGGCTTCATGTCTTCGACTTCCCTGCATGCATGGGGACAATACCGTCGCCCTATCCCAGTTGATCAATTTTTGAATACGCCATTTCTTGTTGAATTTCCCTTAAGCAAACCGACCTTTTTACCACTGCTGTTTCGAAAAGTTGACAATTTGAAAGGTTGCAAGATATTCCTGATTGCTTTAATCACTTTATGACATACGGCGAAGCCAGACTCCAATCATTAAATGAAGGAAGTCTTAACTCATTCTTAATGTGACGCAACATTTCTATCAAGACTCTAGAAAGATGTAAATTCTAACTTTGTCTTCTACTCTCTGCATCATGTATCAGACATCACATCAGACTTATAATCTGCTGGTATACCAGCATAATTCTGAAGACATTTAGGTCTTACAAAATGCAAGCTTTAACCACGTTATTTTTGGCACGTGGCGCACCGCAGGCATGGCTGGTTTCTACACAAGGCTCCGATTGACTTATATGAGACATATACGACCTAGACGAGCCAGGAAAAAAAAAAAAGGAGCGAGGTTGATCGTAAAATCTAAATATATGATACCTACAGCATGTATCTTTTACAACTTAAAAAGTGTACTCATGGAACAGAGATTAAAAAAGAGAGAAAAATGACTAGAATTGCACAGTATTACAGGCAGGTTCATATCCAGGTGTAGGAGTGTTAAATCGTGAAATGATGTACATCTGAAGGTACCTAGTTGCAGTGGTATGCTTACGGAAGGGTAAGGAAATCTTGATCTCCCACCATGTAGCAATGGTTGATTCTGTTGAACGATCTCCTACTACCTTCAAATGGCATCCTGTAAAAGGAAGCTTTTTCAGTTTCAGCATTTCTTCGAGCAGATCTCAGTTAGACCCAACGCATGCAGGCCGGCCTACAGAGAGGTTCTATTTTCAGTTATCGTTTTGAGTCCGGTTCTGGTTCTAAATCTGAAGACGCCAAAGGCCTAATATAGAAAGTTGGCAAAATACAGAGAAAACATTTACGAGAAAATAGGAAATCATAATATCAATCTATTCAATGAATAAGTTGTTTTGAAAGAGGAGTGATGATTTTGTTGAAGGCTGAAAGCAAATCAGTGTACAGGGGCTGATCCAGAATTTTGTATAAGAGGGGGCACACAAATGCAGGTTTGTCAACTTTTGGAAAAGGGAGACCCGGGGGGGGGGGTGTCGACAAAAAAAAAAATTCGCCACACCTCCAAAATTCGCTCAGTGGGGGGGGGGGGGGGGGGAGGGTTCGTTCTTAGAGATCACGAGGAAAAAATATAACGATAAAGTTTTAATCTCACGAACTTGTATTGAGTAAATATCCTGACAGGTGCTAAACGATCGACGTGAGTTTTTTTTTAATTTACAGCGATTTATCGAATGAGGTTAACGGTTTTCGCCATGACCCGTTTAGTACATAATATGTAATCAGATAGAAATGTATTTTGATAATCATATGTTCAATACACTTTCAATTCAAATTTTTTAGGTGTAGTGTCCCCCTCCCTTACCACCAAATACCGACATGACCGAACTGTTTTACAAGTGTTGTTTTTTTTCCTATTGCCGGAGCTAATTTGTGGAATTAATTTATACTAAATAACAGTAAAAAATAATGTTCACTCCATTAATAACTTTGATTTATTTAAGCAGAAAGTTAATCTGCCACAACCCAATACTTTGAAATTAGTCTCTTACTTTGTGTTCTTAACCATTTGTATTTTTATTAATAAGGTCGCGTGGCTGTTATCTCTCCAAAAAATAATCTTATATTTTGATTACGTTTTGAATTTGTTATATTCGTCGTAGTTACTTCGTGTTAACCTTGATTTCGCTTGTTTGTGTAATTTCATGATTGTATTGACTGTAATCTAATCATTGTATTGATTGTAATCCCTTTTTAAAACTTCTCTGTTGTTTCATATCGTCATGTTTTTGAATACCACTACCATAATTTTAAACAGTCCTACTACTGATCTTTTTATCCTGTGTAAATAAATATAAATGAATGAATGAATAAATGAATATAAATATAAATAAATAAATAAACACATAATATTAAGTATATCCCTTAAAACCCACATACTACAAAATTAATTAATCAATTTAAAAAAAAAGGAGATCACACGTCTCTTGCTTTCTCAAAAGTCGACGGGGTCCATGGTCGAATTCGTCAGTTCATCATTGAACCTATCTGAAAACATGATCCCCCCCTCATGTTTTTAAACACAAGACCATGATGTAAAACAGTCCTATATACAGTAGATCTTATTATCCTGTACCAATATTTTTGAATAGATAAATGATAAAAAAATAATAATAAAGATGGATTAAGTGCATCCCTTAAAAAACCCTCCGTCTCTTGATTTATCCAAGGTCGACGGAGTCCGTGGTCGTCTTCTCCAGTCATCGTCGAGCCTTTCCTAAAACACGACCCCGCCTCATATTTTTAATTACCAAGACCAAGATGTTAAACAGTCCTTCATTTGATCTTATTACTCTGTATGAATATATTTGAATAATTAGGTAATAAATGAATACAATAATCCCTAAAAAAAAAAAAACGACTCTTGATTTATCGAAGGTCGACGGGGTCCATGGTCGACTTCGTCAGTTCATCATCGAGCCTTTCGTGAAACACGATCCCGCCTCAGACGAATATTATGTCTCTATCTACTCCGAGATGGATGCCGATGTCGTCTTGTTCTACCACCACGGAGGTGTCGATGTCGGTGATGTCGAACAGAAGGTGGGCGAATTTAACCCATTGATTAATGGATTCTCTTATTCCTATAAGCCTAATCTAGGAACTACCCGATTTCTGTAGGCATTGAGTTAGTTTTTATTATTTCCTTGGTCTTCAGTCACAAAATTACGTTTCTAAACATTCAAATTTTATATGAAAATATATTGATTAATTTCGTTAATGATATGCCATTCTACTGCCATATGGTGATTACAATCAGAGAAATACGTTTCTAAAAATTCAAATTTGGTATAATAGCAATGAATATTCGCTTATTTGTCCATTGTTCATAATATATTTTGCTATGATATCTGTCTTATGATTACTCATTTCCTTTACACTTATGTTGTAAAACGAAATATTGATGTACATAATAAGTACAAATGCAAATCATGTAAAATGAAAACAGAATTTTAAAGTGCCAGGATCGTGTATTACGTTGAATGACTTCAAGGTATATTTTTGATCATGATTGTCTTACGCTAAATCTTCTTCAAAACCGAATTGAGTCACCCAGACGGTTGAAATATGTTTCTAAGTCCAATGAATTTGGTCATTCTGTGTCCCAAACGTTACCAAGTTTCATTCACTTAAGAACATAACCACTGAAATTATAATTTTTCTTGATAATTAGTCTGATCTAAACTTATAGCCGTGATAAAAGGGATAACGACTTATTACAACCATCAGGTATATATCTTTGATGTGATCAGGTGATGGGTAACATAATGGACATAATACCTCGGACTTGCCCATGTAGATCCGCTAAATACCAACATGACCAAGCACAATACACTTATACAGTTTAGAAGATTGTCAAATCTGAAAATAGTTTATAATTACCTTTACGTTTTGTCTCTTGTGTGGTTGAAGGCTCTCAAACTGCGAGTTGGACTGAAAGAGGAGTTGAGTGAAACACTTGTAATGGATGCACTCTTGAAGAATGTTGCAGCACCCATTAAAAGGTATCAACGTAGACATAATAGAGTGACGTCAGTGATCACAGGGAAGTGGAGTGCTCAAGCAAAAAGAGTACACTGGGTGACGTCAGTGATCACTCGATGAGAGTAGACATAATAGACTGTCCAGGGAAGTGGCCAAGCGTACTGGGTCAAGGTGTTGATGGGGCTCTGGCATCATGGGGGGGGGGGGGGGGGCACCGATCTCACTCGGTAAATCAAATGCAAGTTGATAAGAAAACTGAATAGGGGAGGGTGCGGAATGGGGGGGGGGTGTGTCATCATTTACTTTCCTCACCTTTTTCTCGTCACTACTTCCCTTTCTCCGTCCCCCCATTCTCTTTCGCCATTCGATGGGGGGGGGGGGGGGGGGGGGGGTTAGGTTCCCCAGACTCTCCAGAGCTGCGCCACTGGCCAAGGGTACAAATTTCGTCTTGTTTCAATTTTCTCTTAGTCAAAGTAATTTTGCAATTTTATCAACTTCAAGTGTACCGCTGTCGCATACTAGTATTCTATCATAATTATCATCATTACTATCATCATTGTAGTCATCACCGTCAATCAGTATCTTTATTGTATGCATCATCATCATCGTCATTATTATCGTCATCCCCATCATCATCATCATCATGCATCATCATCATCGTCATCAACATGGCCATCATTAATAATCAAGTGTTTTTTCACCCTTCTTCGACATACAGTACTGTGGCAAGCTTCATTGTGGATCTTGTGAAGATGTACCAAGACATGCACTTCACGCTCCTAGAAATAAATCCTTTAGGTAGGTACCGGTATTTTTTTCTTAGAAGGTCTTAATGTAACAGGAACATTTTGCCAAGAAAATGGGAGGAGTGTCGCATCAATTTTCCCAGCAAATCTACCTAAAACTTCCCAATCATTTGACTCTTATATTTACCGAGAACAATTATGAATTTGATGACAGAAATTTTGAATTTAAAAAATATCTTAACGCATATTTTCAGGTCAAAAATTTCAAAAAGGGACACAATTTGTTTTATGTGTAAGGTATGCCACATTGGTTTTGAGAGGGGCACGGGCTGGTTCTTTGCCCCTTCTAAATCAGCCACTGCTTATTAACTAAATACAAGGTCGTATTTTCTCCTTTCCTTGCAGTCGTTCTGGACAAGGTGTATCCGCTAGACTTGGCTGCAATGCTCGATACCAAGGCCACGCCCATGTGCAAGGACCGGTGGGGCAAGGTGGAGTTCCCTGTACCTTTCGGGAGACTGCCCAGTGAAGAGGTGAAATGTTACCACAGAAAACATTCAGTAGTGTTATACGCAACACCAGATGTACCCTCCCCCAAACGAATCACCGTGATCAATGTGCTTACCCATGTATCGAAACCGTTTGTAGCGCTCAGCAATGAAAAACAGCTGTACGCCCCATCCCCACGACTGAATAAATATCGATGCCCACGTGTAATATTTTCACAGTTAAATCTCTTTTGCTCATGGGCCGCGGAGCGTTTTTTGAAAGTGAGGGGGGGGGGGGGGGGAATGATTTGATTTCAATCATTAATGACCATTTTCGAAACTTTTTTTCCCGAGGTTTTATGACACGTGTTTACTAAAAAAAGTGTGTGTGTGTGTGTGTGGGGGGGGGGGGGGGGGTTGCAGCCCCTCCCAGTTCCGCGGCCCATGCTGTTATCTTGTGTTTCCGTAGATGCCCACAATCAAAGGTGGTGATTACCATGGGATTTTAACATGCAGACCACTTTCCTGTCTTGCACTGTCCTTCCTTTCAAAAAAACTTGTTAAGCAATGTATTTCTTTTCATTTTTCTGTCTCCATTTCTAGGAGCGATTCATTTCTGAACTAGAGATCGGTACCCCAGCTAACGTGAAACTGACTGTCTTGAATCGCAAAGCTCGGATCTGGTCCGCCATCAGTGGGGGAGGCATCTCTCTGTTGCTAGGGTAATTTCTTCTTCTAGGAATCCGAATGGATTTCATAGATTGCAATCTTAAGCCTATAAAGTAAAGTTAAAAATCTGTAACATAAATTTGTATTAAATGTTTTGTTCTGTAAACCGCGAAAACAGGATTATAAAACAAACATTATCCATGTTATCATTGAAGCAATTATGTGATAATGATCGACTTATAATAGGCATATGTTTAGGTCTAGAAAGTTCACATTTAATTTCATGATATATATATATATATATATATATATATATATATATATATATATATATATATATATATATATATATATATATATACATATTGAAATGAATGAACCCATTCCTCTTCTATGCGCCTAAATCTTAGATTTTACATACAATGTACGTATAGCATACTTCGATTTTTTTTTCTTCTCCAGAGATACCGCGATGGTACATGAATGCTCACATGAAATAGGCTGCTACGCTCAGTTCTCTGGGCCGTTGAATCCAACGCAAATGTACGGTTTCACCAAGACAGTGCTCGACTTGATGTTGGCAGAAAAGCACCCGGATGGAAAAGTGCTGGTGACCGGCAGTCAGGCGATTGACGTCACAACACTTCTAGCCAATAGGATGGGGCCCGGCGTAGTACGTAGACTATTTTTCCGGATTATATTTCTTCCAGTCGTAGCAGTTGATGAGTAGATAATTATTGTTTAACACGATAAAAACTACTTTCGAAAAATAAACTCAAGGGCAATTTCAAAGGCCTATTGTACTGCCCATAGAAAAACGCCATTGTAATGTTCGCACATTTCTAAAGGTGATAGACAGGGCTATTGAAATTGTCTTTAGTTTATTTTTCGAAAGTAGTTTTTATCATGTTGTTTGAAAAGTACAGACGTGTGATGATATCCCAACATTATTTATGACAGCGATCACAACTTTTAAGGAAAAAAACAACAACATAACTTTGTTAAAACTTGTCCAATGTTCAGATGTTATTCAAACTATCTAACAATCTGCTTCTCTCATTTTGTAGCTTTCCTACAGAGGAACTAGTTATTCATTTTAGATTTTCGTTTAATCACTATGCTGTGTCTAAGAAGAAAAGATGACCAGTGGGTTTTATTATGCTACTCTTTCCTTTAACATGTTTAATGATACGCTTTCTTCTGCCATTTCTTACAGGGAATGATGAAGGCTCTGGACGAATACAAAGAACGTTTGATCAATCACAAAGTATCCCTGTATATCAGAACTACTGTCGGTATCGTTGGTGCTGATAATGAGAAGCTCCCACCCACGTTGGCAAATTTCGGTGATTTTGTTTTGTTTTGAAAAATCTGTATAAGTACCTAACAAAAAAAGAAAAGAAAAGAAAAAAGATAACATAGTGGCGAATGGGGGGGGGGGGGGGGGAGGCGGGGGTCTTGACTTCATTTCCTTGCTTGACAGAATTTGTTGGTAATTGACCTCTCCCCTTTTTGTTGGCTAAACTTTTTTCTCACTATATTAAGTTAATCTTATGCGCTATTTCGTGTCTATATTGTAGCATGGCTAAATGGTGAAAGAATGGGGTGGAGGAAGAACAAAAAAGTAGAAGGGAAAAGGGAGAAGGAGAAATGAACGTGAAAAAGAAAAAGAAAGAAAGAAAAAAAAAAAGGCTACGACCCCCTCCAACAACCTCCCAGCAATTAATGGTCTCGATATTACTGATTTCATCTACCGAGTAAGACCGGTGTCCCCCAGTGACGATGGTGCCCCCTCAATATCTGGACCAAAGCTAAGTCAGCCACTGTGTCTACAATATGCTAATTCTGCTCCATCTCTTTAATTATGTAGGTATTCCTGTGTATGTTTTCGGGGGCGAGGTACCCATAGCAGATATCATCCGGTATGCTCTCGGTAAAGAGGCGATCCCCAGCAATATCAACTACCCACGCGTCTACCAGGTGACACAACGTCTAATTCTAATCTTCTCCAATTTCTTAATTTTATGATAATTAACAAAATATCGGGTTGATTTTACCAGTTAGTTTTCTCTTGGGTACGATTTTACTGGTTTAGTTATCATAACTTTGGTTTATTTTTTCATGCAAATTGGCAAAAAGCGAATAATGATGATCGGGCCGTTTATGAACTATGAAAATTTAGCCTCGTTCCCATGTGATGCTGTAAATTGCTTCGAAAAAAATCCCCTCACTAACTAAAAACAAACAAGATGAAACCGCGGCAAAAATCAATAATGACAGAAGGCTCTCCTGCGATTCACGTGTCTGTATCTTAATATTGTGTATGTATGTATTTAATGTATGTTGTTTTTCTGATGTTATCCATTACCTGTATGTTGTTCGTGCATATTTGTTTATGCTGCTATTGTAGAAACATTTTCTGTGTTTCTAAATATTAATCAATAAAAATAATTTGAATTTGAATCTGTATTTGACTTTCTACCAACCATTCATTCCTTCTGTCAATCATTCGTTTCTGTCTCATAGAAGCCGATGAAGGCTCTGCCATATATTACCAACGGTAAGAACCAAAGTAATGGCGTCACTGCAAGAAGGACTAACGGTGACATCGAAAGTCTATCACCAGATGCCATCTTCAATCCCAAGACGAGGGTGAATACATATACAATTACTATAGCACTCTTACTCGTATCAAATAATTGCACATAGTTGGTCCTATTGTTCACTGCTTACTGCAGCATGCATTCTATTGGATTCAACAGTAGCTAGAGTGATCTCGTGAACTAACTCCTCGTTTGAACCGGGCTTAAGCATGGCGTAATAAAGTTTAATGTTCATAATGGAATTGAAGAGTTCTTAACCCTTTCAGGACAGGAATTATTTAAGGGCTAAATTGATCACATTTTGTTCTTCAAATTGGCAATAATAATATTTTTCTTTTAGTGCTACATGGTTCTAATAAGGTGTGATGTTTTTTTAAAATAATATTCATGGTTAAAAAATTTGTTGAAAAGTTGAAAAATTGCCAATTTTGATGAAAAAGAATGAT
Source organism: Heliocidaris tuberculata (assembly GCA_025618425.1). NCBI lineage: Eukaryota > Metazoa > Echinodermata > Echinoidea > Camarodonta > Echinometridae > Heliocidaris > Heliocidaris tuberculata. The sequence continues at coordinate 16,020,584 of CM046848.1, forward strand.
TTTGAACCTCTCATTGTGTTGCCAATTTAAGGATTTTAAAGCTTATTCTTGTTTTAAAAATTCCTGGCATCAAACGCAATATGGTCATGAAACAAAAATTCATTAGTGTGTGCAGAAATTTTCGCTCTTTCTACTCATGCATCTGGTATATTTTCTAGAGCTCTGAATCAAAAGTTATTGAGCCAAACCACAAAATGTGGTCAATTGTCTTGAAAGGGTTAAAGCCTTTTCAAAAGCATCCAAAGAAAACAAAGGTGGACAAATGGTTTTAGAAGATTCTACAGTCGTGGTGCAGAAAGCCATATGGGAAGTTCACCCCGAAGATTACTTGAGTTTAAAAAATGCAGAAAAAATAAAGAAAAATATTGGAGAAAGTTTGGACAAAATCCGTTAAAGAATAACGGAGTTATGGACTTTTGAAGTTTTGATTTTGTGACGTCACATGCGAGCAGCTCCTCCATTATATAATGTGATAAATATTCCATAAAATACAGTTTTCTCAGAAAATTTAGAATATTTTCGTCTGTGCATTTGATATATTGTCAGAAATGTTATTCAATACTAGATTCTGAAAAGAAACAATATTAATTTATCGTGGAACGTAAAAAAAAATGTGAATATATGGAATATTTATTACATGACCAATGGGCAGCTGCTCGCATGTGACGTCACGAATCCAAAACTTTAAATAGTCATAACTCTTTTATTATTTGACCGATTTTCATCAAACCTTCGCCAATATTTTTCTTTATTTTTTCTGCATTTTTTAAACTCAAGTAATCTTCAGGGTGAACTTTCCCTGTATCGTCACCAGCTTTACTAAGGGTAAAAACGTTCACTTCTGTTGTACCCCAGGCAACAGCGACGAGACTGATACTAACCAACAATTCTATATTATCACTATGTCATCACTGTTATACCATATTATATTATATACTATATAACAGATTGTCTTATATTTATGTACATTTCTCTTTGTTAGCTCTTATGTCTGCTCCTCCGCCCCTCTCCTTCTTCGTATTCTCCCTTTCTCCTCTTCCGTATCATCTTTCGTTTTCTCCCTCCTCCTCTCTCTGAGCTCTCTTTCATTTTCAACCCTCCTCTCTTTCCACTTATAAGTTTTATGAATCTGAATCTACTCTCTGTTGAACTTAAACTTGTTAACGATTTTACGTTATGTATGATGAATAATTGATTTTGCTTCTCCTTCTCTCCCTTATCTATTACTCTCGTTCTCTTTCTGACCTTTCCCTGTCTTATTATCTCTTACTCTCTCTCTCTCTCCTATTTTCTTTATTTTTTTTAGATTTATGATTCTCTCTCTCTCTCTCTTTCTCTCTTTCTGTTTTTTTAAATATAAATATAATGTCAAATTATATATCAAATTGTAGTTTACCTTGTTTTTTTTATAAATTTATGTCTTTTCCATGTAATTCAGCTCTTGAGCTGTCATATGGATTTTTCAATAAATACCTTTTTCAATTCAATTTATATAAACAAAATAGACATTCCGAATGGCCAAGATTTTATCGGTCCGGAGTTGATATAGCGTTGTGACGGGACACCCACACAATAAGAGTAGTAAGGCACGAATGAATCCTTGTCTGAACCAGAAGCGGTAATCTGAGAAGGGGAGGGGGGGGGGGGGCACATGGGAGATATATCCCCCTTTTTAAAGGGCAATCCAACCTTAGTAATGAGATGATTTGTATGAAAGCAGAAAAATAAGAAAAACAGGATAGTGAAAGTTTGAAAGAAATCCGACAAGGAATAAGAAAGTTATGGATGTTTGAAAAATGAGATCACTACACCTATGCGAATCTCAAATTGGCAATTTGGTGATTCGATTGTGACATTTTTGTGGACAACTCTCCCATTTGCCGTACACAAAAATATCATTAATTTGCGGTTTTCTTCGAGGCGCTTTTACCCTCGGGGCAGTACTCAAAATATATTGGAGATAGCATATTGTTATAGGTCCTCATGAAAGAAAAAGATCCTACTGAGTAATACATTTTGAAAAAAGTGACATTTGAGTCATTTTGTGTGTTGGAGCGAATGGGGGAGTTGTCCACAGCTACATCACAGTGGCATTACCTATTCGGCCTATTTGAAATTCCCATATGTATAGTGATTACAACTTTCAAAAATTCATAACTTTCTTATTGCTTGTCCGATTTCGTTCAAACTTTCACAAATCTGCTTCTCTGATTTTTCTTCTTTCTTTCAATGCAACTTGCTATTAAGGTTGGATTTCCCTTTAAAAAAAGAAGAAGAAGAAATACCTCTAAAATATTGTAATTAATGACTTCTACAAATATAGAAATATATAATAACAGGATCTTTAGTGCTCGAAAATGCTTATTTTTTTCTTTTTTTTTCAAAATGGGAATTTCTTAAATCAAAACAAAAAAGGGTTATCATATGCAGTATGAATTGAATTTATCTTAAATACTACATTACCCGTATATGTCTATTTTTGTCTCTCTCATTCTGTTCTCTCTTAGACTCGGTCATTTATTCTTGATGGTGTTCGCTTTTTTCTTTGTAATGCAGGCTGTTGCTATTGGAATGTTCCCAATCGCCATACAAAACATTATTGGGTTTGACTTTGTATGTTCACGCGAGCAACCTTCAATTGCTGCAATCGTCAGACCAAACAGGTACTATGATACCATTGGTAAATTATTAACATCCTGACATTCTCTCACGAAGGTCTCTCTGTTTTCACCATCATCTTCATCATCATCGAAAGCAGAAGCGACATTATCATCATCATAATCATCATCGTTATCCGTTATCATCATCAGTAACATCAGCTATTAGCGGTACCACCACCACCACCACCACCACCACCACCACCATCATCATCATAATCATCATCAATAGCAGAAGCGACATCATCACCACCATAATCTTCATTTTTTATCCATTAGCATCATTAGCAGCAATACGAATCAACTGTGTCATCACAATCATCATTTCATCATCATCATCATTATCATCATCATCATCATCATCATCATCACCATAATCATCATCATCATCACCGTTATCGTAATAAGCATTATTATCATCATCATTCCCACCATCGTCATCTTCATCATCATCTTCATCACCATCATCAAAATCATCATCACCTTTATCTTATAATTAGCCTCATCGTCGTCAACACCTTTTCACAAGCATTATTAGCATAATTGTCATAATCCGAAGATTTATCGACGTCGCCATCTTTGTATTCTTGCCTGATTGTATTTTTAACGTTCGGTAAGAAAGAATTTTATTTTATGACGTGAAAGTAACAATGTTTTGTATTTTAAACCCTGTACATGCTTTGCCTTCTGAAGCATACATTTTATTCTAACATAAAATGCAGTTGCTTTGAGTAACGATAGAGTTAGGTTGATTTAATGACACATTTAGCCGTTTGTTATGCGAACATTGATACATTTTCATTTCCATTAAGCGGTTTTCAAGTTCAATCATCAAAATTATCCTAATATAATTTATTTGTTCTTTTTAGCGAAAATGGCGAGGAAACGTACCCATGGGGTGAAGATACCATATCTATACCTGGTAAGTACCTTTCTCTTGAAATGCCAACAAAAAAAACGCCATCTTATGTTTTTTCCCAATGTTTTATGGAGGCGGGATTTGTTTTGTTTTTATGGAGAGTGGATTGGATATTTACTGTATTAGAAACGATTCATTATTTTGTAGATGTCTTTTAAGACATTGAAATTAAAATGCATTTAAATGCAGCATGAAATATTCAAATATACTGAATATGAAATACGTGATCACATTTGATTACATATTATTCACTTTTTCGAGATTAGAAAGAAACCATTTTATCAGCACAACTTGTATGATATAGGCTAATTTCATAGACGGATAAGCAAAACGTTTCTAAACTTCACTCTTCACGTCTCTCTTAGAAAAGACATTTTTTTGTACGGATCTTCCTTCCTTTTTTCCTCTTGTTCTATTTTCCTCTTTTAATAGTCTAATAATAATGCACCAATCTATTGTTTCTTTTTTCCTCTTTGTATTATTTCTGTCCCTCTTGTTCTCCATTTACTATTCATATAAGCGCACACAATTTTTGCTAGCCGAAATGAGGAGACATCATCGCCAATACACAACCACAGAACTAAGAAAATGTGATTCATGTAATCTGCTATGAAGTTTATCTCATTATGCACTTTGCAATGTGACAATTTTCATTCTTTCTTTTCTTTGAACAATTCTGACAAATTTATATCCGATATGACTCAAAGCAAAGATGCCTTAGTTAAAGCACCGATGATATTCATCAGAAATATAACAATAAAGGAGAGAGATTATTCTTGCAGAAAAAACAACTATACAGTGCATGAAAGCCAATGGTAATATTGTTTTGTTAACAAAACACTGACATATCTATTTCACTGTGTTCAATACGATTTGCTCATTCATTCATTCATGCATGCATTCATTCATTCATTCATTCATTCATCTTGAATATCTTCCAGTATATGGTAGCCTACCCGATGCTCTGAACAATCACTCTGACGTCACAGTAGTACTCAATCAGGCTATTGGCCCGGCTGGCTACACATGCGCCCTGCAATCAATAAACAACACACAGGTAGGCAGTTTTTTTGTTACATCTTTGGTTACATCAAGGTTCTGTGATAACTCCTTGGTTACATTCATCCTTCTTGTGTGTACCTCATGCATTACAGGAAAAGTGACATGTTGTTCTCCAAAGGTTCATAATTCCAGTGGCTCGTGGATTTGAACGCTATTTAAACCAAAAGTTCATTCGTCCGAACGTTCGTCATTCCGAAGGCTCGTTACTCCAAAGATTCGTATTTACGAAAATGAAATGGTGTTCATAATTCCGAAAATTAAATAAGGTCAGTACTTCTGAAAATCAAATAGGGTTTACAAGTTCGCATGTTCGTAATTCCGAAAGTGAAATAGAACCCTATATCATTTTCGTAATTACGAATCTTCGGAATAATGAACCTCATTTCATTTTCGGAATTACGAACCTTCGGATAAACGAGTGTTCCCCCCCTCCCCCAGTTTCTAGAATTACATAATGCACCTCCCATATGCAGTGCGCCCCAGAAAAAACAATTCGAAAAAGTCTCCCCAAATAATTTTCAAAATATTTTAAGGAGGTTTTCATACCTGTGAACAGCTTAGGGTCTCTTCTATCTAATGACACCAAAATATCTAACAATATTCTGCGCTTGAGTGACCAAAAGCCAATTTTGTGAAAGGATGCGAAATCCAGACTTGACAGGAATTGATATTGGCTGATATTGGCTCTGGCCGGTATCAGCCAAGCTTAGCATAAAAAGACTAAGAAATTTCCATTTTCTGATCAATAAATGACAATTTATTAAATGACAAGCTTTGTTTTCTGTATATCCTTCAGATTTTAGATTTTTATTTCATTACATTTTCATTTTTTCAAAGTATATAACAATAAGTATTATGAATCTGACAATATTCAAAATAATTGACAACACAACTTAGTGTATAAACATTTTTCGATCATTACAAGCAAAACAAAGTGCATTAAAGTTTGAGTTGTGAGAGAAAAAAAAAAGTAACATCAATGAAGACTACTTAAGATTAATTTTATGAAAATGAGAATGAAAACAGAGACCAGCTTAGAAGCAAAGCTTGTAGAAGCGCTGGTCCCTGGCAAAAAGATGAAGCATGAATACAGTACATAAAAAGAACTAGACTGGGCAATCATGCATTCCATCAACATCTTATTCTTAAGTTAGCAATTAACTGCTTTGTTGAGTGGTTCAAAATGTTACTTTTGGTGAGTATTTCAATTTCACCTGCTTACTCACTCAACCATAAAGTTTTGACGGGATATATCAGGACATACAGTAAAATAAAATCTATTCTTTCATAAATTGACTTTTATTGATCAAAGTCAATTTATGAAAGAATATATTTTGCACTCTTTCACAATAGTGCCTTTTGCCTAGTCAAGCGTAAAATATTGTGTGATATTTTGGTGTCATTTGATAAAAGAGACTCTAAGCTGTCTACAGTTATGAAAATTTCCTGAAAATATTTTGAAATACTTAATTTTGGAGACCTTTTTCAACTGTTAATTCTAAAACGGTTCTCAACTTTGTTGATACCAGCCAGAACAAAATTTTGCACCCTTTCAAAAAAAGTGGCTTTTGATCACTCAAGTGTAATGAATAGTCAGATTTTTTGTGATATTGCATAGGAGAGACCCTAATCTATCTACAAGAATGGAAATTTATTGAAAATATTCTAGAATATTTATTTTGAGAGACTTTTTCAAACTCTTAACTTTTTTTGGACGCACTGTAGAGGCACTCTGTTAGGGAATTCTCTCCCCCATGATCAAGCTGCACAAACCAAACACAGTTTCAGGACGGGTTTAAGAAGGACTGACAATTTGTAATCAGCTATAGTATTATGCTGATGTAAATCAATGAATCCCTAATTACTTCTTACTGATGTTTTGAAGAAATTGTTACCATTAACATGACTTAATGGCCTGTATCTGTAAAAGCTAGTAAAGGCCTAGCAAATGTCTTTTCTAACCTTTTGCTTGCATCTTCAAATATTCCAACCAAGTAGTTGCTAGCAAAAAGAAGCAGGAGCCTGTTTTCATGCTAGCTGTCGCTTTCCCAGACTAGCGAAAGCTTACATTCCTATCCAAATTGTACTCGGTATCAAAAGGAAAGGTTTTGTTCTTTTACACAAAATGTTTCCAGATTAGTAAATGCCTATTTGAAGAAAAAAAGGAATTTTCTTTCATCAGCAAGCTTTTACTTGGTACATTGCAAGCTCATTTCCTATACTAGCTTACGCTTTTACTTGCATGGACATCATGAAGATTAAAAAGGTGTTATTTTTGCATATTGCACTGTCCTCACTATCTTCTTAATAAAGCTAATAGATATCTGAAATTTATCTTTAATTACAGAGATTAGAAAAATATGAATCTAATCAGGCATAAATCTGATTTGCCAGATTTAAGTTTTAACATCAGTAAGTCAAATCGCTCTCTGCCGCCACTTTGGAAGAGAAAAACGTTTGACTAAGCTTATTCCTGGGCGCACAAACCGCTTTTGTGATATTTCCCTCAACGCAGTTAAAACTGATCTTGAGGTTTATAACCTTATTATAAACTCTCAAACAACACCAGCTGCAAACCCTCATGTCTGACATAGTAAGAGTCCTAGCTTTACCATTTACTTGATAACCATTTACTTGTAACCCAAGTAAATCCCTGTTGTTGTTTTTTTTATAATCCGGCCCATTACTTCTACAGTGTCTATTTTGAGTTTTTTAAAGCTGTAAGCAAAAGGTTAAAAATAGCATTTGCTGGGTTTTATCGATACCGGCCAATGTATTTGTTATGATATTATTCCGTCTTTTACTCCACCGTCTCGCCTTTCATCATTCTTTTATGTTATCTGATTTAATTTCTTCGTATATATGACCGCCACCCAGATTCGCTGCATCTTGATGATGGTAGGTCACATCAGTGAGAGACAATCCCGGGAGCTCATCGGTCTAGCCAGCAAGAAACGTGTCCTCATGATAGGACCCTCAACGGTAAGGAACTTGTGGTGGTGGTAATGATGATGATGATGATGATGATGATGATGATGATGATGGTGATGATGATAAGGATGATAATGATAGTGACGATGATGATGATGGTGATGATGATGATGATGATAATGATGATGGTAATGATGATGATAATGATGATTACGATGATGATGATGATGATGATAATGATGGTGGTGATGATGATGATGATGATGATGATGATGATAATAATTATGATGGTGATGATGATGATGATGATGGTGATAATGATAATATTGTTGTGACTTATATATATATTAGTACATGTACATGTATTCTGTTGAATTATTCACAGTTATCCCTTTTTAATAAATGTTAATTTGTGGTGGTGGTGGTGATCAAATATTTGTGGTTAGTGGTGGTGGTCTAGTGGATAAGTCAGTGGAATGTGGATAACAGGGTACGTGGTTCGAGTCCCTGGCACAGCATTAACGTCCTCTGGCAAGAGATACATGGGTACGTGGTGGGAATAACAATACATGTAATTGAATTCTTGAGCGCCTTATGGTTGCTCTGCCAAGTAAAAGCTGGAGCACACTTGGTAAAGCGCAGTATAGTTATTTACATATTAATTAGCTGCGGTATATGAATGGATATACCATTATCATTATTACTGCTTTTGTATTATTATCATTCCATTTTCTCATTCTGTTGCATATAGTTCAAACACGGTCTGCAGGTAAACATCATCAAGCCCGGGTCGTTCCGCTGCAATCTATTCGGCGATATCGGAGGACCCTTACCCGACCTTGTCGAGCTGAAGCTATACCGCCAGGGCAGCGTGGTGTATCTCTCACGGTCCGGCGGGCTCTCTACCGAGCTGTGCGTGTCCATTGCCAGAAACTCTGACGGAATCTATTTGGGCTTATCGCTGGGAGGAGGAAGGTAGTGTTATATTTTTTTGTAAGGACTGAAAAAGAGAAGTACTGAAGATGGTGTTCTTTCATTCGGTGGTGTTAATAATTGTACAATTTTTAAAAAGGATTATTGTGGTCAGTAGGGAAGGGGGCAGGGGCGTCGCTAGAACATTTTGTAAATGGGGGGGGGGGGGGGGTGGTGTGTGCGACACCCACAATTTGCCGACAAAAATACTGCACCCTAATTCCCCTCCCCCCCCCACACACACAAACAATAATAAAAGCAAATCGCAGATGACGCCTTTTGCCCGAATATCAACTTTTCAATTTCTAAACTTCAATTTTTAAAAAAACTTTTCGTAGTAAAAATGTACAGAAGTTACATTATTATCAGGGAACCTGCTGCCAAATATGAAGTGTTGGTTTCCCGAATATCGGAACTTTGAAAATCCTCGGGGGGAAGTGGGGGGGGGGGGGGGGGGGTGGGCTGCCGCCCATCGTCGAAGGGGGACGCCTTTTTTGCGCGAATATCATCTTTTCAATTTCTAAATTTTTAAAAAACTTTTCATCGTTAAAATGTATAGAACATTACGTCACATTAAGTTACATCATTATCCGGGAACCTCGCTGCCCAAATAATAGTCTGGCACCCTGCTGCCCAAATAATAGTCTGGCACCTTGCTGCCCGAATGCTGCCCGAGTTTGGGGGTGTGAAATCCCCACACCCTCTCTAACGACACCGCGGTGGGGGGGGGGGGGGGGCGGCGGGGCGGGACGCCTGGCAAAATTTGCCGCCAAGTTAGCCAAAATTTATAACTCACCAAAATATACGAGACATAAAAATACTCGGATTTTCAGATCAAGAAATAAAAGTCCGCAGATTATCAAATTTGCCAATGAGCAAAAAGAAATTAAAGTCCTCAAAGTTTTGTTATTGCCGGAAAAGCCTTGCAAAAATCTAATTTTCACTACAAAAATATTAAAGGGGGAGGGAGAATCATCTTCCCTCGTCCTCCAGTGGAACTTCTGCCTATCTGATATGTTTACAATCATGCCATGCCGTATGATGTCTGGTACCAACTTTTTGAAATTAATATTTTTATTCAGATACACCGGGCCAGGGATCATGGATCACATCAGATTTCTTCACGACAACCCCGCCGTCAAGTGCTTCATACTCATCGGAGAGGTGGGTCTCACAGCAAAATATAGCATTATTTTAACATATCTATTTATTCATATATTTAATAAGCTATTTGTTTGTTTGTTTATTTGCCCTTTTTACCTAGGGTATAGCATTAGTGATTGAAGCACTGTTTTTCTTTAGGGCCCTGAACACAAAAAATACCTGAAAATTTATAAGGTATATAATACATGAATAAAAAAAATGATACCCATGCAAATGTTGAAACCTTACTATAAATGACCACCGCAAGAGTGAAACATCACAGTAAATAATATGAACCATCTTATTTTGTAAATTTTAAATGATACATATAAAAAAAATTTTTCCTTCACTATATTATTCATAGGCGGATCCAGGGGGGGGGGTCGCGGGGGTCCGGACCCCCCCTTTTTGGCGCGTTTTTTTTTTTTTTTTTTTTTTTTTTTTTTTTTTTTTTTTTTACTTGGTGCCGTCTTTCTTGGCGTTTTTTTTTTTTTTTTTTTCCCCCCAAGAAATTCTGCCGACCTGATCATGCAAGATACTGCGTAGGCCCTATTCATTACCCATTGTTTCATTCTCCGTCGCAAAGTAGGCCTAAGTACTGTACTGCCATTCCAGATCAGATATGCGGCGCGGCACGCATAGGTTTATGCATGCGACTTTTGATCGTACGTACGCTGTCTTGCAACTATGCTTGCAACCCTCGAGGAGGCAGGCTGCACGCGGCATCATTCAACTTCAAGTCACTCATTCGAGGCAACTCGTCATTCTAGACAATACCAAAGCACAAGTATCCATATAGGTAAATAATTTTTGCTTGGCCCAAATATATAAATGCAGCTCTGCTGCAGGTTAATTGATAAAAACTTTCGGCGCTAGTGCAGTTGATTAAGTAGTGGGCAGTGGCGGCACCAAGGGGGGGGGGGGGGGGGGGGGGCATGGGGGGGCATTTGCCCCCCCCCCCCAGTCAGAAGCTTTGCCCCCCCCCCAGTTGCCGCCCCAATAATTTTCGGAGTGAAAAAAAATAAAAGGGTGGAAAATGAAAAAGAAAAGAAAAGGAAAGAAAAAAGTGAAAAAGGAATGGAGAAAAGAAGGAAAAAGAAAGAAAACGGAAACTTGGAAAGCAGTGGCGGCATCAAGGTGGGGGGGGGGGGGCATGTGGCAAATTTGTTCGCTCAGCTCGTGTAAATATCCTCATATTTGGGTAGTTTTATAGCTGAATAATTTCTGTACATTTCCACTATAATAGTGTCAAAATTTTTGCTCGCTCGCTTCGCTCGCTCGCAATACAGGCCTATAACTCCCACCACATAATCAGGCCGTGAGATGATCAAATTTCCTCATATTGGGGTAGTTTTATAGCCGAATATGTAATTTCTGTACATTTTTACTACGAAAAATGTCAAAATTTTTGCTCGCTCGCTTCGCTCACTCGCAGTATATAACTAACACCTCTTTATAATCGGGCAGTTCAGCTAGATGCTCAAAATGTCCTCATATCTGGGTAGGTTTATAGCCGAATATTCTGTACATTTTCACTACAAAAAGTGTCAAATTTTTTTTGTCCGCCCTTGCCCCCCAACATTTTCTTTTGCCCCCCATTTGCCCCCCCCCCCACTTTAAAAATCCTGGTGCCGCCACTGGTAGTGGGGACATGCATCCCCGCCGTGGCCGGGGCACGGGCCGGGCGGGCCCGTTCGCTCCGTTCGGCCGCGAGATTACTAGAGTTTGGTTGGATGTGTTAAGTTGTTTTAACGTCATTTTACATCTTTCTTTTTAAGACGTATTTCAATGTCATTTTACAACTCTCTGTAATCTTTAAAATTATCATTGTCAATTGTTCAGTATTGATGTACTTAAAATCATCAACAACAAAACGTAAAGTTGCCGGAGGCAGAAGTAACGGCACTTTGAACATGTTGAATGCCGTTTAAATGGTAATTAAATTTATCCGATGATAAATGCTATAAAATTTTTGGTTAAAATTGCAACAGATTTTGATGAAACCAAAACATACTCTCCAAAAAACAATTCTTTATTGGTATTTACATTTCCAACGAAATATCATTTTCCTCAACAAATATTTGAGATTTCGGTTGAAAATGTAGCGGTCTCGTATTACTTTCATGGGTAGGGAATAATGGACCATTTACCTATGACGTCATTAAGGAGATTATTTCATTAGGTAAACAAATTTTTGTCATTATTTCGGTACCCTGAGAAATAAAAAGAGTTGCTGAAAGCATTGGTAAACCTTACTAGTGTGTGTCTGTGTTCATGTTTATGCAAATTATGCAAACGTGCTTAAGGGTCTGGTATTCCCTACACCTACCCTATGGTTGTACATCGCAAGAAGTGAACTTCATGTGTCCATATAAAGGTTAAAGTTGTGAAGGTCAAGACTTAAAGTCACACAAAAGGTCAAAGGTCTGTCAGAGTCAACAAAAAGGTCAAAGTCACGAAATTCAAAGGTAATGACAGGTGCTTGGGGGGGGGGGGGAGGAGGTTTGTTTTCTCCGAGGACTTTTGATATATTTTTTCTTGTTGTTGATTGGGAACGCTTGAATCTGATACATTGCACCATGACTAGTTTTGTGATACAAAACTTATTTATTTTGCCTAATGAGTAGATGCTGTGGTTGATTGTTAAATCCTGTGAATTTTCAGCAAAACTGGTATTGGTACTGTTGTTGATCGGCCTTGATTGTGAACTCCTGAATCTAAGGAACTTTCCCTTTTTTGTGTTCTTTTGTGATTTGTGATTTATAACTCGTGATGATGTAAACACTTGCGAATTGTTATCTCAGGGATGAGAGGAGATAATATAGATGATATTTAGTGAATAATTCTTCATTGCTGTAAAATGTGTACATGTATCACTAAAATTTACTAAGTGTGTTTGTACAGCATGCGCACACCCAATTCCTAGGTTATCAAGATAGTACTTCAACATTGAAGAACCAATCTCAAGTAATAAATCTCCAGATTTTATTCTTATTTGTCTCACTGGACTGTTTGTGTTGATGCCACATGCCATCTGAGGTCCTGCACAGCAATGCAGACTGGAAAATCTGGGAAAACTTCTAAAAAATATATATCTACATATATATATTAATACAGTCCAATGGCGCAAATCCCGGAGGGGATGGGGGTATGCATTAACCCCCCTCCCAGTTCTGATGTACGGGGGGGGGGGGGGGGTGGCCTGTACAAATATACCCGCACTTTTTGATAAAAGATGGTAATTTGCAATCATTATATATGTATTTTCCATCTCAAATAAACAATAATTCCATGTAATATTAATAGATTAAATGTAATTTCAGTACAAACTAAGACATTTTCAGGCTCTTATTATCAAATTTTTGTGGCGCGCTCCGCGCGCCCAACTATATTTCAACATTAAAATAGTCAAACAGGCAATATATATATATATATATATATATATATGCCTATAGAGGCGCTTAGCGCCTTCGGCGCTTGCGTTTGCCAGAATGATAACTTCTCACCCTTTGGACCCCCCCTTTTTTTAAAACCAGGATCCGCCCTTGTTATTATTCAATTCTGGTTAAATAAGTCAGGATATTTCTTTACCTAAGTTTTTGTATTTGTCTTTCCTAATCGAGGGTGTCTTGAATTATTCAGATGAATATGAAAATATTCCAGTGCTACAATCATACGAAGAGCAGGGCAGGATCCAGGATTTTAAAGGGGGCAAAACGCCGAAAAAATTACACACTTAAAGGGAATTTTTTCGTTGTTGCCTACTTAGGTATTTAAATTCAGTTGTGAATAAGGGGGACGGCCAATTGTGCCCCCTTAAATATGCTTCTGCAAAAGAATATCCATCTTATCAATTTTTACGTTTTATTAATAGGTTGGAGGACTGGAAGAGTACGAAGTATGCGAAGCTCTGAAGAACGGTTCCATCACCAAACCAGTCATCGCATTTTGTATCGGTACATGCACAGATCTCTACAAACAAGAGGTAATGCATATTCAGTTACTTCCAGTATGTTTTTTTAGTCACCCGCCATTTGCTTCGGCGACATTTAATCCGTTCTTTATTTTGTCAAAGGTATGATAACGTTAGGGTTGCAATTGGGTTTTAGGTTAGGTTAAGGTTTAGAGGTTTAATTTTAGTATCACTCTATAAAGATATGAAACTACATGTATATACGAACTTGGCCCTCTTGCATAAAAAGTTGCGTTTAATCGCAACTCAAAAAATTAAACGCAAGTCCCAAATACTCGATCCTGATTGGTTGAAAATCAAGTTGCGTTTTAATTTTTGGAGTTGCGTTTAATCGCAACTTTTTATGCAAGAGGGCCCTGTAATAATAATTATAAGGGTAAAAAAAAAATCAAAAGCCATCAAGCTCACCATGATATGTATTAAATTGTCACTTATTTTGTAGTAGAATGTGAGCATTGAAAGAGTCGTATGTCCAAATCTATCCAACTTCTTATCATGATCATTACTATAAAATGTAATGAAATATCAAAGCAACGAATGACTAGGAGTTTTAGGGGGGGGGGGGGTTCATCCTTTCTGATCAATTATTGAATTGTAACTGTTTAAAGGGTACGAATCACCAAAACATATTTTGCTCTATATGTTAGGATTTCCACGAAATATGGGCTTCAGATATTACTATAAAGAGATGTTGACTATCAATACACGTAAAAGCGACTTGTGAGTTGACTATTCGACACACCCGTATGCGCTCGCAAAGAATAGGGCCAGCGAGGAACCCAAGTTGAACCCAAGTCTGAGTTGGGTTCCGCGCACATTATCATGTTATCCTTTATTTCCTTCATACTCCTTAACGATTGACCTATAGAATGCCAGGTAAAGTTCTTTGAGGTTAATTTTATACTTTGTGTAGCTCTACACAAATTATTTGTTCAGGTGATTGGTACACAAATATCAAAAGCCCTTGTGATTATTGTTATTTGTAAACTTTGTATATAAAACGCGTGAAAAACGAATGTCTAAATGAATGTTTATTTTCACTTTAAATTTCAGTTTCATTTACAATTTCGATGTAAATTTCGATTCCAATTTCGTTGTCAATTTCAATATAAATATCAATTTCAATATCAATTCCATTGTTTTATGAATCTCACTTTCTAATTTAATTTTCAATTTCAATTTCAAATTTGATAAGGAATTTCAGTTTTCAATTTTGTGTTTCAGAATTGTTGATAAACGAAACGTTGATTATCCCTTCTTCCTAATTCCATTTAACAATCTACTATGACGATGTGTTCTATATGTTTTTACAGCCTGCTTATTTCGGCCACACTGGTGGAGGAACGGACAGTGAACGAGAGAGTGCAGTAATCAAGAACCGAGCTTTGGCTCAAGCTGGCGCTATTGTTCCAGCTACGTTCGACTCCATGGCCGTCAGACTAGCGTAAGATTTAATCTTAATAATCTGATTATTTCTGTAGGAAAAATTAGAGGTCTAGCCATGGGATGAAGCGAAATCCAAATGCGGATCTAGGAGTAATTTTAAGTCTGAAAAAGTAGCATTAATCTCATCACAAACAAAGATGAATTCAGTATACGTTGGGACCTTGGGTATTCAATAAAGGTGTCCTAAACACGGGATATCCCCCTTTCCATTGATTCAATTTCAGAACTTGCTTCCTTCTACAATCTAATTTTCTAAACGCTATACAAATATATCGATTTTCGAATGGTTAACTCTAATCTTCTAAAGACTAAGTTCTGAATGAATTGTTGACTTTTTCATGAATTTCGAATTTCCGCACAAAGAAAACAAATGGTTTTGAATCTGGAAATGCGAATCTGACTTCTTTTCTAATTTTTAAATTTCTGAATTGTAAACTCTAAATTCCTAAAAATCTAAATTCCAGAAGAATTGTTAGCTGCTTCATGAAATTAATTTTCTACAAGAAGGAAATAAATGACTTTGCAATCTGAAAATCTGAATCTGAAATATTTTTCGTCTATTGTTACAGGGAGGTGTATGACAAGCTCACCGTGGAGGGGAAGCTTGTACATATGGAGGAGCCAGCCGTGCCTGAGATCCCTCCAAACATGAAAGCATCTAGACGCCCTCCAGTATTGCCTCAGTGAGCCCCGCCCCTATAAACAAAGAATATTATGTGACAAAATGTGTAGTGAATTTAGGCATCGAAGTCAGAGGACATTTGGGAGCACGATGGTATATTGGTGAAGGTCCTTGCCTCTCATACGGTTCCAGGGTATGATCCTTTCTCAGTGCTTACATCCCTGGATATGATGTTACACCTACATCTGGCCCTTTCGCCTCAGGTGTATTAAAATGGATATGCTAGGGTAATAATAGTTGCAGGGCCCTCAAGAATAATTCATTACTGATGCGGCTGTGTTGATAAATAAGACTATGCCAAGCAAACTCCTCTAGTATGTCTTGCCCGAAGTGAAGATGGGCAATAGTCTTTGTTTGATAATCCTATCTATACACTGAGTGATAATTTCAAGGGTACGGTTTTCTGGCTGCATTTTGAAGGTAAATGTACTTCATCACTTTTGCAGCCCTAAATTTTGAAGTTGTGTGACTATGTAATAAATTACAAAAGAATTATAATAGGAAAAATTTTGCGGATGTGAAAAGGATTATAATGTGCTTTTAATCAAAGTAATAAGTAATAACAACAATTTGGTAACACTTTATTTCTGTTAATTTAAAAAATTAATTTTTGACCGTTACAAGCACATGTACTTGCGTTGATTTCTGAAAACTCTCTTTCTGCGACAAAATCAAGATTTTCATTTCTTACAAAGGAGTTATAGAACTTGTGACCTTGAAATTTCATAGGCAGTATCTACAGGATGTCTACTAAACCTGTGCATAGTTTCTCGAAATTTTGCGTAAACCTCAGCATGAGAAGAAAATTACATTCTTCAAGATTTATGAAACTAAAGCAAGTACTTTTGAGTTATGAAAGGTCGAAATAATATTTAGAATATATATATATATATATATATCCATAGCATTTTGGAGGAACCTTTTTGGTCAGTGACTTAGATGGTCTAAGCCTATTATTTATTCGACGAATTATGCATTATTTTAATAAATCTATCTTACTTGCATGCAGTAGTGATATACGCCCTCTGTAGGCATCATCGGACTGTTTATCACGAATTTTGTTGTACAGTATAATTATGCATGTGTAAACAGTGAAGTGAATCTCGGTTATGATATTGCGAATACAAGGCCCATGTTTCTGTTAATGAATATGAGTCATTGGGTGATTTCAAGTTCGGTGTTGGTGTTGGTGTTGATGCTGAGAGCATGAATTGGGCTGCTGATTCTAGCCCCAACACCGAATTCGATTTTGATTTTGATTTATTTTCTTCTGCATTCATTTAAGTACAACATTTTTCGGTAACATATATAAAATAAAATACAAAAGTACTTTTTGACAATAAATCATAAATAGCAAGTATATGTAACAATCATTTTTCAAAAACAAACACAAAATGATAAATTGTCAAATTATTGTAATTCATCAAATATAAAGTCATTTGCGGAAGAAGGACTACCATTATAAGCAATTTGCTTGAGAATATGGCAGCCCCAGACAAATATTATGAAATAGCTAAAACATGTTTAAATAAGCAGAATGGATAAATAATTGAAATCCTAAATTAAAAGCATATTAATGATGATGTTGATGATGGAATGATGATGGTGATGATGATGATGATGATGATGATAACGGTGATGATGATGATGATGATGATGATGGTGATGATGATGATGATAACGGTGATGATGATGATGATGATGATGATGGTGATGATGATGATGATAACGGTGATGATAATGATGATGATGATGATGATGGTGATGATGATGATGATGATAACGGTGATGATGATGATGATGATGATGATGGTGATGATGATGATGATGATGATAACGGTGATGATGATGATGATGATGATAAAGAGTTGACACAGAAATTTTACCTTGTATATTCAGATAGTAACATCGTTTTAACTTTGGCTTTAAATGAGTAAAGGGAACAACAGGATTTAATGAATTCTGGGAGAGAATTCCATAGGTCTGGACCATGGTGTCTTATTGATCTATGGGCAATCAGTAACTTTGGGTTGACTAGATGAAAATTGGAGGAATTGCGAGTAGGGTAGGAGTGAATAGTGTTATTTAAATTATAAAAGTTTTGAAATGAAAGAGGGAGCAAGTCATTTATATACTTAAATATGAACAGTAAACTTTGTAGTGAATTGATGTCGAATACTGTTAGAGTTTTCAGTTGGTAAAATATTGGTCTGGTGTGAGATAAATATGGTGAACCGGTACATATACGAAGGGCTTTCTTTTGCAATAAGTAAATAGAGTTGATTTTTGTTTTGTTGGTGGTGGCCCATACTAAATTGCAATATGTTATATATGGTAATATCAATGAATTATAAAGCATAATGAGCGTTTTACAAGGGACGAATCTCTTTACTTTATAAAGTATACCAACATTCCTAGAAATAGAAGTAGTTATATGACGTATATGTTCATTCCAATTTAAATTTTCATCGATAATGACACCCAAAAATTTTGTTTGTCTCTTTCTTTTTAGAGGTACATTATCTATAAGTATGTTGTAAGGAAAATCGATCACATGAGAATTTACATGCTTGAAATACATGAAATTGGTTTTATCTAAATTAAGGGACAATTTATTGCACTTAAACCACAAAGATAACTTTGGTAACTCATTATTAAGTGTATTTACAAGGGTATTTAAGTTACGATGTGAACAGAAAATGTTTGTGTCATCTGCAAATAATATGAAAGATAAAAGAGGAGTTGTATTAGTTTCGGGTTTATAAAAATAATACCAATCGCATTATTGATAGCTCAACACCTAGTGAAGTCAATCCCAGCACCAGCTTCATTTTAGGTTCGGTGTTGTGGCTGGTGCTAGTTTTCAACACCGAAATTGAATTCACCCATTGCTCATTCGTGGCTGGAGCCTGCAAGAAATATGATTTAGATACATTCTTGTGCATACATGTATCTCTTAAAGTAATATAGTAAATGTGAATATCGATAAGCATGGATATATTGTGATGGTCTCTGCCATTCTTTTTTACTAATCTAACACTTGTATGTTTTTAAGTTCACAATTTCCATTATTTTTTTTTTTAATGTCAGTTCTTGATAAAATAGGGCTATTTTTTGTATAAGAAAAAAAATGTATTTATTGTAAAAACAGCCATAGACTGATTGTAAGCTTCATTAATAATAAAAATAAATGAATTGAAATTGAATGGAACTGACTTGAAGTCATTGAGTCTTTCGCCCTCACCCTCCCACCCCCCCCCCAAAAAAAAAAAATTACCAGAGGCTTTTATATCGTTACAGTACCTCATAATACCACGATGGAAATAAAGTAATTTTATGGGTCGGGGCTAACTCGGCACAAGTGACAACTCGGACACTACGAAAAATCTATGCCGAATTATTTAAGAGCTGAATATATCGCAAATACTTGCGTGAAAGTCTTGCATTAAATAGATCTTTTAAATCCACATTCAATATATATTATTTGTTATGGATATGTGAAATTGTTACTCAAAAAGTAATGTTGAAAATTTCAAGGGTTAAAGCTCCAGAAAACATGAAATTTATGGCTATTTAGTGGTCCGATGTGGCTAGCCTTGCACATCAACTCGTGAACTCTTATTATCGCCACGCTCTGCTGAGTTTGCACTAGTGCTGAGTTAGCCCGACGCCAATCTTTCATGCATTATAACTGAAGATAATTCGATCTCCAGGATGGCGTTAGATTTCAAATGTGAAATGGTCCGTATTCTTATAACATTATTATGTAAGATATCCAGCACCTGTTCAGACAGACGATGAGGCACGCTGTTTTGTCTGTTCTTCAGGCAATGAGGGAAATTTGATTGGACAATTGGCAATGAGTGAGCATCATTGTTGTGAAGTCTGTCCAAGTCATGTTGACTCATCATAATGCCGAGTTCAGTTCACCTTAAAGAGGGAAATGCGAAACGTTTAAAGGTAGTTTCTTCCTTTTGCGATATCTTTTAAACTTCAAAATTTTTGATATCGCGTATAAAACCTTCTATTCTCTATTTGCCCCCTCCCTTCTCTCTGTCTCCGTGTCTCTCTGGCTCCCCCCCCCCTCTCTCTCTCTCTTTCAGCCTCTTATTTCTTCTTCAGCTATACACCCTCTCTATCTGTCTTTTCTGTCTTTATCTCTATCTCTTTTTTTTCTTGTGTCTGTCAGTACATTAACAAATTTACATACCCCCCTCTCTCTCTCTGTCTCTCCCTATCTCTCTCCTTCTCACTCTCTCTATCTCTCCCCTATCTCTCCCCTATCTCTCTCTCTCCCCTATCTCTCTCCTTCTCTCTCTCTCCCTCTCTCTCTCCCTATCTCTCTCCTTCTCTCTCTCTCCCTGTCTCTCTCCTTCTCTCTTTCTCTCCCCTATCTCTCTCCTCTCCCTCTCTCTCTCTAGCTCTCCCCTATCTCTCTCCCTCACTCTCTCAGCTGCTCACTTGCTCTGGTAACGTTTCATTGTTTACAGTCATTGTATTTTTACAAATCTGTGTTCATGCGCAATTATGATTGTGAATGATTCAACAGTAATTTTTTTTATCAGTGCTCATATATTCGCTATCTGTGTCAATAATTCGAAATTAAAGATTCTTTTCACTATCAACCTTTACTTTCTTGCAATGTAAAGGAATGGAACATTATCTCAAATCTTGAAAGTCATATCTGGGCCCTGTTGCATAAAACTTAGCATTAACGGTAACTTTGCCATCAATGGCAACTCCCACGGAAACCTTAATTTTGATTGGCTGTTGAGTGATGTTACCATGGTAGTTACCATTGATAGCAGAGTTACCATTAATGGTAAGTTTTATGCAACGGGGCCCTGATGTCTGAGTAAATATAAATTAGTATGTGGGACTGATATCTTTAAAATTATGAAATCAAAATGATAATCCCATTTCACTTCAAAATGAGGATGTCGATTTATTTCATTGATGATTCAGAAATTTTTCATAATGATGACATAACACTTCAGATTTAGTATCTTAAAATGTTATTTGATTTATTTAAAACAGGTAGAAAATCACATTAAACTAATTTTTTTGTAGATTTCATAAATATATATATATATATATATATATATATATTTATTCATTTTTTTTTGGACAGTAGGCGTAGCGTGAGTCCAGCCACTGAGGGGGTTCTGCATATCATCATGGGGAGGGGGCATCGGTTTGCTCGGTGAATGAAATGTAAATGAAGGCCAACGATAAAAGGGAACGCAGGAAGGGGTCCTATCATTTTCCTTTCTCTTTCATTTCCCTCTCTATCTTTCTTCTTTTTAATCACCATACAATTGGAGGGGGTCAGGTGCCCTCGTGCTCCCTTGTAGCTACGCCACTCGGTTCGCCGTAGGATCAAGGAGGTGCTATCATATTTCGAGAGAATCACAGTTGTTGCTTCCGTTGTATACAATACAAGGTAGAACAGGTGTACAGTCTGGCTGCGGCTAAACTAATTATCATCCTAGACTTTGTTGTTTAAGTCTCGACTTCAATGTTGCAACCAGTTTTTCGTGAATACTTTCTATATATTAAACACCTGGGAAGGTTCATGCCCAAAGCACATTTTTCTTAAAAATCTCGTCTAAATTCTCATCAGAACTATGTTTCACCTTTATTTGCACACTGTGTACATTTATTTGTCAAATAGATAATAACGACAGACATAACATTCTCATCACCTTACTACAAACGACTGTTTTCACAAAAAGAGGAGAAAAGGAGAAAACATGAAAGTACTAAGCTCTTCTTTAGTTCATGTAAAGGGATTTATTTACAACATACACATCAATGCATCAAATTTTTACAGTTCACGTAAATAATTAATTAAAAAGTACATGTTACGAAGATTCAAACGTATACATGGGTATATGACAAACATTTATTAAATTAGTAGAATAGGAGATTACACATATACAGTTTCATTTAGAAGTAAAGGGGATGGGGTCTAAAACAAGAAATGATCTTTTATACAAACACAAAACTCTTCGAAATATTTAATACAACAGCATCAAAACACTTGACGAATATACCATTACACATTAAAGTAATTGAAATAAACACATATTTTCAAGCTTCAAATATTTTCTAGCTCTAGATAATGTTACGACTTTGAACTATCAGTATTTATACATTCAGTGTCAAATTTCCACTTCAAATAGACCTATATATCCAAATTTCTATCCCCATGGTAACCATTGAGTTCTCACTCCGTTTATCATGCCAAATATACAAAGCACAAAATAGATCATCTGCTATAATTATTTAGTATGTGTCCGCATATTCAAAATTTATCTTCTAAAGGGTTCAAATCCATACCATTGTATGTACATGTATATAGAAATTGCACCTTTGCTTTTCATTACAAGATGAAATTATACCAAAAATAATATGTTCACCCAAACATTGATTGTATTATAATATATTTACATTCTCAAAATGTGAACTTATGTGGAGAATGCTAGATGAAAAAAATACGAATGCTTTGTTTTGATCATTAAAACAAAATTAAAGTATGATTGACTTTGGTCATAAAAAATTATCAAAAGGTTGTTTTCTGGATCTCAACAATCATGACTGAGGCAAAATCATATCCCCGATTACATGAAAAATTAGGCACTGGGAGTCTGGGACTTCAAGAAGTAACCCATCCACGTGCGAGCGGAAAGTGAAAACGGGAAAGGTAGAAAGAGAACATTGAGAAGCAGAGAGAATGAGAGGGAGAGAGAGAGGGAGAGAGAGAGAGAAGGGCAAAATAGAGAGAGGGAGGGGGAGGGAGAGAGAGGGAGATAGAGAGAGAGAGAGAGAGAGAAGGTTGAAAGAGAGAGAGAGAGAGAGAGAGGAGAGAAGAGTGAAAGAGAATTGGTGAAGAGAGCATGAATCGTAAAAAGCGGAGTGAGTTTACTGGTATTTTTGAAAAAAGATGACAAAACTTTCAGAAAGTAAATGGAGACTACAACGGTTTCGCTTTCCTGCCAATGGTATATAAAACCGCGCATGGGGACGCACCTTTCCAAGACCGCTATTCTTGTCATAGAAACTTGGGACAAGAATTATGAAAAAATAGGATATCTGTAAACAAGGAATTTCCCTACTAATCTGGAATATGTCCAAGAAAATAAGCAAACTAGACGCAAATGCTGCCATGATCATGCTATTTTAACGCACGCACGTGTTAGTGTCAATACCCGGGAGTCCCACGTCGACAAAGTCATGTGCAATAATAAAGAACATTGCGAATTCGACAAGTAACAAAATATCGTTGACAAATTAACTCATGCGGATATAATATGCTTGGTAGAGAACTGGATAATTAGGTACTGCATGATAAGGGCAAAAAACACCGAGGGTAGTGACCATTTAAGCAAAATGGGCCAGTAAACATAGGCCTATGGATAAATCTGAAGATAAATTGTAATCATCACATAGGCCTATTATAAAGCGATATACCCCGTGGTCAGACTAGCGCCGACCTAAATAATTCGGAAGAATTAGCCTACTATTACTTGATTCAAAGCGGAAACTGAGCTTGAATTTCTCGCCAGATTTATGTCCAATTTTATAGTCTGTATCCTCACGGTGACAGTGACACATGTGCAACATGAACATTTACACACGTCAATACAATTCTAACAGGCGAAAATACAGTCTAGTTTTTAGATCTTACCGACACGGCAACAATAACACAAAGTATGTAAGTATTGAACCAAGA
This sequence comes from Heliocidaris tuberculata, assembly GCA_025618425.1. Lineage (NCBI taxonomy): Eukaryota > Metazoa > Echinodermata > Echinoidea > Camarodonta > Echinometridae > Heliocidaris > Heliocidaris tuberculata. The sequence continues at coordinate 16,044,104 of CM046848.1, forward strand.
GAAGCATAATTCCAAAAATTTATGGCACTGAGGGGAAGTCTAACGATGTTTTTTTTTTTTTTTTTTTTTTTTTTTTACACACACATGCACACGCTGGTATCAATATGCCTATAGCACTTCATTTATTTGATGTACGATAAAAGAGCAATGTAGATAAAATGCCTTGCTCAAGGGCATAAGTGCCGTGCCGGGGATCGAACGCCCGATCCTCGCATCTCCAGTCAAGCGCCTTAAACCACTGGACCACGGCACCTCCATCGTTACTGTAACCACAAAGGATAGCGCACATAGATACACATGAACTGACAACTTGGGATCGATTATATTTGTTTCATTGTGTTTTGTCTGATTTCAAAGAGGGTTTATGAAAGTTTCGTTTCCTATATATTTTCTCTTGAAAAATGTCTATTGCCGGTCACCTGACGTTCTATTGGGTATTTCGGGAACGTAGAGTCACCTGACGGATGTGGCGTGGCGATGGCCGTCTCAAGGGGTTACACGTTGCATTTATTTATAGAAAGGCTTCACACTTTTCACCTTAATCCACAAGAAAAGGATGTCCTTAGAATGTCGACTAAAATATGACCTTTAAACGTCACCCATTACTTCAAATCATCTTGAAAACTGATATTCAGTTATGATTGGCCCATCTTTGATGTCAAGCTTATTCATTTACTTTGTTTTGTTCGTCACTCCAGAGCTATATTTTTAGGCATGCTGTATTGGTTTAAGTCTCTGCTTTAGTTACAAAAAATAATGATGATAAGAAATTCAGGGGCTTCCATATTCCTATGGAGAGAAGAGAGTATTAAGAGTTCTTTTGACTTTAATTTGTATAACACCTAACATATATTTTAATGCATGCAGAAGAACTGTCCTCATTCTGCAACGAGTGTATATCTATCTGAGATTTCTCGATTTAGCGTATCGTTGATGTGCGTGTTGAAATCAAGAAACAGTTCACATACATATAATCTTTAAACGAAATGAACGTGCACTTTTAAATCCTTTTAAAGTAAAAAATACAAAATAAAATAAAAGAAGGAAAAGAAAGGGTATCGACCCTTCTTCATGGTATATCAGCACATAACACTAGTCCATAAATATCAGCCAACAACGTTTGATTGCGGTTGTTTAAATTGGCAGAACTACGTAAAGATAGATCAACAGACCCGACCAAAAATAGTAAGCCCAAGAACCCTAGACAAGCTGAAGGCGTAGCCCCATGAGCATAAAATGGCGCGCTTCCGCTTAAGTAAAATAATCTGATTTTTTTTTTTGGGGGGGGGGTGGGCAGCTGCAGTCGTGTATGCCTTTCACCCAATCTTCCTGACACCAGCACTACTTCTAAATGAACTAGTAGTGGAAATGATGATGATGAAATCAACAATAGTTGGAATAATTATATGATTCTGTCAATGATGGTGTTGATAATGATAATAATAGTGATATAAAAGTAGTAGTAGTAGTAGTAATAATAATAATAATAATAATAATAATAACAATAATAATAATAATAATAATAATAATAATAATAATAATAATAATAATAATAATAATAATAATAATAATAATAATAATAATAATAATAATAATAATAATAATAATAATAATAATAATAATAATAATAATAATAATAATAATAATAATTAATAATAATAATAATAATAATAATAATAATAATAATAATAGTAATAATAATAATAATAATAATAATAATAATAATAATGATGTAGATGACAATAATAAGAATAATGATGTTGATGATAATAATAAGAACGATGATGAAAATGATAATATTAAATGATGATAATAATAATAAAAATGATAATGATAAAAATAATAATGACCATAATAAGAGGAAGAAGAAAAAAAAGAAAAAGAAGAAGAGAAGAAGAAGTAGAAGAAGAAGAAAAAGAAGAAAAAAAAGAGAAGTAGAAGAAGAAGAAGAAGAAGAAGAAGAAGAAGAAGAAGAAGAAAAAGAAGAGAAGAAGTAGAAGAAGAAGAAAAAAAAAAGAAGAAGAGGAGAAGTAGAAGAAGGAGAAGAAGATGTTTAAGAAGGAGAAAAGCAGGAAGAAGAATATGATGGAGAAGAAATCGAATGAAATGGTATATGCACAAATTGAAACTGTTCATTAAAAATCACGAAGAAAAAAAAAAAGCGTATTTCTAGTATAACAAGTTCGACCACCCCCCCCCCCCCCCCCCCAATCTGTCCCTGTTAATTCAATCGGTCGGGGATGCAATTATCTTGGAAGAAGTTTTGTTTTAAATATCGTTATTTGTTGTTAGGCGTTTCCCTTCTCGATAAGAAATGACAAGACGGCTGTCTTGCATATCAAGTCATGTCAGATTTGATCACAGGCCAATTATTTTCATGTTGTATATTTCAATTTGTGGTAAATAAACAAGTGGTTGCTGCATAACAGTTTCACACTCATTTCTATTTAGGCATAATTATCTATAAGAGACAGAGACTTGCCGTCTCCTTTCCCACAAATTAACCGTTATCTCGGAGAACACTTTAATGGTGAAGGTTTTTAATTCATCGAACGATGACGTCGAAAGACCTCCTTAAAATAGAGCATGAAGAGGAGCTTAAGTGATAGGTGTAGCCGCTTGATTGAACCTAAAAATGTACATCCGTCTGTGACATATTTGACAAGGGCTGTTCTGACTATCACTTACCCGCTACTGCATAATCAGAGAGGGAAACGAGAAGGGTGAAAAGGAGGTGAAGGAGGGAAAGGATGAATGAAGATGGGCCTATACTTGAATACGAGCCTAAGACGTAACCATGGTAACCAGAGGTATGACATTGATATTCAAATGACAAACCTGCCCTGTGAAATTATTTACGCTTATACGTGATTAGGGTGACTTGATAAAAAAGAGAGCAAAAGAATAAACTTTTAATCTAGATAGAAATATCAAACCTCAATGCAGTAAAATAAACTTACAAGTTACAATAGCCTCGTATATGAACTAATCGTTTGATACAATAATTACCAAAACACAATGCAGTCGAAACTCTCAGAACTTGAAGAGAAAGTTATTTTCTTTTACGAGTATTGTATTTTTGTCAAGAATAAAGATGAAGAAAGCCAATTTCAAAAGGGTAATTTCTCTGAAATATCAAAACAAAACGATTTCTAAGGAAGTACGTGTAAATATCTGCACCCTGTCGCTGAAAGGAGACAAACTAATCGTTCATGAACCCCTTCTAGAATTCGGACTCATTTTCAGCACCTTTCCGCTCAAACTCACGTGTGAGATGTATGACATGATAACTTACGGCGCTTTAAGGTCATCTACATACCCGATCAATACGTAGTACACTTAAAGGTAGTGTGTATTACTTAATGTAAAATATTACAAAAATGAAATTTGGCAAAAGCAAGCATTATTAACACAGTCAGTTAGACCTCCTCAGCGACAACCTGTATAGAAAGATTTATCTGTCTATATAACGACCGTATTTTCGTTAACGTGGAAAAAGAGTTCGCAAAAATGCACTCTAAAAAGTTGGGTGAAAAGGAACATGCATGTTTGTTCAGTAAAATCTTACCCAAAGTTGTGTCAAATTTTACCCAGCAAACATGCAAGTTTCCTTTTTATTCAATAGTGGATAAAATTTTACCCAATTTATCTTAGATTGAGTATAGTGCAGCTCCTCTGTTTTAAATGGAGCTCCTAAACATTAGTCTCTTCTATAAATCGCTCTATTTAAGCACTTTTGTTTTTTATCCCTGTAAAAAGTAGATCAGCTTTAAATACAAGGTACACGGATATTATTACTTGTCATGTGGGGAGCACGTTACCAAAATATCTAGAGGTAGGAATTCTATTTTTATTCTGCAGAAAGGAACTAGTCATAGTTATGTTTCTGTGTAAAGAAAACACAGAGCTATGTAAGTTTAGAATAGAGCTTTTGAAGTCAGATTTTGGTTCAACACTAGTTCATAAATAACCTCTAATTCATCCGTTTCTTTGCAATGAGTATAAATTCTTGAGAAAAAGACCGGTCCAAATACAATAGAAAATGCGCTAAAAGCATCCCAATTCATTTAAATCAATAAGCAATAATAACAATAATGATATTGAATATTTAGGAGCGCTAAAAACAGAAAGTACCATAGCGCTTACAAAATTACAGATTTGAAAAGAAAAGACAACAGCAACAGCAAAAAGACAGACTCAAAAAAGTAAGAGATTACATTAAAACATTATATTACTGGGGAAAGAGATATGTTTTTAGGGATCTTTCGAAAGTGGCAAGACAGGTTATTTCTCTGATGTAGACTGGAATATTGTTCCACGTTTTTGATGCGGCCACTGAGAAACGTTTTTCAGTTGATGAGAGTCTAGATTCGGGAATAATGAGCTTACATTTTGTCAAATAGGATATTGAAACTGATGTATTCCAAGTAATGCTAATGAAACAAATGCAACAATACATTATGATAAAGTTCATACATTTCCCTGACTCGTGCATCGCATTTGGTATACAGCTAGGCTTCCTTTGAAATGTTGTACAATCATGAACATCATACACAATTACCTCCACCAAGCATCAAACTATGGAAAAAAACATACACTTCTGAGGGGTGTTTCACAAAGCGTTAAGTTTGACTTAAAGTCATGCGTAAGTGCCAATGCGTATACGGTATTAAACGCGTAATCTCATTGGTAGATTACCCAATAGCGCGCGTCCCTGGGCATGATCTGACCAATGCGGTGATGTGTCTGTCATATACCGCACGCAACTAGGAATTTAAGTGCGACTTTAAGTCAAACTTAACTCTTTGTGAAACAACCCTGAAGTTCTATTCATTAGACTCTATATTGATTTTAACATGAGAAACATATATGAGACTTTATCAACACTGCGCTGAGCAAAAATATATGCATAAAGTAGTAATGTGATAATACTGCGTACTTTCAACACAACATAATGTATGCTTGTCTGATATCACACAGTAGAAGGAACTAATTAAAAGGAGACATGCAGTTTTGACCAACCTATCTGATGAAATGCTTCTTTAGGTAATTTTCTGAAACTAACAGAGTTACTGTACGGTTTCGAATGACTTTCATGTATTTTACGCCAGTTCATACAAGTAAATCTTATAAAGTTGAAAGCAAAGCCCTGAATGATTTTGCACGCCATTAAAGCAATCGTGCAATAGTGAATCTCCTGGATATCGTTTCAAATTTACCGATGGCGATCCGGCTGTCGAGTCACATGACCACGTATTGATGCATTATGATGTTCAATCCAGTCACGAGGTGCGATATTATCGTTTGCTTGACAAGGATGAATATCGTTGGATAAGCAGTGGGTCTGCAAAAAATTACAAAGCATAGAAGATTGTGAGTGTAATGAGGATGAACTTGAAAAGTATGGACGTTAGGACAAACTACAGTTGAATTGTTATGAGAGAAACTTTTCATCGAGATTATGACACTTAGTAAAAAAAAAAAAAGACATAAAAACAACAGAAAAGGGAAATAAAAAAGAGACATACAGAGGGTGAGAGAGAGAGAGAGAAGGGGAGAGAGAAGGGGAGAGAGAAGGGGAGAGAGAAGGGGAGAGAGAAGGGGAGAGAGAAGGGGAGAGAGAAGGGGAGAGAGAAGGGAGGAGAGAAGGGGAGAGAGAAGGGAGGAGAGAAGGGGAGAGAGAAGGGGAGAGAGAACGGGGGAGAGAAGGGGAGAGAGAAGGGAGGAGAGAAGGGGAGAGAGAAGGGGAGAGAGAACGGGGGAGAGAAGGGGAGAGATAAGGGGAGAGAGGGGAGTGAAATAACAAATAAGAGGAAAATATGGAGACGTAAACATGGTAAAATGATTATGAAGCATTAGCATAGTTAGAGAGAAAGAGGGAGAGAGAGAGAGAGAGAGAGAATTTCTTTGAAGTAATATATGACAAATTATTAACACCTAGCACTTGAACATATGAATTTAAAAAAAACACCTAGCTCTTGAAACATGTGAAAAGAGAAACTAAGGTGGATTGGTTCCACGAAATTGTCCAAGAAAAATAACATCTTCTCCTCTGATCGAATAGAAGATATATAGTTAAAGATTGGACATTAATTCACGGAAATTTGACCATGTCCACACTGCTAACACAGTTTTGCCCATCAAAATCATCATACGAATTAGTTAGGAAACTATTATCGCATCAACTAGAACGGTGATGCTTTATTATCGCCTGTGGTGCGACCGACATTTGCATCTGTAATTTCACAGAAAATAATTTATCCAAGGTAGGCGATGCATAGTCTTTCTTGGCGAACCAATTAACACGCGCGTTTGTTGAAGAGGAAGGGCAAATTTGCAGTCTCGCGAAAAAGTTGTTGCATGTGTCCATCGTCTTGGAATTGGAAACAATTAAGAAAAGACAGGATCTAGCGGGAATGTGATAATAAGTTGCCCAATTATGGACAGGTGATGGCTTGATAAAGCATGTCCATAGACGCGATAAGTCTGGATTTCAAATTTTCTCGAAACAACTAAGCAAATTATGTGAATGGTATATAGAGCTTATCTAAACGTTTATCTTTAAGTGTAAAAAAATGTCAAATTATCAATTTAAAAACTTGAAATCGTTTTGTATTGCAATTTCAATATGAGTATGTTCAAATATCCTATGCTTCAAATACAACTATCTTATAGATTATTGTACCCAAAACAACCTTAGCAAATGGACTCAAATTTTTGCTTTAAATGTGAACACAGAAAAGAGCAAAATCATGGAATTTGAGCAACTGAGTACATGTATAAACATTTAGGGTACACTCTAAAATGAGTTTGATAAAAATTTCCCATGTTGGGTAAAAAGGGAACATGCATGTTTGTTGGGTAAAATAACCCAATATCGGGTAAAATATACTCCCAAAATTGGAAAAAAATTACCCAACTTTCAGTACTCTTTTACACAATAAATATGCATGTTACTTCTCATTTTTTACCCAAAATGGGTACAATTTTACCCAACTCTTTTTTAGAGTGTATATCTGATTTTTCTTTCTAAATCCCATGTAGAATGAGCATCAATATCTCCTTGTTTTCTGTCACCATGCATTTTGTAAAAGATGAAATCTAATGCACCCTGTCAACAAATGTAGAATATTTAGCTTTGACGCAAAACGCATGTTTGCCACCTGTTTAACACTGTCGATATATAGAATGATAAGTACGTCATCATGGTGGCTGGGGTACTATAATTTCTCATCACTTGCCAGATAAATTTTGTACAATATGGCAGAAACAAGTCCCATGCAGCAGGGGCGGATCTAAGATCTAGGATCGGTTAAGGAGGGGGGGGGGAGGCGGCACAGTTCCGAAAAATTTCTTATAAGCAAGCAAGCAAGTAAAATATAAAATGGGGGGGGGGGGGGGGGGAGATTACTACATTTTTTTCAGAAGCCTTGTGCCCTCCTAATTCCGCACTGCCAAGCAGAGTAATAAGCTATGAGGGGATGCAGTTGTTCGTACCAAATACACATTCGAACTATTCGTACATGATGGTCAAATAAAAATTAGTGAAAGTTATAATATTTTTGCTTTAAACTACAATATACCACCCGATCAAATCAAGGCCCTAAATTACAGATCTGACATTTCAAGCAATCCAGAAAAATTTGAAGAAAAAAAAAATTCAACGAAGAACAACAAAGATTCAGTAGCAAAAGGGTTCAATAATCAATCGGAAAGCCAAGATGAAAAGGTGCAAAATGCGTCACATTTTTGTTGAATTCTGCACCCCTATAAAGGTTTCTTTAATGGGACATTTCAATGGTCCAACGTTGTAACTACATTTAATAGTATGAACCAGCTGAAAGGAAGTCCAAGTTGTATACTGTTCATAAAAAAACCCCATGAAGGCCTAAATGTAGACCGAAAATGTCAGTTGATTAAACTACCTTCCTCGTATTAAATACATTATAAATCTATAAAGGTGTCGGTAATTGGGCATGTTAATGACTAAATGTTGAACATTTTGTATTGTGATCTAGCTAACAGGAAGAGTAGTATTATTCATGAAAATCCATATAATGTAGACTGAAAATGATCATTGATTGAACTGCATACCTCTTAATGAACATCACATGAAACTAGAGTAGACCCTTGGGTAGAGTTCCAATGTCGTACAGTTGGTTCAGGGTCTGCGCCAACTCTGTGACCTTTGCGATGATCTGTTGCCTATCTCTCTGCACCAATCGTTGTCCACACCGCTGCAGGAATTTGTCCGGGTGCCATATCAGCTGCTGTGCCTTGATGAACCGCCGAAGCTCTTGCTTGTTGGTCACGTCCACGTCGCACAGGAGGACCTTGATCATGTTCTCGACCTTCCCGGTGGCGCAAGGCCAGGGAATATCACGGTAGCGGAGGAGGTCGTTGGCCATCTCGTGGAACACCTTGTCACATAGCTTCATGTAGGAGTGCTTCTGCTTCAGGGTCTTCTGTCGTTCACGTTCGACACGACGGACCTGCAAAAAATAATAGAATAAACACCATTCTAGACTAGCTTTCAACTTAATGGAATATAAAAGTAGGTAATTTATAACCCCCACCAACAAATACTAACATAATCATTACTAACTTACATTTCTCGGGTGTTTATGGTTCGTTGATTATCAAAACGAGGTTCAGAGACGACCATGGACTTGTCTGATTCATGCTTTGAATGTAATCCGTACCGTTATTATCATCAATTTGCCATATAGAAAAAAAAATCCACTATACACTAGTATATATATATATATATATTTACCTTATTATTGGAATATCTGTCCCGGAAACTATTCCATTTTCTTAGAAGTCGAAATGACATCTCAAATTTTTAACATTTGACAAACTGTTCTCTCAAAAACCTATGCTTGTTGTACACGAGGTATCATTCCCAGTGCGCTGTCATAAAATTGTTAATCAAGCAAGCCTGTGAAAACCATTAATGCATGGCGCCAGTAATAAAATGCAACGTTTGCACGATTCACTTTTCATTCAGTTTGTACACAATGCAACTCTTACAATCCGCGTCAAATACCACACCACCGCTGGCGCAGTCTTACGCCAGTCAATAACGCCTCCTATCATGCATATGCCAGGAGTGACATTGTACAAAGGGTGAATGCAAAGTGAACACTGCAAAAATTGCACTGAAATACTCGCTCAACCCAATAACTGCCTTCAAAGGCTTGATTTGCGCAGGTATACTGACGGAATCGAAATGATGCATCAAGTGAAATGGATATCGAGGCGTCATTTGTTGACGTTAGGACCGCGTCAGTGAGTGGTGCAGTCTTCCTTTGCGCGTAGTGAAAAGTGATATCCTTTAAAAAATGATTGCAAAATGAACAGTACAAATAATACTTTTATTAAGTGACGTATGGGTTGATAATTCCCTCCACAGGCTCGATTAGCGCAGATAATGACGCAATCGAAATTACGCCTCGTATGAGCCAGGCTTTCAGAATCACACTCTATACCTTCTGTCGTTGCATTTGAATTTCCTGTTTTCTCCACTGTGTCTCTTGCTTGTCCTCCGGAGTGGGGACATACTCCCTATGGAGACGGATGTTGTGGACCTTGGGGCCCTGCGGTTGGTATTTCTTCTCTTCCTCCTGATGCTTGCGTCGGAACTCCTGCGCTATCCGGTTCGCCCAGGCGTCAAACGATTCGCAGTCGTGGTCGGCGTAATCTAGGGAGGGACAGCGTGGGGAGAGGAAATGGGTTTTAGACGATCCGTGGGATAAGTCTGGTCGTATAAATTGGGTTCTTCATGTGTCCGTCTCAGATATTTCTTATCAATTTTAATTGTTGTTTAAATTCGTTAACCACCCATCCAAGGTTTTGACATATTAAAATATTGTACAGTATAAGAAAATAAAATGGTGAAAGGATATTTTCATTTACTTATTGGTACGGAAATCATGATAATCGGAGAAAAAGATCAACATTTTGCCTTACATAAGAAGGCCTTACATGCACTGAGCAAAACAAATCTTTCTTTTTTTTACTTCAAAAAGTTGATACAATTATACGTCATTGTTGACAAATAGCTGCAAACTAAATCAACCTTTGGATTGACATATAACTTACTCACGAACTACGTGACTGAACACATATATTCATGGACACTTTTCATTCTTTTTGCAAATCAATTACAATGCAGTTGCAATGCAAGCAAATTTTATATACGTAACAAATGATGTGTTTTGATTTATAGTCATAAAAAAAAAACTTCAGATGAGTTTGAACATAGACATCGTTTCCAGTTTTTATTAGTAGTAGTACATGTAGTATGAAGACCAGCGATATCCATTACAGCCTCTTTACTTTCGTTCGATCAAGTCCATATGCTGTCCTTTTTAATAATGGGTCTATTGAGCATTTTAGTTCTCAGGAATTTTTTCTAATAAATAATAATAATTTATAGAAACTAAATAGAAATGACCACCAGAAAGAGGCTCGCTATTCGCTCACTGTCGAGGATTACACAAACGGCAACAAAATCATTAAATAAAATGGGTCATATGGCTGGTGCAGATTATGAACACAAATATAATAATCTAATTATGACGTGAATCATGGATTTTCAGAAACCGGTCTTTGAAAATATTTTTTTATTGTAACAATGTGCGCAAAATGAGCTACAGGAATTGGTTGGATAATCGGTTGTTATGAATATGACGTCATGGACCTAGAGGGGGAAAGTCCCTCGAAACATGCTAAACATCACTCGGACGTAAACATCTAGTTAAAGACGACGGACACTGAAATAAAGCGAAGAGTTATCTTATCTTACTTTTCCAGGAAATTGGCTGTTACATCTAAATTACTTAAAGAAGATGCTAGTGTATTCCTGATCCGGTGTCCACGCCCCGTCTTCCATCTGTAATCACTTCAAGCTGTGTTCTATCAATACTGATTACTTTCCCCCTTGTACAAGTACTAACAACTGATATTCCTATAGTTTGCAGGCACACACCCTTGACATGCAGTTAAACCGTGTAACACAGAGTCTGAACTGTTAAACTGCAAAATGCAAACCATAGGCCATGTACTGAAGCTGACACAGCCATTTAGATGTTCGAATTAAAAAGTAATTGAGCAAGTCCGAGGTATTTTGTCCCATATGTTCCCGACTCCATCAAAGTTTTGAGTATACTATTAGTAAAATTGTAATGATTGCATTCATTTTGACAGCCCTGTATAGCTTCGATCAGAGGAAATACCAAAGATAATGTAGTTATGTTCAATGTTCCACATGATTATACTGATTATATTATTTGGTAACGTTTGGAACACTAAAAAGACTAAATACCTTGTTATAATGTACCATTCTGTGCTACTACACAACTACAACTACATGCTTTTTGTAGGCCTACTACACGTTATTTTCAGTCAGACAGTATAGTCTGGATGTCTGTATAATATATTGTACAATAAATGGATATAGGAGGAACTCATTTGAGGAGAAGAATGATAAGATAAACCCATAAAATCCACTTATAGTGGAGTAAATCTATATGATAATTGGGGAGTTATTACTCCGCTATCATTTGGCTTTGAATTTGGAAACAAGAAGTTATAAATTATATGATTTTCCGTGTACTCCGAGCGCAAAATTTTGCTTAGCCCCGTACTATCGATATGGATAAATGAGGTCATACTGCCCCACTAATAGTACGGTACCAAGCTTAGTCAATTTCGTTTTCACACTCGTTTTTACCAACGTGGGCTAGCTGCCCCCACCTGGCCCTGCAAAAAGGCAGGGTTTGCACACAATTGGTGGCGCTAAGCGTCAAAATGCGGTGTTAAACATTCCACGTAAGAAAAAAAGTGGGAGAGGGAGATAGTCCGGGCCGGGTTAAGGATAGTACAGACAGGACTAATACATGTATAAGGATAATACGGGGCTAAGAAAATCGAGTGTAAAAAGGGTAATAGATAACTATGTTTTGTGTTAATTGTTCTGATGAAAACAATTGGAGCATGTTAAAGCTGAATTAAGATTCCTGAGAAAATAAACTATATAAAAAAGTAAGAATGTAAAACCTTATCACTGGTATGCATTTCCTATATTATTATTGAGATTAATGTTACGTGAAGAATTATGATGAGAAGAGAAAATTTAAAAAAGTGAAGAAAGGGTAGGCGAATACTGAAAAGAAAAGAGTATATGAGGAGGAAAGGAAAGCAAATATAAAAGGAAATGAAGAAACAGCTATATACATAGCTAAATGTTCTTCGCTTTGATAGTCGTACTGCTTAGGAATAAAACAAGTAGTTATCCCATTGTCTATTCGAATGATTTTTGTTTCAATGACAGAGGCCTCTCATTCGTAGAACATGAAAACTTAAACCAGCTGTACATGACAGTATAGGCGTTGCCATGGCCGAGCTATCAGGGGCAGTCGTCAATCTGGACATTGTGAAAAGGACACGCGTTATTGATGAAAAAAAGCAAGTACAGGATTTAAACACTCTCTTTGTTTCTAATATCTGATTAGTTTATTTGACCTTAAAAAAAACTAGAAACAAAACAAAGCAGAAAAAGAAACAGAAAAAAAAAACTTGCGACGAGAGGTCAATTTTGTTGGCGAGAGAGATGGAGGGGGCGGAACAAAGGGCGGAAACAATCCGTAGGACAGATATCGTACGAGTACGGCTATCCCCGGACAATTAACCCCAATTACCCCCGAACAAGTACCCTCTTATGAAAATTACTCCCCGAAAATTAACCCCTTGAAATAGAAACTACCTACAGAGGTTAGTTCCCTACTTGTCTACAACGAAAAGTGCAATCCTTAGGCTTGCAATGGGTTCAATTTGCTGATGTCAACAATAGAATACTTTTTGTCTACTTCCGATAATCTCGAGAATATCATATTCGGCTGCACTGTAATGATCTTTATTAGGCATTCATGGAAGATCCGAAATATAGAATTACAGGACAAAGATTATATCATAACACAATGTATCTCCTAGCTCCAGAATGAAAAAAAGAAAAAAAGAAAGAAAAAGAAATTCCGGGCCAGCTGCCATACAAAATGCGGAAATCAACTATTAATCCACCTGCTCTGGCTAATTAGAAAAGAACATCAGCTTGTGTTCACACTCATCCATTCTATACGTTCTCATCCCTTTGACATAATAATGCGTTAGAACTCTCGGTCTCTATTCGCTCTGTTCGCAATTCAATTTACTTGATATTGACCACAAGTTCACACTATCGGATTAAGTTTTTCTCTCCTATCAATATCACATATGGACGTCTCGATTTGAGTATCATCTATCTAAAAGGTACCCGCGTAGCATGTAACCCCACCCTCAACATCTTTAACTGTCTATATACTGTATAACAAGTTATTGTGATATCATAATACATCATTTTCTCCTATTTTCAACTTACACTGTTACATTTCTTAAACCAGGTTACTCTCATAAAGTTTTTTTTTTTAATGTGAACACTTCGTCTTGTAACTCATCAGTGTAACAGGAGGGAGAGAAAAGAAGCAGAGAGAGAGAGAGAGAGAGAGATAGAGAGGGGGGGGGGGCAAGGAATAATAATATAGAGAAACGGGGGAGGGCAATGGAAAAAAAAAACTTCACGTCAACCTTGAGTCGAGTATGGTTCGAAGTTCCGTCAGTTTTACACAATTTTTTCAGCCAAGTATGTCACGTCTGTACAATTAATTTCTTTTCAAACTAAAGTGGTAGCACAAAGTAGGAACGTATCATCTGATCTATTAACATGTTAAACCACAGCAGAAGGACGCTACACATAAAAAGATCAAGAGTAAAAAACATAAAAAAGAGAGAGGTACAATGAAAACAGTCCAAATTTAGATTTGGAAGAATTGACCGGTAAATATAATGGACATTCCTTTTTTTTAAAATTCAGCTGGGGCGGGAAATACGCTACCTATTAAGAAACAAAATATGCTAACAAGTGTATCCCAGTGTATACACGGCAAAGTTATAATTCTAAGTAGGTGTTAAAATGCTTGCCTTTTATGTTTACGAAATGAAAACAAGGGCATCCACTATCTTATCATGTGATCATGTCGTGTCACATGACTCATACCTTGTCATATGCTTATACTTGAGGGTAGACCTTGCCCTTACCCAATTTTACTTCGAGTTCGTATGAAATCCAAGGTAATCTCAAGAACCGTATTAGATACTCAGAAAAGGGAACTTCAATGACTAGTTTGAAACTTTCGTTATACAAGACGCAACCAACGAGTTCCCTATATTCCCGTCTCTTCTGTTATACTATAGACATGAGAAAGCGACTGATCTCACTCCCTCTCCCTCTCTCTTTATTTCTATGAAGATACTTTCTGAAGATTATTGTTGTTAGAATGAGGACCTTTAAAGCTATTACACATGAGTCTTGACATTTACAGATGCAAATACCATGATGATGAATACTTAAAATTTCACGTGCACCGTTGCTGAGGAGAAGGAAATCTCTCAGCACCAAAACTTCTATCCTTTTTTTCTTTCTTGCCGTTGCCATGTAACGCCCCATGTTTCAAACTTAGAAACAAATTATTTCTTATTCATTCAAATATTCTTAACATATCCAGGACATTTTGTATAGGTATTTCCAAGATGGAGACAACGTATACTAAGTAAGATAAGAGGGCTCGGCTCATGGTTTACTAGGGTTTGTGCCTTGACAGTGGGTAATTTCAAGTTCGGTGTTGGTGTTGGTGTTGGTGCTGGTGTTGAGAGTGTGAATTGGGCTGCTGATTCTAGCCCCAACACCGAATTCGGGTTTATAAAAATAATACCAATCACATTACTGATAGCTCAACACCCAGTGAAGTCAATCCCAGCACCAGCTTCATTTCAGGTTTGGTGTTGTGGCTGGTGCTAGTTTTGCCCCAACACCAACACCAGCTTTCAACACCGAACTTGAATTCACCCATTATGATGAGCGTAAAACTCAAATATTATGCTATACAGTAGCGTATCCAGAAATTTTTATCCACTAAATTATATTTGGGCTTGCTCCCAAATGACATTTCGGAATATTTAAACAAGTCTTTTGTAATCTTATAGGCACATTGGAGACACACTGTTAAGTTTATGTCTTATTGGTTTCATGTCACTGAATGCCACAGAGAGTAGGCTAGATCATGTAGATGAAGGGAGGGAGGGGGGGGGGGGGGGGAGCGGCATACACCACCTTTTCCTTATGTTGGATAGGCCACCTTCGGTGCTCCGACATAAGCTCTGGGGGGTGTTTCATGAAACTGTTCGTAAAGTTACGCATGACTTTACGAATGACTTAAATATGACAGGCCAAACAATGGGATACTCAATCATTTTTAACTGCATCAGCTAAACTTGAACTGTGCAGATGTAGATTAACATTCTTATTATAACGAACGTTTTTAATGAAAAGTATATTATTTTGCCATGATTTAATTGAGCTAATTGGAAATACAGTCACACTTTGTTAAAACATCAGGAAAAAAACTTTGGGCATCCTTTCTGGCATTTCATATTCAAGTTGTTCGTAAAGTCGTGCGTAACTTTACGAACAGCTTCATGAAACACCCCCCCCCCCCCCCCCCCCCCCCCCTGGTGACATTTGCTCCAGGCTTTAATTCGTCAAAGATGCAGGGTTAATGTTACGGTTGCAATTGGGTTTTTAGGTTAGGTATAGTTTGTCCAGGGTTGACGTTTAGAAGTCGGTCAGTGAAGGAAATTGTCTCCGGAGCATGTGTCGTACAATTACCACCACCCCGATATGTACCTATTACGTATACCTCTATATATGTAATGTGGCGATCATTTATCACTATGGTTGACACTTCATCATTGCACTGTCTGTGGCTTGCGTTGCCAAGACAACGAAAGGTTAAAACGGAAATACAATCGGAAAGTGTTCATTAGTTTGCAGGGGTTCCTGACAGCACGTCTCGTGTATACAAGAGGTTAGTATCAGTGATAGCTCCAAGGAACTGTTTTCTTATGCAAGCAATCAACTTTGCGTTTAGTTTTATCAGAGTGAACTATTGTGGAAGGTAATACCAAGTCTTGGACCGTTTTAGGATCCGGTGGATTCAATTTTTTTTTTAAATATAAGCGGAAGCCCAATCTTTAAATATGCATGATTATGGCAGTGGATTAAAAGCCTTCAGCGCTCTGCCCCCCCGGATTCGCCACTAAGGGTAATTCGATATATATGTACATTTGTATACATCACTATTGGTAACAGTAACACAAGAACACCCAGAAAATAAGGTTTAAAAAGTTGCAAGGACAGAGAAAAATTGAAGATCATGAAGATTGTCAGAACTATGTGTGACATAGCATTTGCTGTTAGCACAGTATCAGAGCTTTTCTAAACAGGTTTTCAAAAAAAATAACCCCAACAACATACAAGGACATAGCTGTAGTAATATGTTTTGTCTACAACATTTCTCATCAGAAATGCTTTTATGCATTTAATAGAATAACATATATACCATTTACAAGAGAAAACCATTTTAAAGTGCCCGGACATCTTAACGAAATTTTTGAAATTTTATTATTTTTTTCATAGAATATATTTATTAACTAATTTATTTTGTATTTATTTCTCGATTTACTGGTTAATTAATTTGTCTAATTCATTCATTTATCTATTCATTTATTTATTTAATTATCTATTAATTTTTTATTTTTTTTTTTGGGGGGGGGGATAGGCTGCTAGACTGCTTACAGTACGGCTGAGCATTGGCGTACGATGCGGGGCGGGTGTTAATTTCAAATTTCCTATATTCGGGCAGGTGTCACTCATATTTGTGGTATGTTCGTTCTTTTTAAAACTTTCTCATTTGGTGTATTTTGAGGAAGAAATTACATTTTCACTATCATAGAAAGTCAAAATATAAAGACAGGCAAGTTGATATTAGGGCAAGAGACGCCTATGCGGTATATATCAGTCATATTGCCCATTTTTATGACATTTTCTTTTAAGAAGAAATTAAAAGTAGCTGTTGCACATCCGAGAAAACAAGTCAATTGATGATTTTAAGATTATCATAATAGTTTGTTATTGTCGGTTGCTAGTGACAATTAATTCGTTCGACGAATTAAGCAGGAATCAAGAAATTTACGTGGCATTTGCATAGATAAATGAAAACGCCAGGTTTGAGAATTGGCAATAGATGGAGCTTGCTAAAGAAGTGTCCAGGATTTCATCCTGAATATGAAAATGTTTTGTATACGTGAGAGGGAAATATTCTATTTTCTTGGAATATTGACAATTATTTTCTCTATCCTGAGGAAGCACGACAAGTGCGGCGATGTATCGGGAGACCTCGAGATAGCTAAATGTCAGGGAAAGTCATGAGCCAACCTCCGACGTCAGCATTTGCCAAGGAAGAGTGAACAACCCGAGTTAAATTAGTTCATATTTCATTTTCTGAACCTCAAAATCTGGAATGATCATTAGCAAACACTATGCAAGAAAGGGAGCTGACCAAAATTGATTTTCTAGGGGTAGAGGCTCACATTATAGGCTATAAAACGAGAAGGAATAATAAACTAATTCTCTCTATGTCATTCAATCTTTTGAAAGTACTCTGTCATAAGTCATGTAAATTATCCAATTTGAGGTAGACAACGCTTTTTCTTTTCTCAACTTATGGTCGAAATTGATCTTTTAAGTTCTTTCATGACCAGTTGAATTGTTTTTTATTTTTGTTTTTAACTTACGGTAATTATATAAAAGAAATAAATATAAATGCTATATACATAACAGTTTAAAAGTTCAGCGACGGAGATAATAAAAAGAGAGAGACACAAAACAGAATAAAGCACTCCAATTGTGTCTAACGGAGTGCTTTATTCTGTTTTGTGTGGGTGTGGGTAAGTGTGTGTGTGTATCTCCCCCCCCCCCTCTCTCTCTCTATATGACCCTACTACATAGCGAAAGGAGATGAGAAAATAAGGTGCGTAGCTTCAATCAAGGCTTATCCTTGCTGTCGTCATATGGAAAAACTACAAATTAAGGGCAGATCGATTCCTCAGCGTTCTTACTTACCTGTGTAGCCTACAGGATACAGAAATATTTTAGTGCTTAAAAGCACTAATGTCATTTTATTTTGATGCAGCGGTTTTTTATTTTGGTTTTTTTTTTGAGGCGGTTTACCCCGTGACGTGTGAATGACCCTTAAGATTATACATGTTATAAGTAAAAATGATTACCTTCCCAGCAGTCATGTTCCCACATGACCTTATCATCGAGATGTTCGTTGACTGTCTTCCATTGTGGCTCTTTTTCATGTTTGCTCTCGTCGTGTCTTCGATTTAGACGGCTCTCCAGATCCTAGTGTTGGTAAAAACATATACAAATGAGAAATCGTGTGAAATCAAATCAAATTAAATCAAATCAAATCAAATCAAATCAATTATTTCTGCAAAATCCAGTTTCGCACAGTACACAATTAAGAATGAAACAAAAAGGACTGGGTTAAAAGAACCAACAAGAAACAAATTGCAAAATCATAGCAAAATGGCTAATGATATTTAGTGTAAGCAAAAATGGGGGTGAGCACTGGGAATTACATGCAACCCGAGTGACGGTGTACTGTCAATATCAAAACCAATCGCAAGTACAAAAAAGGTACTTTTAACCAATGGATGTTTCATTATTTTCTTGCAACTTAATTAACGTATCATGATCAGGTCCTTCCAGAAAAGAAAAGAAGATAACATGTAACTGACTGATGGGGGGGGGGGGGGGGGGGGGGGGGAGTCGCCTTTGTAACTCATTGCAGTGCCTCTGTAATCTGATAGTTATAAGATAAGAACGGTTCATCAGATGTCCAGTCATTTAAAAGAAAAAAAAACTGATTTAGTCAAAGAGATGATTAGCAACTTCGGTATAAAATTACTCTTTGTGACGTCAAAACGATATCCGGTCAAGACTGTTCGAGATGACAGAGGATTATCGACGATTATTTGAGTCTGAAGCCGATCGGGGATCAGCTTGCCCGAATGATAAAAATCAATCTAGCTGGGAAGGGATCAAATCCCATGGTCCACAATCAGTGTAATTTCAAAAGGCTAGACAATCTATCATTTACAATGATTTATGTTAAAACGTCAAACCATAAAATTCAAAAGTACAATATGATAGTAGTGAACTGAACCGATGGTATAATAGTTTTAATATCAATTGAATATACCCTTATTGTGTTTTGAGTTGGAAAAAAAATTTCAATTCAATTCAAAGACATTTATTTCCAACTTTTCAATATACAAAGTAATATATGAGGAAAAAGTAATGTACATGTATTTTTAACAAAAAATATGACAAAATATACATTAATGTGGTACATAAATACATAGTTGGGAAAAAAATATTGTACACGTATTTTTTGTATATTTATGTATATTCTATGCCTAAATTTGTTATATTCCGTAATATGTCTTTCATTTATATGTTATACAGTCCTGTACATTGTTCCGAATAAAAAACAAGTAACCTGGACTTTAAGTATTTCCCTTTGTTTTATGAATATGAATAAAGGTGATGTTTAAAAAAGGGGATTTGTATATGTCATTTTCCCTCCTCTATGACTAAATTCCCCCTTCTTTCTCATTATTGGTATCACCTTATCACTTCACCTCATATTTATTTCTGAATTCTATAAAATATTTGTTTGTTTGTTTACTACTGGGGTAGTCCTCGACATATCATATTTGTCTTTTGACTAACCCTCCTGCATTTGGGCAATTCAACGGTTACTCACGTTACATTATTAAAAAAAAAAAAATAAATAATGTGAGTAATTTTGTATGTATTTTTCTTTATATGTATATACAGTTATGTTTGGCATCTGTGAAAATAAACTGAACTGAACTGAAGTTAAGGTCTTCAAAAAGCTTTACATCCGTGTTGTCCGAAGCCACCCAAGTTAGGCCTATTGTGTAGTAACTATAATCGGGGGAGCGTTTCATCAAGCGTTTTGTCAGTGATTTTTACCGACAACTGTTATAAGCTACTGAAATCCGTGCATCTGATTGGCTGAGAGCAAATTTGTCATTAAAAATCACTGACAAGACACTTGATGAAACGCTCCCCTGATCGAAATGATAAATTCCAGCTTTTTAGGCTCACTATAGCCAAATGGCATTTTTGGATCTCCAAACAGTTAGCTATTTCAAGTAAAAGTCAAATAAGATCCTCTCCTCTTACATTGATAACTAATATTTAATATTATATACCTCATACTTAGATTCTTGTTCACTGATTGGTCAAAACTATATCACATGATAGTGATAACGATTTTCTGTGTTTTTTTAAAATACAGAAATGTTCACAATCATTTGAGGATGTTTTAAAGAAGGCCTATAATATGTCAAATAATGAATAGCCTATGGCAGATATATGACATATCAATATCCATTGTTTATTCAATCACTTCAAAATCTCTGACTTAAATGTGCATTTTGGATTAGTACTATTTTGTTTTAATCAGGTCAACAAAATTCATTTTATTTTAAGAGAAGCGATATTTGGACAACAATCTTTACACGTATGAAAATGTTTGCAGCTAATATGAATGGGTTGACCATGCATGTTGTCCGTCCAGAAGGAGTGCAGACATTTAATGTGGACAATCGTCGCTAGCAGCTTGCCAATATTATGCATTTCGACAGACATCTTGTAGCGAAACAATGGACTGGATTTTAATCGAATTTAATAAGGGAAGGGGGCCCTTCGCTTTGTTGAAACCTTGAATACAAGCCATGTGTAATAACGTATGCACAACATGTGAAAAAAAAAGAGCAAAGGGGAAGGCTAAGGGGTTGAGGGATTGAAACGGGCTGCGGGCCAGCCAAAGTGAAGGAGGTAGAAAAAGAAAAAAAATACTTGCACTATAAGAGATGAAATTACGTATGTATCAGATAAACTATGAGCAATTTCATGCCCAAGCGGTAAACTTTTGTCCAAACATGATCACCTTTTTTCAAAATTTTGCCAAATATTTCAAAGTTGGGCAATAGTTTGATTTCAGCTTGCCCAACAACGAGGGAACATTTAAACCTTTCCAAGCTCTTCAAAATTTAGAATTTACGATTGTTAAATGACACAGGAAAGTTTGAATAATTTAAGAATATCGCAGGTGTTTTGTGATAACAAGAAGAAACAGAAATAATCACAGATGAAGGGAGAGACAGATAGATAGATAGATAGATAGATAGATAGATAGAGAAAGACAGAGAGAGAGGAGAAGATGGTGTCCGTTACAGTGGCCTCGTTCGTTACGCAATATTACGACCTTGACTAATTTCACAACACAACTAACCTATCGGAAAAAAAAAAGAACAAAGCATCATTAATATGCTTGCTTTGAACATTTTCCAAACACAAATAAACAATCAAACGTAAATTAATGTTAACTAATGATTTAACCGTGTTCGCATGTTGTTCCCAAATACTATACTATAATTGTAGAACGAGTAATGTCACAGTTAATGGTAATTCAGTTCCCTGTCCTAATAAATCATGACTTTATATTTTCCAATCATCACCACTGTTTCTCTGTTTAATTTTGTTTAGTTTTATCATTATATATTATTTTATCAATTTTCATATTTCGATATTACATACTTAATATGTTACTTGCTTTAGCGATGCATGGGATAACAAATGTTGCATTTTCCTCATGTCTGTTGGGCGAGGGGAATGCATTTTATGGCCTTTACCTCCTGCAAGCCGTGTTTAACCACTGCCAACCGCTTTAACGAAGCTCCGTCCAAGCTATATGAGATTATCCAAGATTTAATCTGGTAAAGAGGGGACCCCTTAAGAACCCGGGATTAACAATCTTGATCCCGAAACCTTGCACATCCCTAACCACTCCCTGTGCATAAGAAGACACGTAATTGCTTTCAACATTAAATGATATATTACAAATATATCTTAAAGGGCAATCAAACCTTAGTGATAAGATGGTTTGTTAGAAAGCAGAAAAATAAGAAAAACAGGATGGTGAAAGTTTGAAAGAAATCGAAAGAGCAATAAGAAAGTTATGGATGTTTGAAAAATTAGATCACAATTAGATCTTAAATAGGGATAGTGCAATATGGTTCAATGAGAACAAAGAAGCCCCCTTTGTTCCAGATATTTTTTCCTCCTCTAATCTTCCCAATTTGCGTTATCTTTAAAATTTGACCTTAACCCTTTCAGGACAATTGACCACATTTTGTGGTTTGGCTCAATAACTTTTGATTCAGAGCCCTGAAAAATATAGATACCTAAGTAGGAAGAGCAAAAATTTCTGCACACTATGTCCATTTTTGTTATACGACCATACTGCGTTTGATCCCAGGAATTTCAAAAAGGAGAATAGGCTTTAAAATCCTTAAATTGGCAACACATTGAGACAAATCATTGTTTTTTATCGAAATTGCAACTTTTTCAACTTTTCGACACTTCTTTTAACCATGTATATTGTTTTCAAAGACATTACCTTATTACAATCTTGTAGACGATATTATTGTTGCCAATTTGAACAAAATGTGATCAATTTAGCCCTTAAATAATTCCTGTCCTGAAAGAGTTAACTGTTTTGATTTTATCATATGAGGTTAAATAATGAATTATTGTAAGACACTGTTTCTTTTGTTGACGCACTTATCATGCAGACGTATCAACCCTTAAAAAGTTTCAGCTATGCAGAATGTACAACAATAAAGACACATGCCATTTCAACCACTGGGGGCATTGGTAAATTTTGTACAGTCACCAGTCGCAAGTTAGTATACGTTTCTCATCTTGATGTTAATTCCATTCTCATACGAATACACTATTGATGCACTAAGAAATGTAAAGTGTAATATATTATTTTAGGAAACAAATACTAGTTATGTTGTGTATGCCAAGAAAAAATCCCGTAGAAATCAGAGCTAATTCAACAAAATTTTTCAAATGTTTAGCTTAAACTCTGCAATACATAAGTATTCTACAAGAATTTCTTCAAATATTCATCTTATAAGCCCAATAACTTCACTTGCTCATAAATCGATAAAACATGTTGGTCCTGACATATGGAATGATATAATTCCGTTATTTTGATCTCGTCTCTGTCCTCTTCCCATTCGAACTCCGCTTATTGTATTTACAATGCAGTAGAATTTACAATGTACAATTTTATTTTATTGTGCTGTATTTATCTGAATGTACGACTGACATTTGATAAGTATGTAAACATGACACGCTCTTTACTATTTGTGAACCCCATTTAAGTAATTGTTATCAATAATATAAACATGTTTACGATTTTTACATTTTAAATTGGGGCTTTTTTATTTCTTGAGGGGCGTTAATTTCAAGCCTTAGGCTTATGACTAACCCCTCCCATGCGACGACTGTTTATTATTATGTTGAAATGTTATTTTGTATTTGATGCATGGAAAAATAAAATCAATCAATCAATCAATCAAATTCACTATTATTATAGAGACATATAAGTTCATAAGAACATCAGCTACCCAATTTGATTTCCCTATATTCAGGACCCTCCTTATCCATAGACGGCTTGCTCATGGTATGCTATCGATGCTAGACTCGGGGGGGGGGGGGGGGAGGGGTTAACAGGAGGCTACTGTATTTCAGGGAAGTTTGGCCATGTGAAACATAGTGTGATTTCCTTATAAATGCCTTTTAGGAAATTTTACTTAAGACTGCATATACATGTAGATTGTAACGATATCATATAACCTGTGACAGGTACACCTATTGCAATATCTTGTTTTAGTCATCATGGAATTTCAAAACACGTGTTTCCGTACAACTATTTTGAGATTTAGAAGTGGAAGTCTGGGAATATACGTAGGAAATTTTGAGTAAGATAGGATACAAAATATCTATGACTCACTTAAAAATAGTACCTTAAAATCTAAAAACTCCTTGCTTGACCAAGCAGGTTTTAACTTATGTAGAATTTGATCAGATGATGCATTTTCACAAGAATCCATGCCGAGTGCCACATTTTCAGTGGAAAATAATGGAATGTTTAAGTGAGCAAAACTTTGAATCAAAATCATTTTTACGAATTTTTAACAGGCGGTACTTCTTTCCAAGCGCCTTTCACGAGCGGAATCATCAAATATTGCGCTTTAGAATAGATTTCATCTTCGGGGCCTTAGCATTAAGCAGCTGTTGATAAGTGTTCACGGGCAAACAGCTATTGAGGTTACTACTTAATATCTCTTAAATCCTGATGATACAGTTTTATGTAAAAATAAGCTAGTATTCGTATTGGAAGGGCAATACCGCGCATGAAAAGGTTCACAAGTCTTCAATGATGAAATATTTATATTGCATTTGATCACACATAGTTTCCTTGAGCATCATTTTTGCCCATCCCATGATTGAGGGACGTACGAAGGTTCCCCTCCTGCAATGTAACTATCCCATTGAAAATGTGTCTGTAAATCAACAAGCAGAAATTATAGGTTGTAGGCACTTCATGTTAATTCAAATATGTGACGTTTCACACTTCTCACAGTAAAGAAGTTAAAACGATGAGCCCTCAAAAATCCTATTCTATAAATGTCAAGGGGGGGGGGGGGTTGGAAAAATGATATTTGGCTTTTAAGAGAAGTTTGAGACCTAATTACAGCTATGAGTAATATGATAAACTTTTACTTTTGCTAGTCGCATATTTCGGACATTATCCACCTCCGTCAAAGTATCCTGGATACGTCCATGTATATTGTTAATATTTCAGTGGCGGATTTAGGGGGCAGAACCGACCCCTGACCCCCTTTTTAAACCTTATGTACAGAAAGGAAAGTGAGCCATCCCCTAAAAGGCCCTTGTAAACCTTTTTTTAATCTTCTTTCTCCATTTTCATTCGGGTGTTTTTTGTTTTTTGTTTGCTTGTCCCATCAGAGCGTTTTGGTGTTGTGCAAATCATCACTGAAATACCTACATAATGTGTGTGTGTTGTTGTTTTTTTCATGTCAGAATCTTTTTTGGGATAGTGCCCTCCTGACAGTCAGACCCAACTTCGGAAAACCGAGCACAGGTATATACTCCGAAAACGGCGTATGAATATAGAGCCCTCATCGTTCAGTGCGAGGCAGTGTACAAAAGGCATGGGGAAAATCTTGCAAAGTCAATCTGCCGACGATATGTATATTTTTAAAAATAATGCTGGGTGTCAAATATCTTCAAAATCCTTGAATAATTCGTCATATGAAATGACTTTCAAATGACAAACATTTGAAATAAATATATTGGCAGCATTATTTTTGAAAAATATATTATCAAGAGCAGGTCGACATTGCAGGATTTTCCACATGCCTTTTGTACACACTGTCTCACAATGAAAGATGAGGGCACTATATTCATCTTGCTCCATACGCCATTTTCTGACTGCCTGAATCTATTCTTACCGTCATGGTAACAAACTGCCATTTGTTGTTAGTCTCATTCATCATCTGACGGGGCGTGAAACCGATATCATTACTGACATCGATCACATTACGATTGCTCCTCTCCAGGATGGGGATGACAAGTTCAGAAAAAGCTGGAAAAAAAAAAAACGAAATAGGAAAAAGGTAATAGAAATTAAAATGATTATAAAAATTTATTTACAAGGCCTTGCCTTCAACGATTAATGTTGTTCAAGTACAAAACTATTTTGTACATAGGCTACATCATAAAAGCCGACAATATACAAAACAAAAGCCACAACACATCAACATTTTTAAAATTAAACTGGAGCACACTTGAATTAATATTTTGCCATAGTACATTGATTCATCACATAACTATGTCAAAAAAGCTTTAATGTTTGGATGGATACTTTCTTTTATTGTATCGTTGCCCTGCTTTTCTGGTAAAATTTGGATTATTTTCATCGGGCCCGGATGCATTGCCAAATCAGATATATCCTCTCCCCCCTCCCAGTCCCATAACCGTCTGCTTGGGGGTAGGATATTAGGAATTTCCCCTTGCTAGTCCCACTCGATAGATTTTGATGTTTCTAACTGCCCCATGCGCTTTGTCGCATAACATGAAGGCGTGTTATCCGGCAAAATGTTTGATGTAGATAAATTTGAGAGGGGATACCGAGTAACCCGTGATGAAAAAGTACTTCTTTTCCTATCATGCGTGCAGTTGAAACAAAGAAGCCGTGACGATGCTATGGTGGGGATGGAGGTCATGTAAAGCCCACCGCACACTATCGGTCTGCGATCCAATTTTTAAACAAAATGTTATAACATTAGATATAAACAATTTAACGGATGGAATATGTTTTAGTGAGATTCTGAATAGTTACATAGATAGTAAAATCGAAATTTCGGCCTATTACAAGCCTTTTAGTCGGAGAAAAGGCCAAATCGGCTCCGAATCGTAGTGACGTCAGAGCAGTCCTGCGATTGTCTACGATTTGAAACTGATTTGGCCCTTATTCCGGATATAAGGCTGACATCGCATCAAAGTCCTATGTTGAGTATTCATATTATTGTTCAGAACCTGAATCAGGTAGCTTTCACTCATTAAACTGCCTATATTTACTGATATTACGTGTGCGGTGGGATTAACCGACCAAAGCGCTTACAGCATTATTACCCCGGTCACTGGATTCAATTGCGATTCTACAAAGAAGAATATTTACTGTTGCACGGAATAAAGTAGATTTTCAACAGAATTTTTGTATTATATGTTATATCATATGCTATATTCCAAAACGATTCCTCGTCAGAAATAATGCATCATCCTAGTCAATGGACGGGTAAAATTACTACGGTACATCTAAATGTCAACAATCCGATGTTTAATCTACAAGAAAAAGAATATATGCCTGTCATTTGTACGGCCCACGCTAGGTTCCAGATTTCTTTCTGTTTTTAAAAGTGCACTCGTATAACGAAATGGATTATAAAATGAAAAAAAAAAATATTTGTCAAAAATTATTTGATTAATTTTCAATCCAGTCAATACTTTTCCCTGTCTCTTGGTTTTCTAAAGTTTCAAGTCGATTCAAGGATTCATGGTAACATGGACTCATATCTAGTTGACATTGTACTGAAAATCACATTTCATCAACGTCGTACAAGTAACTTCGCTTTCCAATGTCTTACAATTTATTCCCTGAATATATAGTGACAAAGATATTTTTTCTTTGCATTTCAATTTTAAAACACCTTTTCGATCATCCAACCTCTTCATAATTTCCTTTAGTGTCTTTAAAAAAAAATGTTATTGTCTTTACTTTTTAAAGAAATCTGTTATTGTATGCTTTGACTTTGCATGCTTTTTATTGGATTGGAGAAAAAAAATTCAATTCAATTCAATCTTCCAGAGAAGATCAAGCATGAATGTTTGCTATTTCCATAGTCTTGAATATAGCATGTCAAGCATAGGGCGTAACCCCAATTTATCAGTCTTTAGCCCACATTAAAGCACCAACGTTGAATATTTGTATGTTAACAGCTACTGTGGTATAATAATTTGACAAGAAATTCTAGATCACAATATGGAAATGTATTCCCTACTTTTCGATATGAAATATGACATTTCTAGGTAAACAGTAATGACGGTTATGAGAATACGAAAGTTTTAAACATGATTCAACAATATTTTTCAATCTACATAAAAAAAAACAACTAAATAAGTTCATGTGTTGTCTCCATGGTCTCTGTTTTATAACAATTAACCCTTTCAAGACAATTGACCACATTTCGTGGTTTGGCTCAATAACTCAATAATTCAGAGCCCTAAAAAATAGACGAGATACATGAGTAGAAAGAACAAAAATTTCTACACACACTATGTTCATTTTTATTGCATGACCATATTGCGTTTGATGCCAGGCATTTTAAAAAGGAAAATAAGCTTTAAAATCCTTAAATTGGCAACACATTAAAAGGTTCAAAATCATTGTTTTTGTATCAAAATTGGCAATTTTTCAACTTTTCAACAAAATTTTTAACCATGTATATTGTTTTCAAAAACATCACACCTTATTAGAACCATGTAGCACTAAAAGAAAAATATTATTGTTGCCAATTTGAAGAACAAAATGTGATCAATTTAATCCTTAAATAATTCCTGTCTTGAAAGGGTTAAGCGGCTTTATATCTCAAGGACATCTAGGCTGAAACAATATTTTCAAAATCGTACTTTATACGCTATAGTAAGGAAAAAAAATATTACTGCCTTTTTATCGTATAAAGGAGTAGATCTAGGCCTCATGTGTATTATTTCTGGTCTTATATACGATTAGCATCAGACGAAAGATAATTTTGGATAAAAACCTAGTTTGATCAACTCACCATATTCATCTCCGTGTAGTACTCGTCTAAGTGCTAGATGAAGAGGGGTATCCCCCTTTGAATCCTGTATTGCAGAGCTCGCCCCAAGTCTCATCAGCAGTCGGACGATCTTCTCGTGCCCGGCCGCGCAGGCGATGTGGAGCGGGGTCCGTTGCATCTGTTCCCGGTGCCGAATTTGGTTCAGGTCGAGAAGGGCATGTTTCTTCAAGTAAGACTTCACTTTTAAAACTTCCCCTTCTCTGATGTACTCTAAAAGTTTCTCCTCGGTAGACTTCCCCATGTCTGCTTGAAGCCAATGCAGTTGCAAAAGTTTTTTTTGAAAAATCTTTTGAAAGTGAACTAAATTTGCCTCTGTTTACAACGAAAAGCAGACGACCAATTGTCAAATTTGCACTGTACCTTCTATTTTATGACGCTTGTCGTGATTCGCGCTCGACGCACTTTTCGCACGTACTGAAAACTTTGGCGTCGCGACCATCACGCACTGATCTCTACGGGGAAAAAATGTCATTGCGTCGGGTAGTTGAGAGTTGTATAGCTTTTGAACTAAGAGGGCGTCAGGACCATAGCAAAAGTTGAATACAGTGTATATCGGAAGAGATGTGCTTCCAAACACTGTCAAGACACAGATGTCCAACAACTAAGTTAAACTACCTGATAGAATTCATTATCGTTTTCACATTTTTCGTGGAAAGTGTAATTAGAGAAAATGAATTAAAAAATAGATGTACGTCCTAACAGATAACTTTTATGTCATTAACGATGAGGAGGAAAAATAAAAGGAAGTAAATATTGAAGAACTGAGGTAAAATGAAGGAAGAAGAAAGGAAAAGTCTGAAGAAAAATAAAAATACAAAGGGAATACAAGTAAAGGAAGACAGGATTTGAAAGACACTTGATAAAAATTAAAATGTAAGGGCAGAGACAGATTATGGTTACTTTCCTTTTCATATCTTTATATCTCTGTTAATAAATCATCATAAAGTTTGCCACTAAAGTTTCCATTAAATAATTAAGTTTTATAACCTCAGTTACACTTCCCAAACAGTCATCAAAGCAACCGATAATCGACAGAATTTAGCCCATTCACGGGATGTCAGTTTTTTAATCCGATGTAAATAAATTGACAGTTTCTGAAGTGACCACGTAAAGCCCACTGCACACTCTACATGCTATACGATCGGTCTGCGATCACTTTCGAAAGAAAATGTAATAGCTTTTGGTATAACTATTTAAACGCATAAAATATTTTTTTATTGAGGTTCTGAATAGTCATATGGATAGTAAAATCGAAATTGCGGCCTATTGCGAGCCTTCGTTCTAGTAGGAAAACAGGCCAAATCGGCTCCGAGTTGTAGTGACGCCAGAACAGTCCTAAAATTGCTTTATCAATTTGTTTTATCACTGGTTTTCTAACTCACCACAATTCCCTTTATTATAATTACCATTGGATCTGATTTATTATACATATGTCTCTTTAAAAACACAATCTACTTTTTAAGGAAAACAATACTTGTAAAATTTGGTTGATTTGTATATCTTCATCATTTTTGTTATGATTGTTATTAAGTCCCTTTTTTTCTTTGTTATTGATATTTTGCATGTTCACAAGCTTCTTTTATATTTGTTGTATTTTACTGTAAATATGACAATTTTAGTCTTTGGACTTTTGTCATATACTTTTTATAATAAAACCGAAATTGAATTGAATTGAATTGAATTGAGTCCTACGATTGTCTACAATTTAGAACTGATTTGGCCCTAATGCCAGGTAGAAGGCTGACAACTCACCAAAATCATGTTCAGTATTCATATTGTTGTTCAAAACCTGAATCAGGTAAATTTCATTTGTTAAAATGCCCATATTTAATGCTACTGCGATTTATTTCGAAAATCGGATCGCAGTCGACCGTATAGTGTGCGGTGGGCTTAAAACAACAAATGGTACATTCTGTGTTCTGGTGTTTCTTGACAAAGTGATTTTTCATATTTTTAAAAAAATTTATTTATTTATTTATTTTATTTATTTATTTATCTATTATTTTCATTTTCGTTTAAATTTATTAATTAATTTATTTATTTATTAATTTATTACTTTTATTTTCGTTTGAATTTATTTATTTATTTATTTATTTATCTATCTTTTTTTTTTTTTTTTTTTGGGGGGGGGGGGGGTTGGTCCGTGACGTTCTCCTCAGTGCATTAATACAGTGTACATCACTAGGGTATTTAGTATGAACAAGGAAAACTCTACTTTATGTCCTGTCGTAGAAGACGCTATTGACAAACATCCAGAGCTATACATCAAAGTATGACTCTGTCATGTAAAAGTCATTTGAATGCGATGTCTCATTCTCGGTGCAAAAGTCGGTCACTTTAGTAAGCGATATAGTATTAAATATTGAAAATGTAGGTTTTAATGAACAACTCTGTTAGTTTGCTATCTTATCTTTAAACAATAATCTTCGCTAAGAGATATGAAGATATGTTGAATTACATGTAGATGTATATTGATTTTGAATACCCCCCCCAAAAAAAAACAAAAAAAAAAGGGGGAGGGGAAGCTATGCTGCAGTCTATAATGCACCTTACAATACGTGTATTTATTATAATGAGTGATAGATAAATGGAATAATTCAGAATACACGTTTCGAACACAAGAAATGACAAAAACAGCTTTTTCCGACAACATGAATCATGCATGCTTTCTACAAAGCACACCATTGATATTACTAAAGGTAATTATATACTAAAATGACATCGCTCAAAGAGTTTGACAAAAGATTCACATTTGCCCACCTCCATTTTTTCCTGTCTTTTGTTAAGGCCACCGCACACCTTACGATCGGTCTGCGATCTGATTTGTGAAATAAATCGCTATGGCATTAAATATTGGCATTAATTAAAAAATAAAATCTACCCATATTCAGGTTCTGAAGTAAGATGAATACTAAACATAAGGTTTGGGTGAGCTGTGAGCTTTCTATACGGAATAAGGGCAAGATTAGTTTCAAATCGTAGGCAGTCGTACGATTTTTGTGACGTCACTACGACTCGGAGCCGATTTGGCCATTCCACCACTAGAAAACTCGGCAAAGGCCGTAATATCGATTTTACTATCTGTATGACTATTCAGACCCTCATTCACAAATATTTTTCGTTTTTAAATGAATTGTCAAATGATATTACATTTTCTTCTGAAATCGGATCGCAGACCGAGCGTAAGGTGTGCGATGGCCATTAGAAATATACGTCCAGGGGCCTGTTGCACAAAACTTGCGTTTAATTGTAACTCCTAAAAATCAAACGCAAGTCCTTAATACGCACTTCTGATTGGCTGAAAATAAAGTTGCGTTTGATTTTCCTGAGTTGCGTTTAAACGCAAGTTTTGTGCAACGGGCCCCAGTTGTGTCTAGTCGACAGAAAAGAATACAATCATGGCCATGAAAAAAAATTAGACAATCAAGGATCTGTGATCATTTTCCAGAGACAATCGCTTTATGGGTCAGTGACCAATTAATGACCCACTGTATCTATGCCTATGGATTTTTACCGATGAAACGGGCGGTTATTACATATTGATGTAAACGGTGCCCCTTGAAACCTTATTTGCATATAAGCACACAACAAAAACAACGACAACAACACAAACAACAGAAAATGCCCTCTTTACTATGTAATTTTTCAGAAGCCCCCTTACAAAATCCTGGATCTTTCCAATGTAGCATGCACAAATTCATCAAAGATGCAGACTGCAAAAATATTTTTTTAAGGGTCTCACTAGAATGATTAAATTAAATTGTTATATGATATCAACAATATTTAGTGTTCACATGATTTCTAAAATCATGAAAATGTTAACACAAATTGAATTTATGAACTTTTTAAATCAGTCGGCTCATAATATCTTCGTGCGATAAGTATTTGCCATGGAGTTCAATCAAAGCATTCAGAGAGGATATTGTTCATAATATCTCACGACCAAAGCTCACGACATACGTCATCAACATGATCCCGTGCAGTCAAAATCTTGTACGCCATAGCTAATGACTTGAAATGTCTGGAAATTCATTCTCAAAACAGTTGATACAATATAGACATTGACTTTCGATTGCGTCGGTACCTTGCCCGTGAAGGCAATTAGCCCATCTGCCAATTATTATATTAATTTTCCACTGTTCATTTTGCAATCACTATTTAAACGATATCACACTTTCATGAAGCGCAAAAGATGATACCAATCAAATGACACCTCGTGTCAGCCGGGCGTATGGGGGAAGTCTACCCTGGGGGGTGATTCACTAACTGGGATCGATATCATTCCTAAAATCAATTTTCGGGATTGATTTCATTCCCAGCTTAAAATTAATTCTACCTTACTGATTCACTAAATCGCTTTTAGGATGGAATCAATTTTATCATGAATATATATGAGCGCAAATGAATATTTACGAGCGCACTCATTCCAACCAATCAACGTACTCAAATTTCAGTCACCGCCCCTCAGTCAGCCGACCCAATTCTCTACTTAGCGCGTAGCTAGTGCGCGTTACCTAGCTACTGCATTAATTGCGCGCACGCATCGACTGGACATACACAGGGCTAGGGCCTATGGCTATGGGCGTGCAGGCAGGCACAGCGTAGCCGCGCCCAGGTTGGGGCGCGGGCGGGCATGCAGTGCCGGAGTGACCGTTTGTGATTGTTAGGAGCGATCCGGATCACTCCCAACCTTAAAATCAATTCAGAGGCTGGAATCAATCCCAAATACCTTAGTGAATCAGTCACTAAAAGCGATATTGTTCTTAGGATGGATTTTGTTCCTAAAATTGATTTTTTCTCATTTGGGATTAATTTTAGCTGTTAGTGAATCACCCTCCTGATTACAAGTTTGATTTAAAAGAAGTAAAATAAAAATCAAAGAAACAGATCAGTGAAGTTGTTAGTAAAATATGATTAGAAATAAGAAAGTTATGAATTTTTGAAGTTGTAATCAATCAATCACAAATTGGCAACTCCCTGACGATAAAGAAATTAAAGAATCCCCTAGTCTTAATAATTTAAAACGCAAACTTAAAATATATCCGCTCAGCCTATACCCCCTGCAAGTAGGTCAAGTTTAATACCAATTTTTTTTTTTTTTTTGAAATAGTAAAAATTAAAACATTCACACTGTTCATATCTTCTTGTGAACACGTGCCTAACGACCCTGTTTTTGCTCCTGCTCCCAACCTCTCTTCCTTTCTATTTCCTGTCTCTTATTTTACAACTCTCTCCCTCTTTCTTTTCCTATAAACCTAGGTATATTGTAAATTTGTCTGTAACATTGGCCACCATTTATCCATTCATCTCATTGGCCTGGAGACTAGGTGGCGACCTTGGCCCCGTTTCATAAGACTTGTTATTAATAACAAGTTGCAATAACTGTTACAAGCTACTGAAATCCTTGAATCTGATTGGCTGAGAGCAAATTTGTCATAGAAATGGGGCAGTTGTTATTGATAGCAAGTTTTATGAAACGGGGCCCTGGTGGAAACTCGAGTCACCCCTGGTTGCGGAGACGTCTCCGCGACGTCTCCGCGACGTCTTCTGGAGACTAGCCGGGTCTCCGGGGAATCGCGGGAAATTCAAACATGTTCGATTTGGGGGAGAGTAATTTTGTCCGCGACTGGGAAAAGGTCTCCGCGACGTCTCCGAGACCTGCTGGAGACCAAGGAGACAGATGTTGCGGCGACGATGCGGTGACGTCTCAGAGACGTCTCCGAGACCTGCAGCAGCTGGAGACTGGAAAAAGTCTCCAAAAAAAAAAAAAAAAAAAATCAAACATGTTTGAATTTCCCATGACTCGAGTTGCTACCAGGACGCCACCTAGTCTCCATTCCAATGAGATAGGCCCTTTAATTTTTGTGTTTTTTGATCTCCCGAGTCGCCGCCTATGAGATAGGCCCATTAGTCTTTTGGGCATGCATCATACCAGCATTGCTTTCTAAGCACCCCTCCGTTTCAAATCAAAATAAAGAAAATCAAATTTTGCGAGCTCCCCTCCCTTTTGCCCTGTACCCTAAAAAGCATTATTTTCCATTTTGTCTGAAGAAAAATAATCATACATGCACATTAGACATAACCTTAGCTCATATGTTTTTACAAAAAACCTGGATGAAACAAATCTATTCCTTCATCAAAAACTAAGAAAATGAAAATTTTTGAAATTTTCTGTACTGATCATATGGGAGAGGAGCTCGCAAGATACGTCACGGAGTTGGCAATTAGTGTTTGATTGATTACAGCTTTAAAAATTCATAACTTTCTTATAATTATCTTATCGGATTTTGTTCAAACTTTCACTCATAATCTGTTTCTCTCATTTTGTTTGCCTTTATTCAAATCAACCAAATATCAGGGTGGACTTGTCATAACCGGCGTATGGGTTATTTGCCTTCACAGGCTCGATTAGTGCAAGTAATGACGCAATCTAACTAACACCTCGTAATATGAGCCAGGCTTAAGATTTTTTTTACAATTATGTCGTCATCAAAATCCTCTATCTTCTAAATCGTGCACGCCATGGTTCCTGATTCCAGCATGGTTGTAACGTACGCCGTAGGTTCCCGGTGATGGTATAACACCCAGTCTCCTGAGGCAACGCCGCAGCTGAGAGAACTCCGCAAGAACCTTGGCGAAGCGAAGATGAGCTCGGTCAGCGTCAACGACCGCCCGCACGGTTTCCCGTCGTAGATCCTTTATCGTCCCGATCAAACCTAGTTGGCTGACACCCGGTCGCTGGAGATCGACGCATTCCACGGACTGGTGCACAATGTTACGAATCTACACGGGGTTCCACACAGACGATTGACAAACGTTAATTACGAGGATACCAAATACTACTGTATATATATTTATGTATATGTTCTTATTTATTTTTGTTATGAGTTTATTTTCATGATCTTGTTGACTATTATTGTTACTTGTTATTGCTATCAGGGCCTCATGGAAGACCACCACTATATTGGTGATAATGAGTCACCCTGTCTAAATATTAGAAATTAATAAATAAATAAAGAATAAACAAATAAGATTACAGTCTTTGCATACAAAGCATTAAGGATTGGTTGTCACAGTTATGATAATTTACAGGTAGATCTACATTTTGTGTTATCAAAGAGGGTCCTGGGCCCTGTTTCATAAAACTTGTTATCAATAACAACTCTAATAGATCTAAGGCAAAGATATGCTCATAACCAATCAAAAGTAAGGATTTCAGTAGCTTTTAACAATTATTGTGTCTTGCAGGGGCCGCGGAGCGTTTTCGAAAGTGGGGGGGGGGGGGGGCT
Organism: Heliocidaris tuberculata; assembly: GCA_025618425.1. NCBI lineage: Eukaryota > Metazoa > Echinodermata > Echinoidea > Camarodonta > Echinometridae > Heliocidaris > Heliocidaris tuberculata. Next base: position 16,079,752 of record CM046848.1, read on the forward strand.
GATCTGATTTCACTCATTAATGACAATTTTCGAGCCTTTTTCCGACATTTTTTTAGTGTCTACTCAAAAAAGTGGGGGGGGGGGGGGCTGCAGCCCCCTAGCCCCCCCCCCCCGGTTTCGCGGCCAATGTCTTGTTATTGATAACAAGTTTTATGAAACAGGGTCCTAAAGTTATACTTCAGTTTCATTTGGATAAATAATTGGTAGTCATGTACAAAAATGAATCGTCGACCTTTTTTGACAATTTAAGCACCCTTTTAAGCCAAAGAAATTATCACATTTTGTTTATTTCTTTTGCTCCTAGTAGATTTCTACCCCCCCCCCCCCACATGAGCGGTCATCGATGACGGAAACGGGTTTCATATTGAAAACGAAAGAATACCACCCCTCAATTTTGCCACTGATGCTGAGGAATGTCATGTCGATGATGCGAATTTAAAGAGCTTATGTCCTTCTACCCGGCCATGTGCAATGGACCCGGGGGGGGGGGGCATGTCTCGTAGAGACCTGTACATCATCCGCGTAAATAACATTCTGAAAAGCACCCTAATCGGGGATTGCAGTAGGAGTAGTTTTGATACCTATAAACAGGGAAACCTGTCTAACATCTCTGATTTTTATACCCTAAACGGCGATTTCCGCGGATCTTCGTCTTATCACCTCTGAATTTGATACCCTTTTTCTTGATTTTTGCTCTTTTTGATACCCTAGACGAGTAACCCGGGTTACGCGCTTAATGCTGAAAAAGTACCCTTTTTATCCGTTTTCGTGTACGCGGATGATGTACAGGGGGGCGTTTCATGAAAGGACTTGTCAGATATTTTATCCGACAAATTTGCTCTCAGCCAATCAGATGCAAGGATTTCAGTAGCTTGTAACAGTTGTCGGATAAAATATCCGACAACTTCCTTTCATGAAACACTCCCCAGGTCTGAATGAGACATGACCCCCTGGGTAATGCATGCATATGAGCATAGAGGCTCCCACATGATTTCTAGTTCAATTTCAAATATGAACAGATAAAGAGCTCGGCATACCGGATATACAGCGCACGAGACCTACCAACGTGACCGACAATGTCGGTCTCGTGGGCCTTCTGAAGAGTTATCTTAACCCTTTCGAGACAACTGACCACATTTTGTGGTTTAGCTCAATAATTTTTTATTCACAGCTCTAAAAAATGTACCAGATGCATGAGTAGAAAGAACAAAAATTTCTGTACACACTATTTCCATTTTTGTTGCTTGACCATATTGCATTTTATTCCAGGAATTTTAAAAATGAGAATAAGCTATGAAATCCTTAAATTGGCAACAAATTGAGAGTTTCTAAATCGTTGTTTTTCATCAAAACTGGCAATTTTTTCAACTTTTCGACAAAATTTCTAATCATGTATATTGTTCTGAAAGACATTACACCTTATTAGAACCATGTAGCACTAAAAGAATTAATGTTGCCAATTTGAAGAATAAAATGTGATCAATTTAGCCCTTAAATAATTCCTGTCCTGAAAGGGTTAACCCTATCTTTAACTGGGCTATTTCAGACCAGGTTTTTACTGGGGGGGGGGGGGGGTCAATTTGGGCCCCCTAAGATCTCGCAGACCGAATGTCCGATTCACGCCAAATTTTGCATGGAGGTACATTGAAGTATTAGCGACGCGTTCATTTTTCGTTTAAACGATCCAATGTTAAATATGCAAATTATGCGCATATTTATGCGCATATATATATGCGTGGGCTGTCGGTCTTGTGGGCTGTCAGTCTCGTGGGCTGTAGTCCGTCGGCATACCTGTCGCGCTGTCTCGACGATGCTGCCTGCAGATTCGATCATAGCATTGACGTCGCCCAGCAACTCGTCCATCATCTCTTGCGTTGACGCCATGGAACTCGTCTCTGTCGTAGATGCTCGGAAGTCGTTCACATTTTGCATCCCGGTGCGGTCTCGGGTTTGCCGGTAAGATTTCGCTGGGTTTTCAGGGCTGATGGATTCGTACTCACTCGACTCTGGATAGTCATCCTTGGAATTCGGAGAAGGATAAAAAAAAAACTTGTTCAAAAAAATCAACGTAAGGGAATTTCAATAGTCTTGTCCATCACCTACTGAAAATTAGTGAGCGAACATAACGACGACACATTACGTAATCCGAACATGATTTTTATGGGATATTCAAAGGGTATTGGAATTGCCCTGGAGTTGATTTCTCGAAAGTCTTTGCGATATCGATTGTGTTGAAAATACAAATTTACGAATTCGCAGTGGTGTGGCGTGGACAAAGACATTGATGGGGCACTGGCATCACGAGGGGGGGGGGGGGGCACTGGTGGCTGAAATACGACCCAAGAAGATCATCGATTAGGGTGTGGAAGTGGGTCGTATCATCCTATTTTTACGTTTCTATCTCTCTTTCTCCCTTGCCCAGTAGCCTACTGTTTTCCCATTCCCCCATTTTTAATTTTTTTTTAATTTTTGGCCATTCTATGACTATGTGGGAGTGCGGGGGTGGGGGTGCAGCACGTGCCCGCCGTGCACCCGTAGTTAAACCGAAAAAAAAAAAAAAGTTACGCGGCGTATTACGCCACTGTGAATACGGCTCTTTTTCAAAGCAAATATCGACGTTACTCTAGGCAATAGCTTTGTTTCTATATCATTTAACATGGTTAATTCTGCTTCTAGGTTTGTAATGTCTTTCCTTTTAAAGGATCCCCAAGATCTCTTTCTAAGGCTCTCTCTCTCTCTCTCTCTCTCTAGGTATATCCGGACGTTGTAATTCCGGACAGGTTGTTAATCCGGACAGGTCATTTTTAAAACAGTAAATCGAAAAACTTTTCATGCAAATTTTCCCAAATCTTTCACAGGATAGGTTGAAAATCATGTAGGATGGGGGGTTGTATTTCCGGACACTTAACAAAAATTAGCCTGTCAATTTTGCAGTCAGATTTTACGAAAAACATGCATCAAGTAACACTAAAACCAGTGAATATTTGCAATTCACATGATTTTCAACCTATCCTGTGAAAGATTTGTGACAATTTACATGAAAAGTTGTTCAATTTACTGTTTAAAAATGACCTATCCGGAATTACAACGTCTGGGTATATAATGGGGGGGGGGGGGGGCCCTTGTCTGCGCACCTAACATTTCACTTGAACATGATTGACAAGCTTTTCCTTTGGTATTCTTCTAATGACTGACCTCATTTTAATCCTCATATCATAGAGAGTAACTGTGCCGAAAATCTGATTAAAATTCGAATAAGAACAATTTCATTTTCACAAGAATAGGCAACGCTGTCATTTTGACACTAAAAAGGGGAAGGTTCCCTTGTCTGCGCACTCATTCACTTAACACGCAGATCGGGATATTTTGCATGAAAGGTGGCATTTTCAAGGCATGTGAGTAAAAATGCATAAAACAGACGTTCTTCATCAGTTTTTCCTCATTTTTTCGCTGGTATATATCATTAAAATATCATTAAAATTGATATGAAGATGATTGTGTTCGTTAATTCTTTTGTGATGTTAGAATCGCGCAGTTACGCGTATATGCGCAGACATGGGCACTGCGCATAGGGCACCAAACCACCATGTCTGTAGTCTATCATGTTGTTTCACTTCCCTCACTCAGTTTCGTGCCTTCTCCATCAGCACAACTCCTTTGTCTTTCACTCGTCTCTACCTCATCTATCCATTTCTGCAGACTGTCCATCCAAATGATTCTACTGTACACCCGCATGATGTGAGTCCGGAAATGTGATTGCAAACTGTAATTTGAACAAGCTTGCGTGCAGAAGTTTCAGAAATCTTTCAACTTATGTTCCCGTCAATCCTTCCTGTCATTGCAAAGGTTCTCCAAACCTCCTCTACTCATCTCATCTAATCTCATCTCTGTAATCATTACTTCACATATCACTTTCTCCTTCACCCCAGGCCGTCTTCTCAAAACTTCCTCACAATCACAGATCACTTTTTTAGATTAAATAAAAACCCAGGAACTTGCAGGAAGACTTCGCTAGTTAATAATTGCCTAACTCCTTTGTGTTGTTAAGGCCTACCGTACCTCCTTCGTGATCTCCTCAAACGATTCAGCTCCTTCCATGCTCGGAGTGTTTGGCCTGCTCATTTCCTCTTCTGAATTAGATATTTAAAACAAAATCAAAGAAGCAACTCCTCAGCTTCAGCTCATCATCAACATCAGTCCCAAACTGTGTTGAGTTATTCATCAAAAGTATTTCACTTGAAATCACGCTTCCCCGGCCCCGCGCGAGCTGCAAAAAAATACTGCGCTTTTAATGGCAACGCTGCGCGTCTTGTTTGAGACGCGCAAATCATAGGCGCAAATACAAAAGCAAGGTTAAATATCAAGCACGTCCATACCGGTATGGGCACGACCAGCGAACGTAGAGGGCGTCAACACTTTGCAGTGTTGCTATTAGGAAGGTTCACTTCGCTAAATTTCTGTGACCATCGTTTTCTCTCAGAGAGGTTTTTCGGTAGATTGTAGATTTGATTTTTTTTTCAATTAATACTTTTAAAAACTTTTGAATTAAAGTTTTAAAATCAGATGTTATGTTTAATAATATTTTTATACGATTTTTATAATTTTCAGGAGAAAAAAGATTAAAATAGTGATAAATTTATCATTTTACTTTACGATACAATAATATGTATTTGTGAGGTTGCTAACGCTCTTCTGCTCTATTTCGCTGCTACTACGTACGTGTACCGTACCGTGTATGTGTATACCACTGACCTCTCCATATGTATACAGAGCTAGCTAGCTGATACAGATCTCACTCTCGATCGACCTCCTAAGGCTAGCTGAGGCCTGAGTCAGAGCTCGATGATGGATCAATCAATTCAAGGTTTGATTTTAGTTATAAATTTAGATTAAGTTATTTGAAATGATGATGAAACAAATTTGGCAATCCAGGGTAATAGGTACCCGCATGTAACGTTAAATTTAAAAAAAATTGTTCGGATGCTGGATGGAGCGATATGATGGAAGGGGGATCAGATTCGGATGACCGGACACTTAACAAAAATGAAGCCTTCTTAAGTTCTTTTTTGTATTTAGATTCAACTTAAACCATGCATTGAATTTGTGATAATCATTATCTATATATTTTTCTATAAATAATATCGTCTAACTTAGATCAAACACTTGTATTAAAAAAATTAAGAAATAGGTCTAGATCTAGGCCTAATGCCACTCACACTTTTGCGAGGTTATTGGAGATAACCTCGCACTCTGTACCTTCATACTGTGAGCAATTGCCTCCCATAGGCAAGTATGTGATAAAACTGATATCTTGCCCATATGATTTGTGTGCAGGAGGGGAGCAAGATCACTGACCAAAAACAGCCTGAAAATTTCACTTGATCCAGATGATAAATATCCTATCAGGCATGAAATTATCATTCTAAAATGTAGAAAAAAGTATTTTCTCAAAATTTTGCCGATTATATTGGTGTTTTTACTTCTTCAGCTTAGAGGTCATGACAGGCCGAAATTGACACAGCCCCATATAGTGATGGTCCCGTGAGTGGTCTAATGCTTGAAACTTTTTCAAACACTGTCAAAATGCTGTTCGTCTGGATGGATGGATACACAACTCGTCCGACAGTCCGGCCACCATTCATTGACCAAGTACACAGGATGAGTGCCGGCCACACAACAACTGCCTGGGTACAGCCTACAGGCCTCTTATTGGGGTAGGGTCGGCTCTCTTAAATGAGAGAGCCGACATTAAGAGGCTAACAACGAATGGGAGACAGAAAATTTGGTTTACTGCCCATCACTTATACATGTACAAACTTATCTGAAGTGAAGATAACCTTGTACTCCAGACTTGCTTTTACGGGTGAATAGGCTTCAATAGCTTTTGTGTGTATCAGCAAGCGTTTTTCCAGTCTAAATCATCATACATGAGAGGAAAATAATTATTTAAAATTTCACTTTCTATTTTGATTCCCAAATTTGTGGCAAATTTCAGAAAATTAAATCTTGCTTAGAGCAACTTTGTTGTCTGTTTTTGACTGCTGCAACAGTGAATGTTGGACACAGTCCCACATAGGCAAGGACCTATGAGTGACTGCCCATTAATGCTGCCTGGGTACTCTATACGCCACTCATACTAGGGCCAAACTTATGCGGGACTGTAGCGAACATTCACTGTTGAGCAGTCAAAGCGAGATTTAATTTTCTTAAATTTGCGAGATTACCTGTTTCAAGGAATGTTCAACTCCTACTTTGCCACAAATTTGGGGATTCAGAGTTGAAAGTGAAATTTTTAAAATTATTTTTTCTCTTGTGTATGAATGATCTAGCGGTCCTCGAAAGTGTTAAACCTGCCGTGCCAAACAGATCTCCAAAGAGCACTACAGATGCCAAGTTAGACACTACTGAAACACCATCTAGTAGAGGTACTAAGGAGACCACTCATAGACCCTTGCCTATGTGAGACTGTGTCCAACATTCACGTTGCAGCAGTCAAAAACAGACAACAAAATTGCTCTAAGCAAGACTTAATTTTCTTAAATTTGCTAGACCTGACTCAGGGACTCTTCAACTCTTACTGTGCCACAAATTTGGGGATTCAGAATTGAAAGTGAAATTTTAAATAATTATTTTCCTCTCATGTATGAATGATCTAGACTGGAAAAAGGCCTGCTGATACACACAAAAGCTATTGAAGCCTATTCACCTGTAAAAGCTAGTCTGGAGTACAAGGTTATCTTCAGATAAGCTTGTACATGTATAAGTGTAAGGAGACAGATGCTGTCACAATGACACAAGGTTTGCGAAAAAAAAAAAATCATGTTATTATCCTGTATTTCTTGTGATATTGGAATTAAATATTGAGATGTAATCAACACTTTGCAGCTTCAAATTCAAAAATTGTATTCATTACATGTGCATAGCACCCCATCAGTTTCCCAGCATAATTTGACATGATACTGATATCGACTCGACATTTGTTCATTGCAGTTTCCTCCATAAATGAACTTTGTAATATGTACATGTAGAACCGAAAAAGAAAAAGGAATTCTGTATACAGAATTAACCATTTTATTCTGTGACATTAAAGGGAAATCCAACCTTGATAGCAAGTTGCTTTGAAAGAAAGAGGAAAAATCAGAAAAGCAGATTGGTGAAAGTTTGAAAGAAATTGGACAAGCAATAAGAAAGTTTTGAATTTTTGAAAGTTGCAATCACTGTACATATGGGAATTTCAAATTGGCCGAATAGGTAATGTCACTGTGATGTAGCTGTGGACAACTCCCCAATTCGCTCTAACACACAAAATGACTAAAATATCACTTTTGTTCAAAATGCGTTATTCAGTAGGATCCTTTCATTCATGAGGACCTATAACAATATGCTATCTCCAATATATTTTGAGTACAGCCCTGAGGGTAAAAGCGCCTCGAAGAAAAGTGCAAATTAATGATATTTTTGTGTACGACAAATGGGAGAGTTGTCCACAAAAATGTCACAATTGACTCGCCAAACTGCCAATTTGAGATTCGCATAGATGTAGTGATCTCATTTTTCAAACATCCATAACTTTCTTAGTCCTTGTCCGATTTCTTTCAAACTTTCGCCATCCCGTTTTTCTTATTTTTCTGCTTTCACACAAATCATCTTATTATCAAGGTTGGATTGCCCTTTAATGTAGGCAAGGCGCTTGCAATGTCATCCAATCCAAATGGCCTCTATGGTGCATGCATCTTATATCCCATTTATTAAAAAAAAACCAAAAAAAATCAACAAAAAAAAAAACTCATGCTCGTTTTATATTCACTTTTTACCCTTATAATTACAACCTTACAAGGCTATTCAATTAGTATGTTGTACATGTGATTTCTATATCTATAAATTTCTGTAAGCCTAGAGATGTTCACTTTTATTCCACATGGACTTACTCTAAAAAAAATAATTAAAAAATAGGCCAAAGTATTGGGAAACCTTGCCCAATACTATTGTATAAAATCATTTGAATGTAAAACAAAAGTGTTAATTCTCATACGTAATTCAGAGTGGGTATATTATTACAGTCGTGTTTGAAAATGTAAAATTAGTTCACAGGCCGTTTTCTACCAAGGTAATTTGAGTGTTATTATAGGCCTAACATATACTTGTTTAATGCTACATTAACCCATAGAGGTAAAGAACATCCCTAAAGTCTAAATTGATCAGATTTCATTCCTCAAACTGGCAATAATTTTTTTAATTCTTACCCTCTTACATATTTTGAAAAATTAATATGAATTTAACATGAGTCAATATGAATGGTAATTGCAAAGTTTTATTTAAAAATTGCAAATTTGCATTTTTAAATAGTGATGTTCAATGCATTGCCAATTTAGAGAGTGTAATGATTAGCTTTTAAAAGTTGAACGGCTTGTACATGCAGTGGCGGCGATTTCATGTAAATACATGTAGTAGGGGAGGAGAGAGGAGGCGATAACACCGAAGGCCATTGCCGAAGATCTGTTTTGAGAAGTGGAAGGGGGGGGGGGCAGGGGGTGATCGTTATTATGCGAGCGAACAAAGTGATCAAGTGAAAATAACAGCAAGAAATAATACTGTTACTACTACTACTACTACTACTAATGATAATAAAACAGTTCTTATAAAGTGCATTACACCTATGGAAAAGTCTCAACGCGCTTAGGGAAAAAGATAAGAATATGAAAGAGGGAAAGCTGCTGAAGAAAAATCATGCACTGAGTGTAGCTTAATTAAATAGGTACATTTTCAGAGCATTTTTAAATTGCCCAACTGTGTTAGCTTGTCTTAGGTTTTGTGGGATACTATTCCAAAGTTCTGTTGAAATAATTAAAGAAGCCTCATTTTGCCATCCCAATACACTCAAGGCCAATAAAATGTTTATGTGGTTGGCCTAAATTTGGTCACCTGACTCAAAATAGAAAAAAATAATTAATTTTATTAAAAATCGAAGGGGAAGATGACCCCCCCCCCCCCCCCCCCCCGTGATTGCCGCATAATATGTGAACATGTATTCATGGAACGGCACAGCACACTGCATTGGAAATGGAATCAAATAAGAGAGGTGTCTTGTGAATAACTTTGACTTATGTGAGGTTGACTTATTATGCTAGAGTTTAATTCCAAGATCGCTTTATCTTATTACAAAAATACATCTTTTCATCTGTTTGCTGTGATATATTTTGAAGGGAAATATTCCGGGATGGTCCATCTCAACTCAACAACGATTTATAAATAAATGGGAGAAAATGACTCTCAAGTGCATTCTTTAATCAATTTCATACTCCTATAATGTACATGGACATGATTTCAGTAGGTGTATTGCACCTACTATCCCTGTAATTACTTCTAACCATTGTATTTCTATCCATTTGAATAACTGCTGCTTTGTGTCTATATTATTTCATTTACAATACACTTTGTAAATACTACTCATTGTCTGACTCCTATATGCCGACGTCGTAATGATGCCAATAGTCTCGTTCTCCTTTGCGGCCGAGACAGGTTTGTAAATATGTTTATGCTTTTAATTTTTTTAATTGCATGCTACTGGTATTTCCTGAAATTGAAATGCAACTTATTGCTACACATTTGAAAACCTTGTGCTGCCTTGTGTTTATATAATTATTTTATTTTTTGCATCTTATGATGAGATGCAATAAACTTTTTTTTTCGATATATACTAACCAATATGTAAATATTGGTAAGTATATTCTGATGCCTATTATGCTGACGCCTATATGCCGACGTCGTAATGACGCCAATAGTCTAACTTCCCTTTGCGGCCGAGACAAGTTTGTAGATATTTTTATGTCTTCGATATTTTGATTGCATGCTACTGATATTTCATTTCATTTGTAAATGCAAATTGCTACACATTTCAAAATCTTGTGCTGCCTTAAGTCTATATGATTATATTTATTGCATTATGATGAGATGCAAGACACTTTTCCTATACTTACCAGTTTGTGAATATTACTTCTCATTTTTTAATTAATACAAGTGACATTTGCAATATTGTACTTCATATTCATATTCACTTGTGGAAAATAACAGTCCATTATTTTCATCAAACTAATGAATGGATGTAATTAATTTGAGGTACATGGGAAATAGGCCTATGCCATATACATGTAAGATGTGTATAAGACATGTATAGTATATTCATCATTCATTGTACTGATTTTATTTTTAATGATTATAAATAAGTTTATTGTTTAGGCTTTGATTTTGTAATACAATGTTATTTCTTTAATGCCAATTTCTTTAAGTTTCAAAGCATACTGACTTGTGTCTAATCTTTATTCACTGAATTGTGCATTCATTGATTACATGTGTGCATGTGTACACATAATACATAATTGTGCTGCACATTTGTATTTAATTGTGAAGAATTCATTCCATTCTTTCCATGTTAATTAAATGAAACTAATAGATGTAACATGTTCATTTAAATGTAATTCATTTGATGCTGATGGAATGTGCCATGTACATGTAAGACGCTTCACTCCTTTTTCATTATATACATGTATATGGCCGATTTATTATGTGTTCAAGTTACACGTATTGCTTTCACTCATGTGAAAAACTGAAACCTTAACCATAATTCACTGCTGACCACCTCCTTCCTTCCCTACTCCTAGGTGTGCAATTACATATTTTATTTTTTGAACATGTCTGAAGTAATGAATTGCGGAATGCATTCTTTAAAGGGTTCTCATAAAGTGTTTTTCTTATTTTTCTTCTTGATGTTAATGGTATATACTTTATAACTCAAGTAATACATGTATACTTATTTTATGTTCTTATGTACGTAGCACATTAAGTATTCCACCATCACTCAGTACGTTTGATAAATATTTGCTGTAATGTGAACAGGTGGATAAACTTTATTCATCTTTGACTCATTACCCGGGACTCATTAGGATTGTCTTTGCAAAAACGTGACAAATTTCTTTCATTAGACTTGACAAAAATGAGAAGAAAAAAATGGGTCCACCATAATGCCTTGAATAAATAATTTAATATGAAATTGACTTAGCCGATGATGTCATAATAATAATGATAATAATAATAATGATAATAATAAAAAACGGAGTTTTGAATCATCTAAGAAATAATCAAATACTAAACAAATTAAATATTGTGGACTGGACTGACGATTTTTTTGGCGGAGAACCAACTCAGACGAGCTGAAGAAGCGTCCTGGATCAGATGTGAAACTGTTCTCCGCCGAAAAAATCTAAAGTCCACTGTCAAGATTTAATTTGTATAGAATTTAATAATAATGATATTAATGATAATAATAATAATAATGATGACGATGATAATAATATTAATATTAAAATTAAGAAATAACGATGATTATGACTTTGTCGTTTAATTCACCATGTACACATGGTAAGTGATTTACACTGTCATTACTGATGCTGTTTATAGTACAAATAAAAAAAATAATCTATTATTGAATGTACAATTCTACCGGCTTCATAATTATGTTCCATTTTTACGGGATAGTCTGGATGAATTGAATCCTACCTCAAAAGAACCAATGAACAGAGTGTGAGAGAGTATGAGTGTGTAAAAGAGAGAGAAAAAAAAAATGATGAGAGAGAATAATCAATACATGTGATAGTGAAGTTGGATGAAAATGAGAAAGTTAAGAAAAAAAGGAGGGATGAGAGAAAGAGAGGGGGGGGGGGGGAGATAGGGAAGAGTGAGAGAAAAAAGATAAATATCTAAAGAGAGAGGGAGCAAGGGTGAAAACAGTTTCCAAGGAGTTTGAGCATGGGGGAGGGGGCGGACCAACACCATATCCATTTTCCCTGTTTGATGTGAATCAACCTCCCTCCCTCCTCTCTCCCCCGACACCTTTTTTGGAAAGGGTTAAAAAAAGACACTGGATGAGGTCTGAATAGAAGTGGTGGCGATGTCAAATTAAATTTAACTTAACCCCTCCTCTAAAAATAATAACAATGAAATAGGTTAATAAATGAATACATACATAAATACACACCTAATATTAAAAATATTGATTATTAATTAAAAATGAAAAATTTAAATAAAGTAAACAACTAAATATTTGAATAAATGAATAAAAAAGAATACAAAAAATCAATTCATGAATAACCAAAAATTAATGAATAGAATTATTTAAAAGATAAAATGAATCAAATTCATGTCGAAATTTCCAATTTCAGCTATTAAATTCCCTGCAGCAAGAATCACTGGTTTTGCCTCTAACGTTGTTTTGTTTTGTTGTATGGATGTTTTTAGCCGTTATCCTAAATTATGAAATATTCATTCCCTGACAGCACAGCGACGTCCACGGGCACGCCCAGTGCAGCGAGATGGTATTTCGCTCGGTAACTTTCCCTCGCCTTGCCCCCTTCCCAGCCGCCTAGGCTGACGCTAGCTAGACCGTATATACCGTTTACAAGCTCAGCTGCAGCATGCAGACGACGCATTCATTGATACCGCATTTTGATGGATCAGCGAATAGATTTTATTTAATTTCAGCAGTACGCCCGCAGCGAGGGAGAGGTTACCCCTATCCCGAAATGCATTGCGAGTGGTCACAAAATCAGCTTGCCGAAAACGTCATGAGTTTAGCACACTGGTACAATCACTGATCACAAAGATTACTATTTATGGTAAGATTATAGATTATAGAAATAAAATTTACATGATATCATGAATAGAATAATGTTTTAAATAATATATTCTTGCATCACATATTTTTTTCAAAATCTGTATATTTTCACAGTATCTCCTTTTGTCTTCATGCCGTTATCAATCCGTCATTGTATTACTTCGATTTATGGTTTCGTTGGCATGCCTACCAAAATGTGCGCGAACTTCAACTGCATGCGCGTAAGAAGTGAACCTTCCTAATAGCAACACTGCAAAGTGTTGACGCCCTCTACGTTCGTTGGGCACGACCTGTCATCGTGAAGTTTGTCAGGAGGGCTAATTAACTATAACAAGGCAGACATGAAGGCTAAGAAGAAGTTGAAGAATGTTGAAGGTCGGAACAAGATCTTCGTGGAGGTGGACCTAGCTGACATCCCTTCGAAAGAAGATATTGAGGGCAGTCAGAGAGGATCCTGCAACCAAGTCTACTTGGTCCATCGACGGGAAGGTGTTCTTCTCGATCCATGGTAAAAAGAGACTGAGAAGGAGGCGAAGCTATCATTTTAGTGCCCAGATGACCTGAAGAAGTTAGGATTTCCCGAAGGGAAAATCAGAAATACATGTATTGTAAGATAGGATGCTGCTGGCACAACTAAGATAAGTAGATCTAAATCAAACAACGTCACCAATCAATTCAATTAATTAATTTTAAAGGCAAAATACAAGCGTTAAAATAATGTCTGCGGTCTTAATTCAAAACTTCGAAACGGAATTTTATCGAAATACATATATAGGTCTACGGTATGTGCGTAATTTTCAACCAATGCTATGACGATCAATTAGACTACATGTTTTAAATAATCTTTCGTCAGAATCCGTTTTAGGATTAAAAGTTGATAGGAAGGCATTCGGCTTTGATTTTGTTTTAGGCTCTGTTTATGTTCCTCATGAGGCCTCAAAATATTATAACACAGAAACCTTCGAGCAAATAGCTGAAGATAATTATAGTTCAAGAGCATATTTGACTTACCTATATGTCTTGTAGGAGATTTTTAATGCTCGAACTGGTTCAATGGACGATCACATAGATTTTCAAAATGAATTGATTCCAACAAATGATTCTGTAGGCCTATTTGAGTTTGATAGTTATATGAATAGTGAAGACTTATCTTGTCCACTTCAGAGAAGATGCAATAGAGATATCGACAAATGACCATGGTTATGAATTAGTTCATTTTTGCAGATCTCTTGATTTAACCTGTGCAAACACAAGGGTGATTGACTCTTGTATAGGCTCCGGAGAAATGTTCAAATGTGTCCAAAATTTTGAGGTTGATCTACAATTTCAGTTCAACTGAATGTTGATGACATGTAGTATCTAGAATGCTCATACTGTAAGACCTAGTCAGAAGAGGGAAGTAATTGTTTGGGATAATAGTCTAACAGAAGATTTTAGGAAAGAACTAGATGAAGAATTAATAGCAGGTATTAATGATCTACTTGATGATCTCGAATAGATACTGTCGAACAGGATACGATTGATAGTTGGAGTGAAATGCTTAAGTCGGTTTATTTTGAGTGTGCTTTGAAACGTGGTATGATGAAGGATATACAGAAAAAATAGGGTTACTACTAAAAGGAACTGTAGAAAATCTTCACCTTGGTTTACAAACAATCATCAAAAGTTAAGAGCTCAGTACTTTACTTTCAGTAAAAAAATGAAAAAAAAAAATCGCAATTCAGAGGAAGAACATGAAAACATGTTATAAAAAGACTTTGAAAAGTTCTAAAGATGCATACTGTAATTTTTTTTTAAAAACTGCACAATAGAATTTGAAAGGAACAAATCAAAAAGAATATATGATTTTTAAAAAATGGAACTGTCCAGAAATCAGGCCTGTAACTGGGGGGGGGGGGGGGAGGGTCATTGGGTTCGAACGAACCCCCCCCCCCTCGTTGGCGAGCAGAGGTCCGCTTGAAGAAAAAAACAACAACAAAGAAGCGAGGGGAGAGATGTGGCTTTTTCAGAGAGATTGTCTATTTCAATACATTTTATTTCGATTTTGTACCATAACTTCCTAATCTAGCAAATCTATAATTGATCAATGTCGTCTTTCACCATTCATTTTCGAATTTATATTATGCCATGCCATGTTGCAATCGACTTTTTCAAAGCGTCATTCAAAGAATTATTCAAATTCGTTTGTAGTAGGTCCAACTGGCTTGGATAGGGGAGGGGCCATGGGAGGGGCGCACAAGGGGGTCATGTGTCAAGCCCCCCACTGAGCGACTTTTGGAGGGCTGGCGATACCAAAAAATTATGGGTCTCCCTCCTGCATTTGTGTACCCCCCCCCCCCCCCCTTATACGAAATCCTGGATCCGCCCCTGTGTGAGATAATAGGGTTTTCAGTCAATTTGAACAATTTTTTATTTGCTTTTGTCCGGCAACTTCATAATATTGCACATTCATTCATAAGGCCTAGTCAATTTACGTCTTTGGCCATACATTTTCAGAATTTATTTTTTATTTTACCATCGATTTGTCAAAAAATGAGTTCAAAGAGTTATTCAAAATCGTCACCCGCTCGTTGTAAGGTCTTGTCTATGTGACGAATTTGAATGACAATTTCTTGAAATCGACTTCCCAAAGATGGATTTGATGATAAAATTTTGCAGCGGATTGCCAGGTCGGACGAATTCGAATGAAATCTGACGAAAATGAATGGAGATATGTTGAAGTTGATTGACCATTGAACCTGTTGAATGACATTTTAATTGTTAAACTATCGTTGACATCTGACATTAAATTTTGGATGATTATTGATTCCTATCAGCATTATAGGACGAAATTGAAGTGCTCAATGATGCATTTTGATCTTTAAAAGGTGTTAGATGGGACAGGAAATCCTGACAATACAAGGAGAAAGATTGTTTAAAACACCATACAAAGATAACGTGGGAAGATAAGCAGTGATAAGCATGATAAGACTCATATGAAATCTGTGGTATTGGAATATAATAGTGAAATATAGAAACCATACTGGAAAAGAGAGAGAGGGGTATTTAATGTGTCTGTTCACTTCGAAATGGAAAATGTTCCCGCTCTCAAGTTGCATGGAGTACTCCTGGCATGCCTGGCGGACCCGGTCTAGTCATTCAGGCTCTTGAATTATGGCCCTCTAATACAGCCTGTTCAACCGGAGTGCTATGAGAGTATTTTATAAAACATCGACTTCTTGGAAGCTATAATTAGAAATAACAATAACTGCCCTATCGCCATGGCGCCCAGATATTAGGGTTACCGTTCTAAAAAAAGAACAACATCAAAGTGCCTCCGACCCCCCCCCCCCCCCCCCCCCCCCCCCCCCCCCCCCCCCCCCCCCCCCCCCCCCCCCCCCCCCCCCCTCTGTTCGCTTCACTTCCTTAAAACTTTATTTATATGAATGATTCCTGGCAACAAGATGACCGGAGATATAGCTTTACATTTCACCTATTGGTGACTAATGAAATAAAATTTTTAAATAAAAATTATTTAAAAGTACTTAGAATAAGAATCAGAATATTTGGAGAAAACTGAGAAAAGTGTGTGTGTGTGTGTGTGTGCGTGCGTGTGTGTGTGTGTTTGTGAGCGAGAGGGAGAGATAGAAAGAAGACGAAGGCAATTATGATAATGGGTTTAAAGGTTGCCATTTCCATTAATCATGTGTTGTGTTTTTTTTTTCACCAGCGCCGTTCTAGTTCTTATTTTTATCGCAAAAATATTTTGGGCACTCTGATCGTTGAAATGCAGTAATAGGCATATTCTAGTCATACAAGATGAGAAGAATTGGAGAAGAGGAGAGAACGGAATAAGAGGAACAATAAAACAACAAGAACAATAAACTGTTAGACAAACGGATGCCATCGGAAAGTCACCCTAATTTTTAAAAACATTTATTGATTCTATTTAGTTTGTTGTTGTCGTTCCAGTACTACACACTAAGCCTTTCATACACATATACATGTATACTGACAGGAGAGGGCGCTCTTCCGGAATCAGTGAATGGTACCAAGAGCATCTTTCTTTGAATTTATCAAGAGGATTGGCTCGGAGCTCGCTGCAGTGATCCCGCACAATAGGAACTCATGCGTTCCGGATGCGTTCTTATTAGTCTAGTCGGAAAGGGGGGGGGGGGGGGGGGGGGGGGGGGGGGGGGTCCGTGCACCATCGAGATACATTTTTTTTTATAATGCCTGAAATGTCTAGTTAATGAATTTTTATGTTCTCATTGCCAAATCGTGTCCCATGGGGTTCAAAATCGGCCATTTTGGCGGCCATCTTGAATTTTTGATGAAATTCCATAATTGCCATATCTTTTGAATTAGACATCATGCATGAATAAATCAAACAGCTTTTTTGAGTAATGAAAGGATGGGAAATCGATTCGGAGAGTTATTTTTGTGATTTGAGTAACCTGGGGGGTGATTCACTAACAGCTAAAATTAATCCCAAATAAGAAAAAAAATCAATTTTAGGAACAATATCCATCCTAAGAGCGATTTCGCTTTTAGTGACTGATTCACTAAGGTATTTGGGATTGATTCCAGCCTCTGAATTGATTTTAAGGTTGGGAGTGATCCGGATCGCTCCTAACAATCACAAACGGTCACTCCGGCACTGCATGCCCGCCCGCGCCCCAACCTGGGCGCGGCTACGCTGTGCCTGCCTGCACGCCCATTGCCCTAGCCATAGGCCCTAGCCTAGCCCTGTGTATGTCCAGTCGATGCGTGCGCGCAATTAATGCAGTAGCTAGGTAACGCGCACTAGCTACGCGCTAAGTAGAGAATTAGGTCGGGTGACTGAGGGGCGGTGACTGAAATTTGAGTACGTTGATTGGTTGGAATGAGTGCGCTCGTAAATATTCATTTGCGCTCATATATATTCATGATAAAATTGATTCCATCCTAAAAGCGATTTAGTGAATCAGTAAGGTGGAATTAATTTTAAGCTGGGAATGAAATCAATCCCGAAAATTGATTTTAGGAATGATATCGATCCCAGTTAGTGAATCACCCCCCTGAATTCCGCAAAACATCAAAAAGTGTGAAAAAAGTGATAAAATTTGCAAAAAAAAAATCGTGCATCATAACGTCATCTTGTTTTTCAACTAGTAAAAACGATGATAACCTGCTAATTTTTACTATAATATGTTGAGAGGGATATAATCATGATTTTCATGCATCAATTTACACATATAACTTAAAAATGTACCAGTATGGTTACTGTACAGGAATATCAGTGAACAGTCGAATATTTTCATTCAGTGATCGACGGAATTTTCTATAAAATTGATTAAATCATCAGAACATCTATGATTACATTGGTAAATTAAGTGTATAAAACAGCAATTTTTACACCTGTTTTAAGGGTTGAAATGGCAAAATGTCGGGAGCTTCAGGGGGCTCCGCCAAGTGGACCCCACCCATATAGGGGCTTTGTGGACACATATATCACTCGCCCCCCCCCCCCCCCCCTCTCCACGGGCCTTGGAGCCATTTTCATCTGAGATGACGATGAGCCACCCCTCATCAGAGATGAAGAAAACCTTGTTTTCCCGTGCTGCCTACATGGATGTCTTTCCTATACCTCGGCTTAAAATGGTGAAATTACCTGAAATACGTATTACGCTACAACATTATCAAGTCATTTTAGTTCAAAGGAACTGCAGAAAAAAGAAGATATTTGCCGATTAGAATTTAAAAAATACAAATAATTCATAATTATTCATAAAGTTTGAAAACATTTTGTTTATTTCCAGAATTAAGGTTACTTCTGATCATATTCATGTGACATAAGTTAGCTTTAATGAAAGGGCTTGATTCATACATTTTATTCATTTGTTCATTTGTCTAGGACATTCCCCGGGGCATTCACTGGTTAAACCATATTTTGAGGGATTTTTTCGCTCATTACCGCATGGGAGGTGGTAATCATAGATGCAAGTCAGTCTCGGTGGTGCTAACTGAACCGGTTCAGTGATTCTCTCATTAACATTTCAAAATGGTCCCTCTTCACGAAGTGAGCAGAGCAAACAAACGTGGGCCTCTAATATGCTTTGTCAACCAAACATGTTGTTTACAAATTTATTTCCATACAAGAAATTCATTGTAAATTCACGAAATAGCAAGAAAGCTTTCAACTCATGTGTCTATGGTTTAAACACTGGCATCTCGTCGGGGGTCAAGGATGGGTGACTGTCCACAATAAATTGACGGTATAGAGATAGAGGTGAAAAGTAATTGCTTCTCTTGCTTGTTTCGGGTCTCTGGCGATAGACATTTTTCTTCCAATACCATGCCACGATGATT
Source organism: Heliocidaris tuberculata (assembly GCA_025618425.1). Taxonomy (NCBI): domain Eukaryota; kingdom Metazoa; phylum Echinodermata; class Echinoidea; order Camarodonta; family Echinometridae; genus Heliocidaris; species Heliocidaris tuberculata. The sequence goes on from CM046848.1 coordinate 16,098,749, forward strand.
ATAGTCTGGGAGCCTGTCCCGAAATAGTCACCCCACTTTACCCATAATATTTGACCCCGTAAAGTTACTTAGACCATCTACGTCGTTGACAAAAGGTTGTCATCTGTGCAATAGACCGCTTCGGTAATGTATGCAAATTGTATACATACCTTTCAAACAAAGGTTGTTCTTGACAACCTGAAAGCTTGCCGGAGGCTTGCCGGACATAGGAACAGATAATGTATGCAAACTGGATTCCAAGCATTGAGGCTCATTTATGAAAAGCAGGTTAATGGAATAGCTCGTCACTAGGTGCTCAGAGAATTATGTGCATAAATTTGTATACATTACAGAAGCGGTCTATTAACACATGCATAGTCAATTTAGCCTGGCAGTCACATACCACAGATACCTGAAAAGCTCTTCTATTATGCCTTGTCACACAGGTGAAGATGGACGATGGGTGTGTTTACATAATCCTGACAATTTATTTTGGCTACTTTTGAGAAAGCAATACCTTTTTCACGACTTAATAACTTATTAATCAAAAGACAAATTAACACCAAATGGAATATCAAGAATATTATTATACTCAAAATTATGATATGAAAATTTAAAGTGAATTGAATAAAACGCTTTTGAATTATCATAGTCAGAGGGTAAGAAAATGGTTTTTCTTTACATACAGAGCATTTTAGGGGGCAAAGCGTTGTCAAAGGGCACTTTCGGGTTTTCATTTCAGGGGGTCTGACACCCCCTTCCCGATGGACAATTTTGTCAGTTTTTATATTTTGGAATGTACATCCATAGCTCTCCCTTCTGACAAAATTTGGTCTCCAGGCTTCAAGGGGAAAAATTTACCCCAATTTTCAGAGGCCGTCTGACACCCCATCCCGACGGAAATTTTTGTCAGTTTTTGTGTTTCGTAATGTCCGGTCAAACTACTTCCTACTGCAAAAGTTTGCTGCATGTGGGAGATGGGGTGAAATGGACCCGACTTTGGGATCTCTTTTGGGGGCGCTTGGGGCTAAACCCGGCGGCTACGGTCAGGCTGAAAACCTTTTTGTCAATGACTTAGAACTTTACGGGGTCAACTGTTATGGGTAAAATGGGGTGACTGTTTCGGGACAGGCTCCAGGGGCCCGTTGCACAAAACTTGCGTTTAATCGCAACTCATAAAAATCAAACGCAAGTCCTAAATGCGCACTTCTGATTGGCTGAAAATAAAGTTGCGTTTGATTTTCCTCAGTTGCGTTCAAACGCAAGTTTTGTGCGACGGGCCCCAGGCCTAGTACAAGTCAAGGGAGTGCTACACTCTCAATTGGCCTGCAAACATGCATTGATTATACTTGATCTGCCGTGAATTGCGAGGTCACACACCAACAAGCTACAATTCAAATTTCAATGTTGAAAGGAAACAAACCAGGAACTGGAATTTGCTTTTCATGGTCCCCGTCGACAGACATGCACTCATTGTAGTTTTTAAGCATCGATATTACTTGTTACCTCAAACAGCAGCTACCATAACTGTATTAAGACAGAAAATATATTTAAAGGAGGATTGTGACTGCTTCTCAGATATATATTTCTTACATTTTGTAACCGCTCATTAAGTTTTAGTTTCTTCTCTACTTCCTCATACAACCCATAAGAAAGAAATGATGTACTGAAACAAACATTACCGTATCCCTTTTTTTTTTTTTTACCAGAGGGGGTGCTCCCGGGGGGGGGGGGGGGGCACAGTGTCCCATCCCACTCACTTTTCAAGCACCCATAAAGTACCCCTTTTCACTCTGATAAGTGCCCCTTTTCAAATCTGATGAGTGCCCCCTTTTTACTTCTGATAAGTTGCACTTTTCCTTTCCATTAAGTCCCTTTTCCCCTCTTGTTAAGTGCTCCCTTTCAAATCTGATGAGTGTCCATTCTTCACTTCTGATAAGTGACAACTTTCCTTTCTTGTAAATGCCCCTTTTCCCATTTTGATAAGTGTCCCTTTTCACATCTGATGTATGAACTTTTTTTTTTTTTTTTAAATTCTGACAGGACTATTGTCTGTTTCCCTCATTGCCCTTTTCCCATTTTGGCAATTGGGTTTTCAGATCCGAAGAGTGCCCATTTTTATTTAGATTATTTCACTTTAACTTTCTAATGAGTGCCCTTTTCCCCTTCTAATAGATGCCACTCACACCTCATTTCATGACGGTTCTACAGCCTACCTGTACATTAGTAACTGTTCAAGTCTAGTTAACCATTTTGATGGGATATGATGAACAGACTTAGAGGTCATATTAAAATCTTTTCGATACAAATTATCATAAGTACGGTAGAAAGTGATTCACAGAGCTTTTCTTTATGAAAAATACCCAGGGAACACACATTTTTTTTCTTCATTTTCATACATTTATATTAACAGCAGAAAAGAAAATAAAGTTAGCTTTTTCACAGTATGCATTATTTTTTCTGCCATCTTATCTTTCTATCTCTTTTAATAAATGTTTTTCTTTTTTTTCCCCCTTTTGCTCCTTCTCTCATCTTATCTTACCTCCTGTTTTCCCATGCATTCCTTATTTCTCACCTGTTATCTGCTCAACGAAATTGCATGCAATCGCTCTGATACGATTGCAGTTCATGTTAATGTTTCCAGTTTCATATTACAAGAAATGGATTCTGGATCCGTCACGGCCATGATCCTGTTAGATCTGTCTTCGGCCTCCGACACCGTAGACCACAAAATATTTATATGATACTAAATGGCCTTGAGTGGGATACAAGGATATATCGAAAGAGTTATGAATATATTTGAGAATATTTTATACAAGAAAAGCCATTCATTATTATTATTATTAATTGTATGAATAATGAAACCTAGTTCCTCAATTGTCACCAATACATGTTCTTTATGTTTTTGTATTAACTTCAACATTAAACAGAGGTGGAAAAACATTATTTGTCCTTACTCAAGCATCTTGCCAGGGCTGCGCGCATACATTCACTGTCTTAGCTTTTGTGTATTTAAAGGCGTATTCACCGTTTTTACGCGTCGCGCGCACCCTAAACCATGAAATATGGATATATAGTAAATAGTGTATGTACAATAGGCGCTGTGATTGGTTGGATTCGCATCACGTGACGTGCAAAAATTTTGTTATAGTGCACGATCGTGCACTATAACTTTGATTTTTGCACAGGGCCCGGGCCTAATACACAATAACAGTTAAAGATCTAGGGGTCTATTTACTATAACAATTAGTGCATGTTCTATTTATGCTTAATTACTGGACTATATGAACTCCAAATACTATGCAATTAACAATATACAAAATAATTGACAACACAACTTAGTGCAGAAACATTTTCGATCATTACAAGCAATATAAAGAGCATTAAAGTTTGAGTTGTAACTGCAAAACTGCACTCGGGATAATTTAGTATTTGTCGTGCACATAATCTAGTATAGTGCATGATAGACCATGCACTATTTATATAATATTGCACAGTCATCCGGGTTCTTTTTCACAAACCATGAGATATTGTTTTAAAATTACAAGGCCATCCGGGTACTTGTGCGCAAACCATGAGATACACCGATTTTTCTGCATGGCTGAAACCGTTCATACAAATAATGATTGTATATACTCTTGCAAGTCTCCGTATCCAGGGTCAGGCTCTCGAATGGTTCGAATCATATCTTTCATGCCATTCACAGTCTGTCCTTTTGAATGGTTTCACATCCTCTTCCAGGCCGATAGGCTGCAGAGTACCCCAAGGCTCTGTGGGCGGGCCCACCTTATTTTCAATCTATTTAACTGGTCTCCGAAATATTCTTCAAAATCACTCGGTTCCTATTATATTCTATGAATTTTTTTTTTTTTTTTTTTTTTTTTTTGGGGGGGGGGGGGGAGTGGGGAGTTGGGGGGGGGGGGAGTGGGGAGTTGGGGGGGGGGGGGGGGGAGGGGAGGAACGAGCTTTTGCTCATGTCGGACCAGCCCTGTGGAATGAACTTCCACAATCGAGATATTATGTACTATTATTATTATTATTAGGTGGTCTGTCGTAATCGACAGATCACCTTTTGTATTCGTACGAATCTTCTTTATTTATTTTTATTTCCCCCATTTCTTGTAAACTCGAGATCTTCGAAAGTACTGCATCAATTTTCATGAAATTTTCATGAGTCATGTCATGCTATGAGGTCATGTTCCCGTTTACATATCAAGGTCAACAGGTCATCGTGACGTCATCCAGGCGCCATTTTGTCAAATCACATTATCAATCATATCTTCATAACCAATCATCAAAAATCGTTCATATTTACATGACATTAACTTCAGGTCATGGGTCATCAGGTCCTGTCGTCAAAGGTCATCCAGAGGTCATGACGCGCGCGTACGCGTGCGTCAAAATTTAGAACTGCTCAAAATCATCCAAAGATCAAACGAGAGTACGTTTCAGGTCATTTCAAGCATTTCAAAAATTTCCGTCCGTGCGCGTCCGTGCGCGCGTTATGCACGTGCGCAGCGCGTACAGAGTGTAAAAACGCCGTTTTTTCGCATGGTTTGTGTTCCTGACACTATTCTTGATAATTTCCAACCATTTACAGGCATTCTCGACATTCCATAAGGCCACACGCGCGCGTCAAACTTTAAAATCCGCGCGCGCTTAAATATGCAAAATAGTGTAAAAAGTCGTAAAAACATGCCTCTACAAAAATAACTCTAGCTCTTTAAATAGTCCGTTGACCCCCTAATTTTTTTTCATATTTGGGTAGAAGAGGAATCATAGATATAATTTCATGGGTAATTTGAGCCTCAATTATATTGCAAAGTCATCAAAATGGCGTCTAAACTCAAAATTTCATTTTTTCAAAAGTGACGTCATCAAATTTATGCACATTTGACTATAACTCCTTTAATATTGGTCATTTTTCGCCCAAATTTGGATATGATGTAGCTGAGACAATTCTCTACAAGATCAGTTTCCATAATTTTTCATTTTGACAAAGGCATCATGGCGTATTTTTGCGATTAAAGGAGGTATGTCAATTTTTCTCATTTTGCGTGTATTCTCTATGGGACATGACTTTTTCTCAAATCTTGATTCTACATTCCCGTCTTCTTTGAGCAGTATCTCTGTTATTTCTGCTCGATTTTCTCCCAAATTGGAGTATGTTATAGCTGAGACTATAAGCTTTTACAAATGTGCCCTCCAATTTTTGATCAGATGTCGGGATCATGCCCATTTTTTAACTACAAAATGTCATTTGAGAATCCCGTTTTTCGTCTACGTGTTATGTCTATTGGAAATATTTTGGTCCATTGGTAAAGCACTTGCCTCCCATTCCGGCGACCCAGGTTCGACTCCCGGTGGGTCCATTTTTTTTTTTTTTTTTTTTTTTTTTTTGCCTTTCATTCTACCATCTTCTTCGACTATTATAACATATACCATCACAAACAATGTAAAAAACTGCCTAATTTTGCGTGTTATGTCTATTGAAAGTAGTGTGCAGTAGTTTGTGTAGAATCTCATTCCCTCTCGTGTATTAAAGCTAAGGGGATAATCTTCCACATGTCCTGCAATATCAAATCGTCCAGTTCGTTATCCCGATTTCTCCAAATCGGCTCAGTCAATTTTCTCCATCGGGGGTGGCATTTTTCCCTGTTGCGGGCGCACTGTCGCGCAGACGCGTACGTCCGCGCGCGTCTAATTTTCTGAAATTGACCGGGATGGGAGGCAAGTACTTTACCAATAGACCAAAATTTTTCCAATAGAGATAACACGTAGACGAAAAACGGGATTCTCAAATGACATTTTGTACTTAAAAAGGGGGCATGATCCCGACATCTGATCAAAAATTGGAGAGCACATTTTTGAAAGCTTATAGTCTCAGCTATATCATACTAAAATTTGGAAGAAAATAGAGCAGAAATGACAAAGATACTGCTCAAAGACGTCGGGAATGTAGAATCAAGATTTGAGAAAAAGTCATGTCCCATAGAGAATGCACGCAAAATGTGAAAAATTGACATGCCTCCTTTAATCGCAAAAATACGCCATTATACGCGCACGGACTGAAAATTTTGAAATGCTTAAAATAATAATAATAATAATAATTGGATTTATATAGCGCCTTTTCCAAAGGATACAAGGCGCTGTCACCTAAAGTCTATTCAAGTAAATTAAGAATTGTATAAGTAAGTTTTTAGATGTTTCTTGAAGATGTCAAGTGATGTGCTATTACGGAGAGATGCGGGGAGTCTGTTCCAAAGTTGTGGAGCAAGTGACTGAAAGGACTTGAAGCCAGCCTGTTTTCGGGATTTTGGAATGACATAGGAAGGAGCAGAGGTAGAACGAAGAGAATATGATGTTCTCTGTTGCTGAAAGAGTGAGGAGATGTATTGAGGAAGTGTGGTTGACAGTGATTTGTAAGTCTGAACCAGTATACGGTATTGTATTCTCTTCGAAACGGGAAACCAGTGAAGTTCATTGAGTAATGGAGTGACGTGGGACCATTTTGGTTTTTGACATATTAGACGAGCACACTTATTCTGAAGACGTTGAAGTCTGCCCAGGTCCTGTTTACTGATGACCCCAAGCAAACATCCACCATAGTCAAGCCTGGATAGCACAAGTGCTCTAACAACATTATGACAAGTGTCTTTATTTAAGTACCCCCTGATGCGATTGAGGTTGTAAATTTGCCAATTGAGGGTACGACACAATGTCCTGAACCGTACTCTAATTTGATTAAAAAGTAATTTTGAGCATTTCTAAATTTTGACGCGCGCGTACGTACGCGTCATGATGCGCGTGCGGATTTTGTTGACATTTTATGTTGACCCATGACCTGAAGTTAATGTGTGTCGAATATGGTTTATTTTTGATGACTCGTTATGAAGATATGATCGATAATGTGATTTCACAAAATGGCGCCTGGATGACGTCACGATGACCTGATGACCTTGAAAAAGATAGGGGCACTTGACCTTGGTAGGCCTGATAACTGACGAAAATTTGAAGAAAATTGATCCAGTTGATTTTGAGAAGTCCCGGTCACAAGAAATGGGGAGAAAAATAAAAATAAAGAATAAACTAGAAATTTAATTCGTCACTGAAGACGAATTAGGTGGTCTGTCTTTCACTGTGGCAAATTGCTTTGTCAGGTGTGATAATATTTCTGCAAGATTATAATCATAATGTTGACGACAATGATGATAAGATATGGTCATATAAGTGATGACAATGACGATAATGATATATTGATAATGATGATCATAATGACAATAATGATGACAATAACCACGATAACCTAAGTGGCATAGCGCCCCTACAGATTCAATTTTATGGGCGATTTTTCGAAAAGTGCTTGAAATGGCATGAAACGTTTGCAAAATGAATTTGGGACGATTTGGATCATTTCTAAATTTCGCACGGACGCGCGGACGTACGCGTACGCGCGCGTTTAACGAAATGACCTTGACTGGAATGACAGTGACCTTAACCATGCCAAATATGAAATAGAAATGACATTTCGTTATGAACATATGACCATAAGTTGATTTTCACAAAATGGCGCCTGGATGACGTCACAATAACCTGATGACCTTGAAAAAGATGTGGGAACTTGACCTTATTAGGACATTTGAGAATCCCGTTTTTCGTCTACGTGTTATCTCTATTGGAAATATTTTGGTCCAGTGGTAAAGCACTTGCCTCCCATTCCGGCGACCCAGGTTCGACTCCCGGTGGGTCCATTTTTTTTTTTTTTTTTTTTTTTTTTTGGCCTTTCATTCTACCATCTTCTTCGACTATTATAACATATACCATCACAAACAATGTAATAAACTGCCTAATTTTGCGTGTTATGTCTATTGAAAGTAGTGTGCAGTAGTTTGTGTAGAATCCCATTCCCTGTCGTGTATGCCTTAAAGCTAAGGGGATAATCTTCCACATGTCCTGCAATATCAAATCGTCCAGTTCGTTATCCCGATTTCTCCAAATCGGCTTAGTCAATTTTCTTCATATTTTCGTCAGTCATCAGTCCTAATAAGGTCAAGTTCCCACATCTTTTTCAAGGTCATCAGGTTATTGTGACGTCATCCAGGCGAATGAATGTATATTTTGTCATATTTTTGTTAAAAATACATGTACAATATTTTGTTCATTTATAACTTTGTACACTTATATTGAAAGTTGGAAGTAAATGTCTTTAAATAGAATTGAATTGAACATGGATAATCTAAGCAACTTTATGGGGTCAAATCTCATATGGGGTGACTATTTTGGGACAGGCTCTTGGCGTACATTGTTAGTATGCATCAGTTGACAAGCTATGGGCCCCTCTATTTTCCACGGTTTGCTTCATTTTCAGATTGATTTATTTTTATATGACCTCTCTTTGTCAACCAGGCATGTTTACAAATTTATTTCCATACAATAAATTCATTGCATATTCACAAAATAGAAGAAAAGCATTCAACCCATGTGTCTATGGTTTAAACGTTGGCGTCTCACCGGGGCCCAAGAAGGGGTAACCGTTCTACTTGTAATAAGTTCTCTTTTCCCCTTCTAATTAGTGCCCTTTTTCAAATCTAATAAGTGTCCCTTTTTCTTTTCATTTAATGCCTTTCCCCCTCCTAATAAGTGCCCCTTTTTACTTCTGATAAGTTCCACTTTTCCTTTCCATGAAGTCCGTTTTCCCCTCTTGATATTTTTGATTAACTCATGAATGGTAGATTTCAGCATTTCAGCAAGCTCCTCTATTATGTCTTGTCAAACAGTTGCAGATGGACAATGGGTGTGTTTACATAATCATGACAATATCATTTGATTACTTTTGAGAAAGCATCACTATTTTCACAATTTGGTGTCAAATGATCATTTGACACTAAAATGCACTCCAAAAAAGTAAATTACTCAAAATTGTACTATGTTAATTTAAAATGAAATGAGACACTTTGTAGTTATCAAGGTTGTAATGCCAAAAAATATTTTTTTCTCTACATCCAGATTATTTTTGGCAGCAAAGCTTGGTTTAAGGGTACTTTGGTGTATTTTTAGGGGCGTGTTATACACCCCCTCCCTGATGGAAACTTTTTCCAGTTTTTATATTTTTGTAATGTACACCCATACCTCTCAATTCTGACAAAATTTGTTCCGTAAGCCTTGAGGGGGTAAAAATTACCCCACTTTTTAGGGGCCGAGTGACTACCCCTCCCGACTTAAAATTTGGTCAATTTTTGTGTTTTGGTAGTGTATAGTCATACCATTTCTTTCTGACAAAATTTGGCGCATATGTTACATGGGTTGAAATCGGCCCGACTTGGGTGCCCTTTTGTTTGGGGGGGGGGGGGGGGGGGGCTCTGGGGGCCAAACCGGGCAGCTTCGTTCAGGCTGACAAGCTTTTGTGAATAGCTATAGATGTGTGTCCTCCAACTATGTATGTACCACATGAATGTATATTTTGTCATATTTTTGTTAAAAATACATGTACAATATTTTGTTCATTTATAACTTTGTACACTTATATTGAAAGTTGGAAGTAAATGTCTTTAAATAGAATTGAATTGAACATGGATAATCTAAGCAACTTTATGGGGTCAAATCTCATATGGGGTGACTATTTTGGGACAGGCTCTTGGCGTACATTGTTAGTATGCATCAGTTGACAAGCTATGGGCCCCTCTATTTTCCACGGTTTGCTTCATTTTCAGATTGATTTTATATGACCTCTCTTTGTCATCCAGGCATGTTTACAAATTTATTTCCATACAATAAATTCATTGCATATTCATGAAATAGAAAGAAAACATTCAACCCATATGTCTACGGTTTACTGGCGTCTCACAGGGGGCCAGGAACGGGTGACTGCCCACAATCAATTGGCGGTAGAGAAGAAGTGAAAATAATTGCTTCTCTTGCTTGTTTCGGGTCTCTGACGATAGACATTTTTCCAATATCATGACACGATGATTACGAATCTAGTTCCCCTCCTGATAAGTGCCCCTTTTCAAATCTGATGAGTGCCCCCTTTTTACTTCTGATAAGTTCCACTTGGGAAGTCCAACTGTCACTGATAACTCAGTGTCCAATAACAGATGTGGTAATGAGCATGATCAATTTGATTAATTCAGGAAACATTTGAATCATAATTATTTGGGACTGTACATGTATTCACATTCTCTTTATGCATTTTCCAATGTTATTTGTGAAATAAGTGTGCATCACTTGTCTTAAATTAGACACTGTGTTTCATAACGTAATCTTTTCTTTACTACTTCAAATGTTTATAGAAATGTTCATGACATACTAAAGCATACCAAAATTTGCCAGGATGTATATCACATGTCCCTGTGGCGAAATTGGGAAAATAATCATCATACAAGAACATCCTCTATATACTGCTAACCATCATGAAAATAGAGTGAAATGTGATGCTAACGGATTATGGGTTTTAGGTCTTATGGTATTGGTGATTAGAAATGTCCCTTGAATCAATCCAATGATACTAGGTGAAACGAACCGTACATAACATGCATAAAGGCCTACATGTACATGCAGGGGCAGACTAGGACTAACATTGTGATTGAAATTTTTGATGTGAAGGCCCACTTAACTTATTTCAACCGGCCCTCAGACCACAAATCAACCGGCTCTCGAGGCCAAAGTATCGTGCGGCTTGTTAGGAACACTCCCGAAAATCCTCATTGCCTGTTCTTGCCTGCATATGCTCTTTGTAAAATTGACCAGTGCTCAGTCATCGATGATAATATTTCTGGGGCAACCCGTGAAATTAAAGAAGAGATTATCAATTACACTTTTCCTTTGCTTTTAGGAAATTAGAGCTTGAATATAGGTTTCCTTTTTATGGACACACATACACACACACCTTCACACACACACCCTCCCATATACATGTACATGTATATAAAGTTAACAACAGTTTCGCGAGTTTATATAAGCTTGGTTAACTCGAATGCATGCGCTCAGCTGGGCCTGGGGTGGATTGGAACCGGATTGGAAGCAATGGGTAAGGCCCGGAGGAATTAAGCACCTGGAATGAAACTCCTTTAGAACTTTTCACCAAAAATTATATGCTTCGAACGGGCCAGAACGGCCGGAAGGACGGAATGAAAAAAAAAGCGGAGCTTTGGAACGGTTTTCTGTCTTCTTTTTCCCAACAAGCAAAAAAAAATGGTATGCTTTGGAACGAAATTTGAGTGTAAAAATGGGGGTCTCCTAGGCGGCACATACCCACCGCACAATATATACTGAGTGCCCCCCCCCCTCGGGACTGAAAGATATCCATGTTTTGTGCTGTTGCCTGTTGGAACTAAAGCCCTTTCAGATATATCTATATCTATATTCTCTATATAATGATGCAAAATTATTCGCCTAATTTAAGCTTCAAATTTGTTGATTGTATATCTAATCCATGGTTTTGACAGTAACATGTCGTTTTTCCGAAGGTTCATAATTCTGAAGGTTCGTTTTTCCGAAGGTTCGTATTTCCGAAGGTTCGTTACTCCGACGGTTCGTAATTCCGAAGGTTTATAATTCCGAAAAGGAAAAAGGGTTCAAAACTCGGAAAATGAAATAGGGTTCATAATTCCGAAAATGAAAAGGGGTTCATATTTCCGAAGGTTCGTAATTCTGAAAAGTTATGTAGGACACTATTGCATTTTCTGAATTACGAACCTTCGGAATTATGAACCCTTTTTCAATTTAGGAATTATGAACCCTTTTTCATTTTTGAAATTACGAACCTTTGGAATTATGAACCTTCGGAAAAACGTGTACCCCCCGTTTTGACGAGGGAAAAAAATTTGCAATCGAATTCTGATTAAATTTTGTTATGCATCTTTTTATTTGCAATCCATTTCTAATTACTTTATGTGATGCATCTTTCTACCCTTTCCAAAACCGGGAAATATATATATATATATATATATATTCAACACCACTGAATGGCACAGATTCTACACCTGTGAACGGCACATTTCATATATTATATATTTAAGGACAATTAGTATTTTGCAACAACCATATTCCATTCATACATATCAAAATATACCTGTAGCTATATATATTCTCTCTTTAATGATATAATGATGCAAAACTCTTCGCCTCATATGAAATTCGTGTTTGTTCATCATTTATCCTTCCTAAGGTTTTGACAAGGGATTAGAGTTGCAATCCAACTCTGATTAATTTTTAAGATGCATCTTTTCGCCCTTTTCAACACTAGGAAATATACTATTAAGCAGGTTCGGCATCAAGATTGCTGAATGCTGAAGGATACTCATGTTTTACATGGTTGGAACTAAAACCATTTGAATATATTCATATATTCTCTACATTGTACATAATGATATAATGATGCAAACTTCTTGGCTTTGAAAGCTTCATGTTTGTTCATTTTACATTTTTCTTTGGTTTGAAAAGGGATTAAATTTTGCAATCCAGTTCTGATTCTACCCTTTCCAAAACTATGGGAAATATTTTTGCTGTATATCTTCAAAGGGCTGTTAGTGTTTTGCAAGAACCACATTCCATGTTTACTGAGATTTAGCTTCAGTACTGTAGATTATTAAATGCTGAAGGATATCCATGTTTTGTATTGTTTCCTATTGGAACTAAGGCCACTTTAGATATATCGGTATCTCTACATATTCTCTGTATTCTCTATATACACTGATATAATGTTGCAAAAATATTCGCCTAATATAAGCTTCATATTTGTTCACTGAATAACTTTTCCATGGTTTGGACAGGGTATTAAATTTGCAAACCGATTCTGATTAATTTTTGTGAGGCATCTTTTTACCCTTTTCAAAACTAAGAAATAGATTTTCCCCCCTGTATATCTTTACAGGACAATTGGTATTAAGGTTTCAACTAAATTGCTGAATGCTGAAGGATGTTCGTCATAACCATTTAAGAAATACCTGTCTATAATGGTCTATATAATAATGATGCAAAATTCCAATACTTTTGTAACAGAAGTCGAGCATATACTTCGACCCATCGTGATTGCCTGAAGTTCTCTGATTTTTCACGATCCTTATTTCATGCATTCCCATGTTACTCGCTGATTGATTGATTTGATATAGGTGTGTATCACCGCCAGTATTAATTTCTGTGTAAAAACATATGTATGCATGTCTGACTCTCTTTTGTAAAATACATGCATCCATGTATATTATATAGTGATATTTATTAGTTCTAATACCACCTGTGCTGGATGATCATTATGATGTTTATTTTAATTTTTTTTTTTTAGTATTAAACATTGCTATCCAAAACAGATGATGTTGTGATATAAATATATTTTTTTCTTTTCATAACTAGAAAATGACAAGTAAAATGATCCTTGGTAATTTTGCAAACCTCTTAGGTCAATTTCTTCTTAAATACTACACTTAACTATTATTAATGGAAAGTATTAATTTATAAGGAGATTAGTGAATGGTATCTCAGTCCTATGGAATAGATCGCTTCGGTAATGTATGCAAATTTTATACATACCTTTCAAACAAGGGTTTTCTTGACAACCTGAAAGCTTGCCGGACTTAGCAACAAGTAATGTATGCAAACTGGATTCCAAGCCTTGAGGCTCATTTATAAAAAGCAGGTTAATGGAATAGCTCGTCACTAGGTGCTCAGAGAAGAAGTGTGCATAAATTTGTATACATTACAGAACCGGTCTATTGGGTTTGATTTTCTTGTTAATGCTACATTTTATAGGCCCGAGTGTTTGCTAACTCAACCATTACATTGAGTGCCGGGCTATATTATTGAAGTATATAAGCTAAATGCCTCATGCCTTTCTTCTCATGCAGATATGTACGCTGATCCAAATTCCTCGTTTTGTTAATTGTATTCTCGGTATGTAAGCTATCCCTGTTACTATATATATGGGTGACGTGCACTATCCCACATAAATAAACAATATCTATATTGTTGAAATGCAGTGTGCTTTAAATTTATGCATGCATATGAACAACTGATTTGTTGATGGCCTTCGCTTACTTATTTTCTGCCTTGACATTACTATTATTATATACTTTGTTGTGATGCAAATGATTTAACACACTATGTGATGGAATATGTCAAATGCTAAATCTTTTTTTGTTTTGCAAGTAGAGTTAATTTAAATTAACTCTCAATTGCTTTGTAAAACTGACCGGTTAAAAAAAGCGCAATCCCGTATTTTATCAACATATTGAATGGTTATCATTCTAACAATTCTTAAGCATTCATCAGAATTGAGCTTATATTTGGCAGTGACTTTATTAACCAGACATCAGGCAACCATGATGATATACTTTTACAGTTGCTTAACCTTAAGTTTGATACTCGTTTTATATTTGAATGGAATTTCAGTATAATGATTCTTATATTTATGAATGAATTCGTTTTTCTTTTTCTGACCATTTATATTTTTTTTGTAACCTTTTATACACACATGTATATTCTGTGCAATTCGACCTTTGGTCCCCATAAGATTCCAATAAAGACCTTTTTCAATCCAATTCAATTTCTTTTTAAACAAATGCTTCCCAGGTGATACATTTCTTTTTAAATAGATCTTCAGTCTATTCTTATAGTAATGCAAAGACATATCAGATTCAGATTCAGATTCAGATATTCTATTGTCCAGTTGTAGGTAAACAGAGGCGTCGATTCGTTTGGTATAAATAATGTATTGGAGGGGCAGAGCATTGTTTGTTAACAATGCTCTGCCCCTCCAATGCTTTGTCTATTTCCAACGAATCGACGCCTCTAAACAAATGGAAATTTACATTGTTTACACTGTACAAGGAATACATAAAAGTTGGAAAAAATAATGTGATGTTTGGTTAATAAATCTTTATGTTCCGCATTTTCACATTTGTTTAGGAGGTCTCATACAATCAGACCATATATAATTAGATGATAATAATAATAAATCTGGGCAAGTGTAATTATTCTTATGAAGCAATACTTCAAATAGACCCCAAAATAAAGGTACAGTTCAACAAATTAATACAAAAAAAAAAATAAAAACAGCAAGAAAATTATGAAAATGAATCAGATCTAAGAAAAGATGTTTTTAAGTAAATTAAGGCTTTTTAAAAAGAAATGTTGGGTAGTTCTTAGAAAACAAAAGATCATATATATATATATATATATATATATAAAATAACGATAAAATTTTTGCTTAGTGAAACTTGTCTTTCTTCTTCTTCTTTCATACAAGAGAAGGATTATTCTGTGCAGTGGTGAAACGTGACTCCAGTCTATAGCTCCAGTCATTCGGACACTGTTATCACTTTTAACTTTTCTGTTATCCTTTCCCTCTTTTTTTTCTGTTTCTTTTTTCCAGATATTCTTTTGGGGGGATGTGCCCCCAGTCGCCTATGAAACTACGCCCCTCATTCTGTGTTTCTTATCTTGGTCGGAATAACGTGGCCTTCTTATTATGGCCCTGATTTTACTCCTATCAAGGACAGTTTATTATGGCCCTGATTTTACTCCTATCAAGAACAGTTTAAGGTCATAATTGTTGAAATGCAGTATAAATTAGACTCATTGAACAAGAAAAGATTCTTATAACATGAACGGGCTGTCTTGAAAAAAATATTAACACATTGTGGACCAGGGGCCGCGGAGCGTTTTTGAAAGTGGGGGGGGGGGGGGGGGGCTGATCTGATTTCACTCATGAAATGCACGAGCGTAAATCCAGTTCAAGGATTGGAGGGTATGATCGCAATACGAGGGGAAATTTCCAAAGTTTGGGGGCACCAATAAGGGCTATTTCTGGAAAAAAAGGGCACCCACAATGGGAAAAATATGCCATCTCTAAACATTGTCATATATACCCTACATTGTGAATACATTTATAAGGATTTCAATTATGTTTCTCTCGTACATGCTCTAATGTAATTTACTTAAGCATCAACTTTGCAGTTGGCTTTGATGACCTACATATTAATGTGCAAGCGAGAGAAGCGAGCGAGCAGTTTTTTAAGATCTGTGAGGCTGCATGGTGATCAATAACATCTTATAAAGAGGAAATACCCAGTTCTGAAAGGTGTTTAAAGACAGTCTCGGCATGAGAGACTGAAAAGACCTCTAATAAGTAACATAACTATATTAAATATAAATGTGACCACAAATTATGGAGCAAGAAAAAAGGGGCCCATATGATGAACGAAAGTGGCACTTATCAAAAAAGAAATGAAGCAGGAGTATATCATATTAAAAAAGAGCAAAGAGGATGAAACATGTAGTATTTGTCGCACATGAATATTGGTACGTTATACCAGAGGTGAAAAAGGTACTTATGAGAATGGAAAAGAGAGTTGTTTTTTTTTAAAGGATAGGGGCTCTTATCAGAAGGAATAATTGTACTTCTTAGAAAGAAAATGAGCCCGTGTCAAAATGGATTAAGGAGAACTTATCAGAGATGACAAGTGTCATTTAGCAGAAGGTGGAAGGGGCACTTGTCTCATTAGAACGGGTACCTCTCAAATTTGAATAGAGGCAATTGCCACAGGTGAAGATGCTGTTATCAGATGGAAAGGGGATAATTCTTGTATCTGAAAAGTGAGAATGGAAAAAAGCGAGCAAAAAAAATAAAAATCGCCAGCCATCCAAAAGTCGCTCGGGGGGGGGGGGGGGTTATGGGGTCCAGTTCCCCTCCATAATTCTCTGACAAGCAAAAAAAAAAAAAAAAAAAAAAAAAAAAAAGGTTTTCTGTTCTAAAAGGGGGGGGGGGGCGCACAATGCATTGTTTTCTTTCAAAAGGGGGAGCACGGGCCGGGATTGCCCCCCCTAAATCCGCCACTGTATATATTTATATATATATATATATATATATAGGGGAAAATGTATACGTTCATGGAAGAACAAAAATTTTACACATACATGGACTTGTGATTCACTTAAAATCTCAGGTTACTTGAAATTATACAGAATACAACTGAAAACATACCTTTGCGTTATCTGAAAAAAATGTATACATTCATGGACTCATAAAGAATTTATACAACTGAATATATACCTAATATACTAAAGATAAAAAGGAGAAAGAAAGAAAAAAAAGAGGAAAAAAATGAAAATGGGAGATAGAGAATGAAAACAGTGAGAAATAGACGAACCGGCACAACCCAACATAATACAGCACCCTTTCTGAACAAAAAGTTTCTATGGGAGAGAATATGGATTCTCCACAATATATTAAACATACCCTTGAACAATTATCCCCTCAGACCTACTGTACTGCCAGGACATTTTTTTCTCTCTTCCTTTTCCTTTTCCCTTCCCTTTTCTCTCATTTTCACTTTTTCTTTTTGTTATTTTTTTTGCCATTCGATGGGGGGGGGGGGGAATTAATAATGTTCACTGAAATATCCCCCCCCCCCCCGCCAGGGCCCGGATGGACACCTCTGAATGGAAGCTAAGCAAAATGCCTTTTAATCACTATAAAGGGCAATCTTATTTCCCGGAATAGATACTAATTAATGACATGGCATATGTCCAGTTTGTTTGGATTGGCTGGACCATGACCTACGCGTAGGCCTACTTGTTTACAGCTTTACAGGAATCATATCAAGAAGTTATCACAGTTAACTCGTTGATCATATCCATGCAGGAATGCAGACGTTCTCCATGTCTCCAAGGAGGTACACTTAGGCAAGCCTAGTAGGCCTACATGTACCTCCTTGGCTGGAAGGGGTCTGCATGGGAGCCGCCACCAGACAAATTTCCCTGTGAATTCTGAACCGTCTCGTAGTATTACGCTGCTTTCAAACTTTTATGAGACTATAATTATTCACTCTTTTTTGGATTTTATGTATACTATATTCATTCTTTTTTGGGATTTTAAAGACAAGGAGTTATCACAGAACAAAATGGAAAAGTGCCTAAGACTGTTTATCTTAAAGCAAAAGCAAAAAAGACAGGGCCTGTACCTCCCCCCCCCCGATTTTTTTTAAAAAATACATGTATAATCGAAGCAGGGATTTCGTTTTAGATAAAAAAAAATGTCTAGATTTGCACTCGATGGGTAAAAAATTATTTTGATACAGTTTCATATATCAAGAATAGATCAATTATGAAATATAGAATCCAAAACAACACTAGAAACAAAATAGCAAAATTTGGGAGCAGCCAGCTCAGCACCGCGGCGGCCGTACGGCTGGTGAAAAATAAATTGATTCCTAGTTCTTCGTCCCCTCCTTTTTTCGGCCCTCTCTCTTTTACTATTTGATATTTTTGTTACGAAACGAATTTTTAAAAAAGAGATAATAAACCCGAGGACATCTAGACAACGAAGTAACAAAACAAAACAAAACAAAACAAAATCAACATAATAGTATTACAGTCTTATCTTGTTTTCAGGCTCTGTTCAAGAACAAATACAATTATAATACAGAAAAAATGTGCTGCAATTAGCCAGCATCATTCGTAAGCCCCTCTGTACAGGAAAATATTAATGAAATAACCTGGAACCCCTCCTGAAAAGCTACGTTAAGGTATTTTATCGATGAAGCAAAAGGGTTTTTCTATTTGCTCATTGAATTTAGGGCAAAACATGTAGTTTGTCGCCGATCTCTCATTCTTCACAGTCAGTGCATAATCTAGCATGATTGTTTTCTCAGGCCGTTTGTGCCTTCTTGTTTCTTTTACTTAAACAGGCTATTAATTGCAAGGTACATTATACCAAAACAAAATGTAACAGATCATGAAATTTTCTTAATATTCGCGAAACTCATTCTGGGATCTGGGTGGCTGATGGACCTCAACATCCTCAATACATGTCTGAACTTGGATAGGCCTTTCCCTCTCATCTTTACAAGGAGCATTCTGAAAGTTTGTTTTTCTCCTATTCCGTTTCTGAGTACCTCTAAGCTGGAAATAATAGATCAGGACAAACAGGGGCGGATCCAGGATTTTGAATAAAGGCCGGGAGGGGGGCACACTAATGCAGGATTGTCAACTTTGGGAAACTGCTTGGAGGGAGATCCATATTTTTTTGGTCTCGCTAGCCCGGGGGGGGGGGGGGGGACCAAAAAAAAAGGGGGAAAAATTCGCCAGCCCTCCAAAAGTCGCTCAGTCGGGGGGGGGGGGGGGGTGTATGGGGTCCAGTTTCCCTCCATAATTCTCTGACAAGCAAAAAAAAAAAAAAAAAGTGGGGGCACAATCGAAAATAAGGGGGGCACAATGCATTGTTTTCTTTCAAAGGGGGGGGGGGCACGGGCCGGGATTGCCCCTCCCCCCTAAATCCGCCACTGAGGACAAACAAAAACTGAAAAGATCAGAATACTCTTGCATTTTGTTTCCTCAACTTTGTCTGAAAGTCATTTTGGCAAGAGATTAGTACATTCAACAAATGTGTGTGGAAAACCCCTACCGTCATGCCTTTTGCATAAATTCAAAAGCCATGGCAGAAATTTTGTAAGAAAACTTGGCTGTAATAATCACAAGGTCATCAGGTTATCGTGACGTCATCCAGGCGCCATTTTGTGAAAATCAAGTTCTGGTCATATCTTCATAACGAAATGTCATTTCTCTTTCATATTTGGCATGGTTAAGGTCACTGTCATTCCAGTCAAGGTCTTTTCGTTAAACGCGCGCGTACGCGTCCGTACGCGCGTCCGTGCGTGCGCAAAATTTAGAAATGATCCGAATCCTCCCAAATTCATTTTGCACACGTTTTATGCCATTTCAAGCACTTTTCAAAAAATCGCCCCTAAAAGTGAACCTGAATGGGCGCTATGCGATCATCATAATCATCATCACCATCATTATATCATTATCATCATCATAATCATCACCATTATCACCATCATTATATCATTATCATCACCGTAATCATCACCATTATCAACATCAATCATCATCACCATCATTATCATCACCATCATGATCAACACCATTATTATTATACCATCACTATCATCGTTATATCATAATCATCACCATCATTATATCATCATCACCATCAATCATCACCATAATCATCACCACCATTATCATCATCACCATCAATCATCATTATCACCATCATCATTGTCACTCTCTCCACTTGTGACATATATATGACCATCTTATCATTGCCGTCGACCCTATCATGATTACTATCTTGCCCAATCATCATATCTTACAATTTGCCAGTTAAAGACAGACCACCTAATTCGTCTTCAGTGACGAATTAAATTTCTAGTTATTATTATTCTTTATTTACGCCACTTTTTTGTGACAGTGATTTCTCAAATTCGGCTCACTCACTTTTCATCAAATTTCTGTCAGTTATCAGGCCTATCATGGTCAAGTGCCACGAAATATTTCAAGGTCATCAGGTCATCGTGACGTCATCCAGGCGCCATTTTGTAAAATCACATTATCGATCATATCTTCATAACGAGTCATCAAAAATGAACCATATTTAACACACATAAACTTCCGGTCAAGGGTCAATGTAACTTGTTAGCAAAATTTGCGCGCGCATTATGACGTGCACGTACGCGCACGTCAAAATTTAAAAATGCTCAAAATCATCTCAAATTCATTTTGCACACGTTTCAGACCATTTTAAGCATTTCAAAATATTCCGTCCGTGCGCGTCCGCGCGCAGCGCGTACAAAACCTAAAAGCGCCGTTTTTTCGCATGGATTGTATTCCTTACACTATTCTTGACAATTTCTAACTATTAACAGTCATTCTCGACCTTCCATAATGTCACACGCGCGCGTCAAACTTTCAAATTCGTGCGCGCGTCAATGGGCAATATAATGTAAAATGTGGTAAAAACATGCCTATATGGAATCCACCATAGCTCGTCAGAATGTGTGGCTACCCCTCAATTTTTTTACATTTTCTGAAAGCCTATGAGTTGGAGATATGAATTCATGAAAAAAATTGGGGGTCAATCGATCGGAATGTCGTCATATTTGCATATGAACTCAAAAATTCGATTTTGAAAAAATGACGTCATAATTTTTGTATTCATTTGACAATATTTCAGTAATAGGTTGTCGATTTTCTTCCAAATTTTGATATGTTGTAGCTGAGACAATTCTCTACAAGATCAGTTCCACGATTTTTCATTTTGACAAAGGGATCATGGCGTATTTTTACGATTAAAGGAGGCATGTCAATTTTTCACATTTTGCGTGTATTCTCTATGGGAGATGACTTTTTCTCAAATCTTGATTCTACATTCCCGTCTTCTTTGAGCAGTATCTCTGTTATTTCTGCTCGATTTTCTTCCAAATTTTAGTATGTTATAGCTGAGACTATAAGCTTTTACAAATGTGCCCTCCAATTTTTGATCAGATGTCGGGATCATGCCCCTTTTTTAGTACAAAATGTCATTTGAGAATCCCGTTTTTCGTCTACGTGTTATCTCTATTGGAAAACTTTTGGTCTATTGGTAAAGTACTTGCCTCCCATCCCGCCGACCCAGGTTCGAATCCCGGTGGGTCCATTTTTTTTGAAATTTTTTTTTTTTCTTCTTTTTGCCTCATATTTTACCATTTGCTTCGACTACTGTAACATATAAAATCACAAACAATGTAACAAACTTTTTTATTTTGCCTGTTATGCCTAATTGAATGTAGTTTGTGTACAACCCTATGCAAAATCTGATTGCCTGTCGTGTATTAAACCTATGGGTTAATATCCCATGTATAATGCAATATGAAATTGCCCGATTTTCTTTGACGCAAGTCTCCATCCATTTTCAACATAATCAGGAATATTATCTTGCACAAATATTATCACATCTTAGCAATTTTACCAACGGGTAGACAGACCACCTAATTCGTCTTCAGTGACGAATTAAAGTTCTAGTTATTATTATTATTATTATTATTATTGTTATCATTATTATTGTTATCATTATTATTACTACTACTACTATTGTTATTATCATCATTTTGAAGTTGCTCCAAATTCTGTAATTGTTTTGAATTCGTTTTAGATCGTTGTTAGTTCGTTTCATCCAGCCACAGAGAATCTGTTCGCATGGTTCGTGGGGGATTTTGTGCGTATTTGTGCGTATTCGGACTTACAGCCATTCGTTCGCGTTCGTTTCTTCAGTTCGTTATACGGTAGTGTGAACTTGTGAAGGCCCCCTCAAGAGATACCAAACAGGTATATCCTTTGCTATTCAGAATGATTACCCAACTTAAGTGACGCGCTGTCGTCACCGTCCTGCACGGGAAAGGAATAGAGAAAAATTCGTTTGCGTTTACTAGATCAACATCTCTTGACTTTATTCATACATCTGACTGATTAATCGTTCACACGCTAGAGTTAAACTTTTAGGAGAGATTCAACGAATGAATTCAAGTAATCTTTCGAGCAATTTACATGGAAGTATAGAAATATGGGTGTAATGCATACAGCTCTACTCTTATACTTTACGCTGTATTTACAACCAGGAGATTGTTTGTCAGAGGTAAGTTTCCTAATTCAAGTTTACAAGAGGATTGGAAACACACAGAGATACAGAGAGAGAGAGGGAGAGCGATAGAAAGAGAAAGAGAGAGAGAGAGAAAGAGAGAGAAAAAGAGAGAATGACATTGCAATATTGGAAACCTCTGTCTAGACATCACCATATGTGTACGTCCAAAGATCCCGCACATATTAATTTTTTTAGGAAACTGATACATGTATTAGATCCATTACTTTTCATATCGAACAAATTTGTTCCAAAGGGAAAGCACAATTTTAGACTACAATATTGAATATACTAGATATGCGTTCTTGACATTTTCGACAGTTCACAACTTCAGAAAATGTAGAATCAGGGTAAACTGAAGAAATTCACCTAAAACACTGAATCAATGACTTTTTAGCATTTGAAAACCAAGTGCGTAGGCTTATGGTCCCCCATAATAGAATAAATTTTGTTTCGCATTACAATTCTGATAACATCTTTTCTACAAATTTCCAGACCCTTGTGAATAATCTTTTTTCAAAGTTTGTTTTGAACATGTACGCATCTTAAATTACACGTTTTTAAACAAAAGATGTTATATATGCCACCTGATAACCACATGCCAATTATATAATCACATGTAAACATGAATAATCCAGCTTCTGCTGCTCTTCATGTAAACTGGTGAGTGGGCCTACTTCGTGTTTCTAATATATGATGCACAAAGCACCACTGAATTAAATCTAATTGAATTGAAACATGATCTTTCACAATTCCAAAGAAAATTTCGTCACACGACAATCTGCCCATTTACGGTACAAGAATTTCGAAATCTTATTTCTTTAAGACATTGAATGTTCGAGAAGTTTGGTCACGCAAAAAATCACACCACCCTGACTGAGACATGAGTGAAAACAGAGACAAGAGTGTTTTTTTTTTGAAAGTATATGTCAAAGTAAATACTCAAATGACCAGAACAGAAAGGGGGGGGGGGGGGGGGAGGAGGAGAAAAGAGAGAGTAAAAAGGAGAGGGGGAAACTCGGAACGTGAAAAGAAGACTCTATGCGACCCCCTCCTAGACCCTCACCCTATTTAATGACCTTGTTAATTGGCATTTCATCCACTCTGTAATGTCTGTACCCCCTCCCCCCTATGATGCAAGTGCCCTCTCGATGTCTAGACCAGTGGCATATCTACAGGGGGCAAGGGGAAACGTGCCCCTGGCGGCCCTTGAAGGGGACGCAAAAAAAAAAAAAAGCAAGAGGGAAAGAGAAAAGGGAGAAAAGGAACAAATATTGGAGCCTCATAGTTAAATTGCGTCCCCAATTCAGGATAAAGTGCATAGAAAATAGTGTTTTTAAAGGATTTAAAAGGGCAAAATTTTCTAAAGCTCGGGAGGTTTGCTCCCTCGCATAATCATGTCTTTCAGGATGACGTATTCAGATTGTGCGCCCCCAGCGTAGGATATTGTGCGTAAGTAGCGTTTACGCAGGGTTTCAAATTCGCCTAGTTGCTTTACTGCCACAACGTATAATATTCATCATGAGAATCTTGTTCAGTTTTGTGCCCCCCCCCATAACACATGACAAAGAGCATAAATTAGCAATTTCAAAGGTTCACCTTAACTTTCGATCGTCTTGCTATATACTTGTACCTCGAATATATTTATTCAGGTATTTCGTTGATTTTGCGTCCTATAATTAGAGGAAGAAATGACTATAACAGGAATTTTCAATGTTAACAATTTTAAAAATTACTTTAAAGATAGGTTGCTGCGCTTCCTTTTTCTTTGAGGGTAACATGAATTAGAAATTGCATTTCTGATGGGTAAATTGCACAAAGAATTACCGCTCAGTCGCTTTGCTACCTCGCTTGTAGTTATATGAAACTTTGGCTGCCAGTCCCTGTGTAAAAGCATTAAATCGTTTTCACGTAATGTCATATTTCCTGAATTAAAGGCGGCAATTGGAAATTAATCTTATTTAAATTTTTAAGTTGTTAAGTTTGTCCAGCGGGGGGGGGGGGGGGGGGGGGGGGGATACAATTTTGTTTTTTGGGCCAGGGCGCCATAATTCCTAAAATACGCTACTGGTCTGGACCCACGCTACGCAATAATTCCTCATGTATGGATACGCATATATATATATATATATATATATATATATATATATATATAAATATATGTTATTTATAGTGTACATTCAGTTTTATTTTTCTCGGTACCATGTAAATTTCTACTGGTTTCTACAATAAAGTAATACTTCTTGCGTCGATTTTTGAGCTTACAGTTCAGGCTGATGAATGCTAAATCAATCGATAATTGACATTCCCAACCGGGAACACTGTAGTTAAAGGGCAGAATATTTGTTTAACCGGACAGATATTCCCAAATCATACTGTACATGTACTCTTATGCTTTTCAAAGCTAGATGCACCAAGAAAAATATCCTATGAACACATATTTTGGGATTGTGATGATGTCAAAGCTTTATGGCAGAGGGTGATTGAAAAATTTAGTTTAGTAAAGCTTCAAAATGCAGAGTGGAAAGATATATATGTGGGAATTACTGGAAAGGACTTTGAAATCAAAATTTGTAATACAGTATTCTTTTTAATAATAAAAATACATGATTTTCAGGTCAAGGTCAAAGGGTGTAGTTACTGCTCAGGAGGAAATTTTTCAAAGGATAGTAGAACAGTAGTAGAAGAAAGGGCGATAGCCAAGAAAAGGAACAAGTTAAACAAGCATTTGTTAAAATGGGAGAAGTTATATGAAAACTGCAGGATTAAGGGCAGTAACCATGAGTGAGTGAGAGAGAGAGAAAGAGAGAGAGAGAGAGAGAGAGAGAGAGAGTGTGTGTGTGTGTGTGTGTGTGTGTCTGTGTGGGAGTGTGAGTGGGTGTGTGTGTGTGTGTATGTGCTTGAAGGAAGGGGGGGGGGGGTATAGGGGGTGGGTGCAGGGAGGCCAGTACAATGTATATGCCATTATATGTATATTGTTTCCCATGTTCATGGAGGAGGGGGGGGGGGGGCTATTTTATGAAAAGATTTCATTCACTGCTTTCTTTATAGTTTTGAATTTCAGTTACTACATGATAATGTGCTTTATTTGGTATATTCTTTCATTGAACTGTCGATTTATGATCTATGTATAATTATGAGTGGAATCAAAATAAGATCATTGAAAAAAAAGTGTTTGATTATTATCTTGTGTTACATGTTAATTGATTGATTGATTGACTGGTTGGTTGGTTATTTGATTGTTTTGGGGGTTGATTGATTGATTGATTCATGATTGATTGATTGATTGACTGAATCAGTGTTTGATTGACTGATTGATTGGATCAGTGTTTGATTCTGAATTATCAAATTTCTGTTCTTGAATAATGGTGACATATTAAAACCATGCCATACCCAGCACAAATCCCAACCATAATAACTTATCATCAATTACCACAGATCAACAGCGGGTAATGCTTTTAAAACTTCCACAGTCATATTATGATCATTGATGCATAAACTTTTGATCACGTAACACCATTCATACACCGCACAAACCCATATCCATCATAATCTATCATAAACTCATCATAAGCAATTTTTAAGCTGGAGAACTTCACATCTCAGCCGAAAATTGACAGTGAATTCCTGCGCAACCTACGTCCTTTACAAAAGTGGGCAGTGCTCACCTAAGCATGAAATATTTTTGGACTTTTTGGTGTCATATGATAGAAGAGATCTTCAGGTGTCCATATATTTATAATTTTTCCGCAAATTCACTAAATTTTTTATTTGGGGGCCGTTTTAAAAGTGTACCGTTTCCGAGGGACACTCGGTGGATCGTTACGCCGTATTAAATACGTTCATATTATTTAGGATTGCGGTCTACAAAAGCCGATCATTTCGCTTTAACAGTTCTTTGGTTGAAACTTGATGATAATGGCAACACTATTTCTACTTTATAAAAGAGTTTAATGAAATGAGTACAAATATCTTAAAGCATTATTCATAGGTCAAAAAAAAAATATCACGCAAAAGAAATATGCAGTGACTATACCATACGTCCTTTCCTCTTTGTTCCGATTGTTCTCTTTTCTAAAGGTATTAGGGTGTGTTCTCAACAAAAAAAAACAAACAACAACAACAACAAATTGGAAAGTTCGATCTCCGCCCCTTTGTGTTTTCATGGTTTTGCACATTTCGTACTGACGTCAACTTTGTCGAGAGATTATAACGGCTCATTGAGCGTAATATTAAAGGCCGGAAGCTTGAGTTCTGGGAAAGGTGAAAAATCATTTGTGAGCTTTCTGATTCCTTTTATGACACTTAATTGGAAGAGCATCATAGTAGATATGTCCCCTGAAAAGAATTTCTCTTCAAATGCCCTTATATTCGAAATATGACGAAAAGTAGCTGAAGTGTTTCGGGCCGAACATTCATGTCACATCTGTGTGCAGTCCCATATACCCATATCACTTTGATGATTCCCAAACCTCACAGTATACACCAGTCCTTATGTAGACATGATCAATCTTTCCCAATTGCTTCCAGGCAGATTCTTTCACAATGTAATCGTATGACCAAAACTCACCTTCATCTTAAAAGAAATTCTCTCTAACAGGTCTTTGGTGGAAACTTGATGATAAGGGCAACATTATTTTGCAGTTTATAAAAGAGCAAGGGAACTGAATAATTTGGTATAGGATAACAAAAAGAAAGCAAAGTAAAGAGGGCAACAGGTTGGCAGATGTTTAAAGAGAAAGGAAAGTAAAATAGAGAGGGATAGGTAGAGAAAGTGAGACAAACAGAATGTAAAATCAAAGAAAAAAGTGAGAGAGAAACATAAAGATGGAGAAAAAAACAGAGAGAGAGAGAGAGAGAGAGAAGAGAGAAAAATCAGGACACCCACAGAACAAATTTAATAAAATGAGTAAACATATTTTAAAGCATTATTCATAGGTCAAAAATATCACGCACATCCCCCGAGTAACCAAGAGATCCAGGAGATGGAAACCCTGGATTTCCAGGGAAATCAAAGCCATGATCTCATTGAAGGGCAAATTCTTCAGGAAAGCTAAAAGGTCAAACATAGCAGAGGACTGGCTGTCCTTCAAGAATATTCGGAACAAGACAAAATATGCCATCAGATCATCTTACAGTCTCTATGTCAATGACCTCTTCTCTCTTCCCGATAATAGGAAGCGGTTTTTCGCGTTCATCAGAGAGCATAAAAGGAACGCTCCTCCGCCAGTTCTTGTTGTTGATGATGAAGTCTTTAGTAGACCCCACGACATCGCAAGTAAGTTCCTCAGCTGTTTCCAATCATCCTTTTCAGAGGAAAGATGTGTGCCAGCTATTCCACCGAAATGTGACTTTCCGATCGAATGCTTGCAGTCATTTGACATTTCGACCAGTGATATCTACCGACTCATGGACTCACTTCAAGAGAATAAGGCCCCGGGGGTGGATGGATTGTCCCCTGTCCTGTTAAAGCGAACCGCCGCGGTGTCTTCACATATATTTCAGCGTATTTTCTCATT
This sequence comes from Heliocidaris tuberculata, assembly GCA_025618425.1. Lineage (NCBI taxonomy): Eukaryota > Metazoa > Echinodermata > Echinoidea > Camarodonta > Echinometridae > Heliocidaris > Heliocidaris tuberculata. The sequence continues at coordinate 16,126,697 of CM046848.1, forward strand.
GTCACTGTCGTCAGGCAAAGTTCCGGGATCTTGGAAGGAAGCGAATGTCTGTCCCGTTTTAAAATCTGGTGACAGGTCAGATCCCTCAAATTATCGACCTGTTGCGCTTACCTCAGTTGCCAGTAAGATGATGGAATCTCTTGTAGCGAGCGCAATTGAAAACCATCTCAGTACTAACTGCCCAATCACCAGCGTTCAGCATGGATTTAGAAAGCGTAAATCCTGTGTAACCCAAATGTTACATCTTACGAATGAGTGGCTTACCTGCTTGGAGGGTCCGCGATCATGTCCGGGTCGATGTAGTCTACTTGGACTTTTCTCGTGCATTTGACAAGATGCCCCACGACGTCTTGCTTCGTAAACTTTCTGAAAAGTTCAATATTGGCGGTAACCTCTGGGCATGGATGAAATCCTTTCTATGCGGACGACGCCATCGTGTCATATACAAAGGTTCCTTCTCGGAGTGGGCCCCTGTTCTGTCTGGGGTCCCTCAAGGGAGTGTCCTAGGTCCGCTTATGTTCAATTTGTTCATCAATGACATACCTGATAGCTTGGAATCACCATGTGCATTGTTCGCGGACGACACAGTCATCTATCGACCTGTCCGTGATATCACGGACTCTGCAATATTACAATGTGATCTTGACAGGGTTTCGCACTGGTGTGTTTCCAATGGAATGAAGTTAAATGTGAACAAAACGAAAGTGATGCGAATTTCATGTTCAAGGAAAAACGTCGCCGAACCAGTATATCATTTGAATGGAGCTCACATTGAGCCAGTCTTACAAACAAAATATCTAGGGGTGATTATCAATACCAAGCTGTCTTGGGATGATCACGTTGAATACATTACCCGCAGAGCCAATCGATTGCTGGGATTGATCACCTCCATGTCATCGGGCTTAGCAACTTCAGCTCTCCTGGCACTTTACAAATCTCTGGTACTTCCGATACTAGAGTACGGCTTACCTGCGTGGAACCCCACCAATAGGAATCTATGTGACAGACTTGAAAGTATTCAAAGAAGAGCCACTCGTATCATCCTGAAACAGTGCAGGCAGCAGATGCCCTATCCCGAGCGTCTAAGTCTCCTTAACTGGGTCTCACTAGAATCCCGTAGGAAATATTTACTCATTAATTTCGTTGCAAAAGCTCTCTACAACATTGTCGAGAGCAGTGATATTTCTTCGAAAATCAGAGTAATAGAAAGGAGACAAGAAGATATCAGGTTCCATCACCTGATGGCTCGTACGAAACGTTTAAGTGATTCCGCTATGTACATATTTCCTAGACTGTGGGACGAACTACCTAGGGACTTGCGCGTTGACTTTGTACTCTCTAAATTTCATACCTGGCAACTCAGGCTGAAAAGGCATATCTTCTTCGATTAACCTTTTCTTTTGAAGTCCCTGTTTAATTTACGAGAGGTTAATGTAATTATTTCGGTATGTCTTGGAATCATTCATTCGTATACTTCTCTATGACATTCTTGAGCCGTAACTATAATTTTGATTTTATCATTTTCATGTCTCAAAAGTCTTTTTTTTTCTTTCTTTTTTCTGTCCATTATGTAACCATCTTCTGGACAGTTCCAACGCAGCTTCTTTATATTTTTTTTTGTATAACATAAAATATGAAATACTGGTTCTTTAATGTGTTAGTTCGTTTTCCAAGTTCCTTACTCGCCTGAAGCCCGCTAAGCCTATGTATCTATTCACTTCCTTTACCATGTTTTCTTAACTTCTATATACCGGTCAACCTATATGACTTTAGTCATTCTTGTCAGCGTGCTACATGTTCTCATATTTGTTCTTCTTAGTTTTATACATATACTTCATGGTTTCAGTTTACCTCCTCGACATTTTATGCAATAGTTTTTAAGCCAGAATTAATTCCACATTTTAAAGTTTAGTATCATGTCATGATCTAGTGGCATCATTCATATTAGTTCGATTTTCTCCATGTGCTTTGTTTTTGTTGTTTTGTTTATGAAACGTTATACATTTTATTTACCTTCATGCTATATTTTACAGGTCTTCTGGGTGCACCAGTTGGTCGGGAAGAGGGACCATTACGGTTACAGTGATTAAGTTTGCTTTCCTCTTCCCCGGCAGCCATCTGATGCACCCAGGAGACCTCCAGTAAGATTGTGCATTTATAATTGATATTCCTTTAATGTTTGTTTACTCGTATTTACATTGCTATATTTTTGTGAATTGCCGAATAAATAATAATAATAATAATAATAATAACAAGAAATATGCAGTGTATGATAAAATCGCTTGATTACCATCTGTCCTTTATTTTTTTTCCTATTATTCTCTTTTCTAAAGGTGATTAGAGTGTGTTCTCAATTTTTTTTTCATTTTTATGATAATCTCGGCCCCTTTGTGTTTTCGTGGTTATCAGAGGCGGCGGAACGTCGAGCTCGGACAATGGAAGTGGAGGGGCACTTTTTTCCTCCAAACAAAAGGTGCCCCTCCACTTTCATTGTCCGAATCCAACGTGCCTCTGATGGTTGTGCACATTTCGTAACTGACGTCAACTTTGTTGAGCGATTATAACGGCTCAATGAGCGTAACTAGAGATATTGGAGTACTGGTCGAAGGGCGCTTCACAGAGTAAAACTATGATTCAAAGTATCTAGATATATCAACATTCAGTACCTGATGCTTAGACAGCATAATAACCCATATCTCATCAGTAGAGAGTCAATTTAGATGAGAAATTCAGTATCGACTGTCACAAAAATAACGGCTAGTTTTTTTAATATAAAATTTTGTCGTAAGAAGAACCAATCCTCGAATAGGCCGTGTACAATACTATGTAAGATCTTTTAAAAATCCCTGTTAAGGATCTAAAAATCAGAAATTTTCAAGGGTTTCCATGAATAGGATATAAAAAACCTCAGAGGGAGCTAAAAATAAAATTCAAAATAGTCCCTTACTTTTTGACGTGGGGCGACGTCAAAAAGTCGAAAAATTTCAAAATGAAATTATAAATACAAATATATGAGACACATTCGGGATGAATAAGGTTCATTTTATTAGCTAGATAAAAGGAACTTTCACGTGAAATACAAACCAAGAAAAAACAAACTGGCGAATTTTTGCGAAACTCCCAGTACTCCAGCATATATTTAAGGTATTTACAGAAAGATCCCTCACATTTTCTTCAATATATCATCATTTCGGTACAAACTGAGGTCCATAATTTGGTAAATCATTTAAGTATAGTTGTCTTTTGAAACAGTGATATGATTCAAAGTAATCGTTGCATGCCTAAGGAATCCATCTGACCTGAATGTTTCTTATAATTCCTCTCGAATTCATTTGGTTTTTATTTGAATTCAGGACCTGACCTCATTTTTTTTTTCATCAAACGATTTTTTTACCTTTTAGTTCCATGACATTCTGACAGATGATGAAGTTCAGTTGTACGCATGGAAAACACAGATCAAAGGTAAAGAAAAACAAGTATATTGCTGTTTACTCTCTATTTCTATCTCTATCTCTATATATTACCTTGTTACTACTTATCTTTATTAATGGATCGGTCCACAGATGTTTCTGGGTTTTGCGTCTGTCCTTCTACGATCGTTGCTAGGGCATGGCGACTGTGCGTAAAGAAGGGACGACATTTATAAATTCGTACATATCTAATTTCAATAAGAACACATATCACTCATATTTTTCTTCAATAATTGTATTTTTATTTGTATATGTACATACTATTTATTTTTTTTTTTTTATACTCACTATATATTTTATTATATGTCACAGAACCACATTGTAAAACAGCCTCTGTGCTGATTGACTTTATTCTGGTTAATTGTGTTTTGATAAATGAATACATGAAACAAAAAACAAGGCATAGATAAAAGGGGCACTTACACACGTGTCCCCAGTAGCTATCAAATCGAATGCCCCCCCCCCGAAAAATAAAGGGGGAGAAAAAGAGGGATATAATGTTGAAAAAATGATTAGACCCCTCCGATATCCCCACTCGATGGCCCTTGTTTATTTGTATTTCATTCTTCGAGAAAGAGCGGTGCCCCCCCCATGATGCCAGTGCCCATCATTTGCTGAGCCCTAATACAACCGGTAATGTCACATTGACGCATAATGGAGTACTATTTTGGGCTGAATAAACTAGTTTCTGGCACTGAAATTAATGGGATGTATAAATTCATAGTAAAATTATTTAGCTACATAGATTTCGAGTTTAAAAACACCTTAAAATATATATGTTAGCTTTGTGCCCTGACAATAATCCGGCGACAAGTGTGTCGGGAGTGCTAACAAGTAGTATGCAATGCTAACATTATGTATTTAACATGATTTTAAACCTAAAGTCTGTGTAGCTGAATTAATTTACTTTAACTTTATTCATCCCATTCATTTCAGTGCCAGAAACTATATTATTTAGCAGGGTAGTAGCCTTTTCGACCGAAAATGGCATGCCCCTAAGGCTGACAAATTCTCGACTTTTCAATCAATCAAAATTTGCGATAAATATGAAATCGTCCACATCTGTAAATTAAAACTCTGTTTACTACATATTATTCAATTTCGAATTATAAAGTTAAGAAAAACAATTGGAAAGGCAATGCAAAAATAATCATCTCGTTTAGGATGATAAAGCCTAATAAATTAAGAAAGAATCATGCAAAATAAAGACATTCATCTCGATGAATGAAATACAAAATTGAATGCTTAAAGATAGACAGAGAGTCTTATGGTATAATGCAAATAAAAAAATGTAGGCTACTCATAATTTGATAATCGTTAAAAAGTCCCAAACTCTGGAAATTTGGTCACCATTTCCAAATTTCACCTAGTCTTTTTTTTTTAACATACATATTATTCATTTTAACTACTTAACCATTTTAGAAATCATGTAACATCATATTCTGTAACAATATTCTTTGAAAGATAACTGAAAAGTAGTATTATAAGTATAAATTTGTGCATTTCAATTTAGAGTATGACATCATTATGCCGCGGCTTCATGATCCCTCAAAAGTATGGAAGCGAAGCTTAGATTCAACCAATGACAATGAAGCACACAAAGTCACCTTCACGGCATTCGACGAGGAGCATCACGTGGTTCTTCAGAGGAATCGCTGGCTCCTGAGACCAGGCTTGGAAGTTGAGTATCTCCAACCGGATGGATCAATCCGGAAAGAACCAGTTCAGACCAGAGACTGCCACTTCTTCGCCACGTCCTTCTCCCATACAGGGTCAACAGGAGCACTCAGCACATGCAGTGGTTTAGTAAGTAGTTTGTATTTACAGTAGGATTGTAGGAACTTTCTCCAACGTTAAGTGAAATACAGGGTTATGAAGGATTCCCAGGAATTTGGCAATGAAATCCAAAGACACCCTTTTTCAATAACGTGACGCCACTATTGGGAGGGGGCATATGAAATCTGCAACTCAATGTTAGAAACCCCTATACAAGACGAGTTAGATTACCAAGGCCTTAAATATTTCGAGGGAGATTAAAAAAAAAACAAAAAACAACAACACAGGATAGCAAAAAATAAAAAAAGCCTAGTAGATTTTTGATGGTTGCTCAAGAGCCTTTAATTTTAGTACAATCCTTTGTTGTAACAAGGAGTGATAACTCCTTGGTTGTAACGTTGCAACGCATATCATTATGTACGTGCTGTTTGGTCTTGACTTTTGTGTTGTGTTGCTACGGTGCTAAGGCATTGAGGGAGAAGCTGAGGGATGGCTTGTGGTTTTAAGTTTTCTGATTTAATATTTCTGCTGGCACATTCATAGTTGTCAGCAATTTACAAGACTATTTTTGATTACCCATGTCGCCCGACTTTGGACCATCAGCCATTGCTTGTCGCAATTTGGCTTTCAATCCTTCATTCATATTTTGGTTTGTAAACACTGAAAATTTTGTACACCCCCTCCCCCCTTCCCCGATCTTCTTCCCCTGCAGTCGCTCAGTCGCAATGTTCAAACCGCAGCTAGTTTGAAGGGATAGTTGCGTCACCGGAAGTTGCTCCTGATTTGTCAGTCATTTCATGTAGAGCCTCAAATCCCTCTTTGCCTTTGTACCTTTGCATTTTCAATGCGAAACGTGTGTCATCATTCCATTTTCAGGTAACTAGATTATTTCAAATCCGATTTCTTTACAAGAATAACCGACGTTAGCATGGTTAGGCAATAATAGGATATTACCAAAATATTTCAAGTGTAATTGTGTTTTTCAGTGTACAAATTACCATGTAAGATGTATGCGGACTATCGCCATAATGAATCTCCTTGAGGGAACTATTTGGAGCTCCATAACGTTACCTTTGACCGCGCTCGCGTATGCGTGTCACAGTTATCTTTCTCAATACGCTATGGTTCAGCTACTTCAAGTAATTACTAAGCGACTTTATCCTTTCATTTTCAGAGAGGAGTTTTGTCGGTAAAGGGTGAAATGCTTTACATCGAACCCCTCAAAGAGGATCATACGAGGAGGATGAAGAGAAATAGCGAGGATGCAGTCCAACCTCATATCATCTATAAACGGAGTGCTGCCACAGAGGATGATGTTCAGTGTCCAATAGGAGCATGTAAACATTTTATATCATAATTTTTGTCATAAGTCAATCAATCGATCAATCAACTAATCAATGAATTATTTAATCAATCAATAACTCCCTTAAAATGTTTCTGCAAAACCGTAATAGTTGGCAGCGAATGTGTAAATGTCTTCTTTTTTTTTTTTACAACTGTCAGCGGCAAATATGGAAATTTGAATTTTTATTCTTCCTTTTCATAGGCATGTTAAAAAAAAGCGGCATTTAAACTCTGAAAGAAAATCTATGTGCGCATATGTTTTGGTAATTACTTTACTCATTGATATTATACATTTTTGATGGTCTTTTCACCAGTGACAGCCGCAAACAACGGTGATTCAGATGGTACAATGACTCTAGCCAATGAGACAATCTACACTGGACCTTACCTTGGTGCTAAATACCTAGAGATCTTCTACGTAGTGGACAGTTTTGTCTATGATGACTTCTTGAATGAAACAGAGAGTTATGCCACTACTATAATGAACATAGTAAGCACATGCAAATTGATCACCCTTAACTGATAATGATAACTATATTGGTTAATTGCTTATGTTTGTCACATTCATTCTATCCCCTTTTGTTGTGCACACCTTTACTTGGACCAATTAAAAACATTTCCATCACTTTATGTCCATTACATGTGTATTAGCTGTTAAATTATGACCCTCCAGTGTTGGCACGATCTACTTTATTTGTACCCTAATTTAAAGGTAATTTATATTTCGTTCAACCCATTTGTTTTGTTTTCTTTCCCACGACGCCGACGACCCACAAGACCTACAAAACAATGAAATACGTAAGGGAAAATAGAAATTGTTGGTTTCGTGGGCCGTCGGTCTAGTGAACCCTCAATATTGTATGGGGAAATTGTGCAAAATATCTTTTAAATCGTATTCATATTCTTCAGAAACGTGCAATCAGGATAATTACAAACTCTAAGCCTTACACTCATTCAGATCCTTTGTTTAAAAAAATGAATTCATTAACTATATATGATATTCATAAATATGTAACCTGCACATTTATGTATCAGTATATCAATAACACCTTGCCGAAATTTCTGGATAATTGTTTTATTAAGAAAAATTATATGTATAACATTAGACAGAACAATAATTTCTATGTTCCTAATTATAAATATAATTTTTCTAGATGTAAAATTAAATACTCAGGCCCGATCATGTGGAACAATCTCTCGAATACCTTGAAATGTTGCCAAAGTCTTTCAATTTTTAAACGAACATATAAAAATCATCTTTTAAATTTGTTAATTTGCCTTCTCTCTTCCTCTCCTATTCCCCTTTCCCACCCGTTTGTTTTCATATTGTGGTTCTATTTAGTTGCTGTTTTAGGGATTGACCTTAGAAAGGCCTGTAGGTCTATGTTAATCCCACCACTTTCTGTTATATTATACTTATGTTGTATTCTTGTTTTTCTCTTGATTGTTATGTATTTTTTATCGGATTGTGGAAATAAATAAACTTAAACTTAAAAACTCAAAAAGTTATCAGAAAGCCCACGAGTCTTGGGCTATCGGTCTCATGGGCTGTAGCCGCTTAATAAAGGAATCATTCTAACTTTCCAGGCACTTTGCGATTGTGTTTGATTAGTATAATCTATTTTCTCTTTTCCTTATATTTTTCTCGGTATATAAACGTAGATGAGCAGACGATATGCAGACCCAAGCCTCGATATCAGCATGAGAATATCAGTAGTCCGTCTTCTTATCTCAATGACGCCAAGCATCACAGTAAGATATCTGCACTTGCATTTCTAACAATATAGGCGTAATTCGTTTAATTGATCGTTGTTGTTTTTTTCTCCTAAGAATGTATTCAATAATCCAATCCAAAATTTACTATAGCGTCTTTCCTTGCAGTTTCATCAAAGCGCTGCACACAATGCTCCATATATGTTTGGGCCACTATCATTTCACAAAGACCATGCAGTTCAGCCAACACAATCCATTGCTCTCTATCAAAATAGATGCGACTTCAAGAGTTTCTTTAAACAAGGTCAACATATACATATAAAGCCATCATCACAATACCAAGTAGCTGGTTCCACAACTTTGCATCAACCGATGGGAAAGACATTTCTCCTGCACGCTTCTTGGGAGAGGCCTTGAGTAGGCCAGACAGACAATGATGAGCGATTAGGGTGAATATGAGGACGACGAAACAGGCAACCATGTATGTACTCTGAACATTGACGGTTAGGAGACTTGTAGACTAGCAAATAGGATTTTCATATCTATTCTCTGTCGTCCCGGCAACCAATCAATGAAGTTCAAGTCGAAGGGGTTGTACGTGAGTCCGAAGTGGAGCACAGAACACAAGCCTTGTGGCAGAGTTTTGTAATCTCTGAAGTCGCTCAAGGTCCCTCGGGCTAAATAACACTAATAAGAGCAATACAGAAGTCAACTCTGGATAGGTCAAGACCCCCACAGCAGCATGGCATGTCGGCTTATTGATAAGCCGCCTCATCTTCCAGAGCTAACAATTCAATTTTTCACTTTCATGGCATTTATTTCCAACTTTCGATATAAATGTACAAAGTTATAAATGAACAAAATTATGTACATGTACATGTACATGTATTTTAACAAAAATATGACAAAATATACATTCCTGTAGTACATACATAGTTGAAGGACACACCTCTAAAAGGTGATACCTTATTTTTCTGCTGACATGGGTGACATGAAGGCTGAGGTTTGCAGATGGTTCAAATGTTACTCCCAAACTGTGGACATACATTCACGGCTGGAAGGATTTCCCGTTTACTGTCAATCTAACTTCTTCATTAGATGGGATGATAGATTATTTGAGGATGCAGAGACAAAAAATTCAGACTTACTATCATCGAGTTTGAGTTTATTTAACTACTGAGTCTGTCCAGAATCGCATCTCTCGCAACAGGATCAGTAGGGTCAAAAGTCGGATACATTTGTATGTCGTTTGCATACACGTGGAATGATATTCCATGAACTCGAAGAATGTCACCAAGGGGACTAATGTAGAGCGTGAACAGCAAATGTCTGTTGAAAGAACCCTGTGGAATTCCGCATTATGACGAAAAGTGCACTCTCGAAAACTGGCCAGAGACTAGAACAATAATGATGATGGTGATAATGACGACGATGATGATGATAATAATAATAATAATAACTCTTATTCCAGCGTTTGGGGAATCCTTTTAATCTCAGCCTATTGTTATCATTCGCCTTAACGCACGGTCGCTTTCTAACGTCGAATTTCTATTGTGACGGAATAAACCACATTGATAGGATTCCCCCCTATAACGTAGGAAATAACGCTGTAATGATAACAACAACAATAACAACAACAGCAACAACAATAATAATAATAATGATAATGATAATGATAATGATAATAATAATGATATTGGATATATATATATATATATATATATATATATATATATATATATAGGGCTCATATCCACTACGCATGCTCAAAGCTTTTCAGAATTACCCTGGCTCTAGCTAGGCTGTTTCGTTTCTCACAGCATTCAAGAAATTCCTTTCTACCATGTACCCATTTTTAACACCTGGATGACAAATGTAGATTAATGTCTTGCCAGAGGACATTAGTGCCGCGCCGGGGTTGGAACCCACGACATTCGCATCTCAAGTCAAGTTTGTAAACTACTCGACAACGTTACGTACTCGACTACGACACCTCTGCCATGTCTACATTGAGTATAGATCTCTACTTGTCACATTCTTCGGATAATGTGAATCGCTCTGGGCTTTGGCATTGACATAATCGTGATCATCTGTACGAAAACACTAAGCAATTATTCGTGGTTTCTGTCGTGCATGTCAAGAGCTAAGTAAAGAGAGATTACCGAAGCAAAATATTGACAAAGAGCACACTATCCTTAATGTATGGCAAAGGAACCGCCAGATGTTGAACATTAATATTTCTTTATAACTATTGGGTGGTACGCAAGTTTTCTCCAGTCTCATCAATATTTTATCCATCTTTAACGTGTTTTAACCCTTTCAAGACAATTGACCACATTTTGTGGTTTGCCTCAATAACTTCTGATTCAGAGCTCTAAAAATATAGCAGATGCATGAGAAGAAAGAGAAAAAGATTCTGCACACACTATGTCCATTTTTGTTGCCTGACCATTGCTTTTGATGCCAGGAATTTAAAAAACGAGAAAAAAAGTTTTAAAATTCTTAAATTGGCACCACCTTGAGAGATTTAATATCATTGTTTTAAAAAAAAATCAAAATAAGGATTTTTTTTTCAACTATTTGATGAAATTCCTATCCATGTATATTGTTTTCCAAGATACACCTTATTAGAACCATGTAGCACTAAAAGAAAAAATATTATTGTTGCCAATTTAAGGACAAAATGTGATCAATTCAGCCCTTAAATAATTCCTGTCCTGAAAGGGTTAATATGCAATCAGTAAAGTTTCTTTGATTAATGTCTCCTAGGCCACTGACTCTTTGGGAAGCCAGGTAACTTTGACGCCTTCTACTGACGGCGAAAATACCCTAACTGATTTTTGTGCCTGGCAGGCTGCTCAGAGCGAAAATAATGACAGCGATCCTAACGACTGGGACTTAGCCATACTCTTCACAGGGTCTGTAAACTTAAGCGAAATTATTTGTTAATTCAGTAATCTTGGGAGAGGATTACAGAGGGAAATCTAACCTGGGAACGAAGTGGATATCATAGGGCAGGGGTTCTGATTTGATTTTCCTGGTGGACCAGAAATATAAATATGAAATTACGTTGCGGGTCACTGAGTAGGCCTGTATCACTCATACCATGGCCCATTCGGTTGTATCCATGACTACGACATAATGCTCCGGCGACAATAATTGCTCAGGGCTTTATTTCGTTAAAGATGCAGGGTCCAGTGGCGTATCTAGGTATTCTGGCGCCCGGGGAAAACTATCAAATCTGCACCCCTTCCTCCTTGCCCAAACTCAGATTAATGAGCGTTTTTAATTTAGAAATGATGGTACACGTGAAAATTAGTTTTGATGCACATAACCCAGGGTTGTTAGCTCAAATCTTATGAATTATTGTATAAGGGAGAGAGCAGCGCTATACCGAGCGTCCTTTTTTTTCCTTTTCACCCCTCAAATTGAAATTTCTTATGGATTTTACCCTTAGAAAAAAAAAATCCAAGGGAATACAGCGACCTAGCAATAGTTTTTTTTTTTTTTTTTTTTTTTTAAACTTTGAACATTCCTTTTTCGGGAGAGAAAAATGAATGAAAACCCTGCAGAAATTTATATTTTATGAATTTAGCAAAGCAAATTGCAAGGCAAATAAATGATTTTTTTTTCGAATGTTCTATACTTTGAAAGGGCTTTTATGCACTTATATCACATCTGGGGGCGCAGAACAAATTTAACAAAACAATTTAACAAGCTCCTGTCATGCCTGTCTTATGCGGGGGAGGGGGGGGGGGCAAAGCAACTAGAGTCAATTACTGGTTAACACTTTTAAAACGCCATAAGGGGCGCGAAATAGCTAGATCCTGAACATGATTATGCGAGGGAGCAAAGCGACCCAGCTTTAGAAAATTTGCGCATTTCTAACCCTGTAAAACACCATTTCTTGCGCATTTTGTCCTTGATGGAGCGTAATAACCCTCAAAGACTATACATTTTCTTGTATTTCTCCCCCTTTTCTTTCTCTCTTTTGCGTTTTTTGCACCCCCTTCAAGTGCCGCCCGGGGCACGTGCCTCCTCTGCCCTCCTGTAAATACGCCACTGGCAGGGTCAGAGTTATTAGGGTTGCAGTTGGATATAAGGTTATGTTTAGGATTAGGGTTAGGGTTAGGTATAGTGTTGGATCCAGGTTTTAAGGTTTGAATTTGAGGGGGGGGGGGGACTAAATTGCCGATAAATGAGCCGACATTTATCAATAAGCAAGGAACAACTTTTTAGAAGTTCTCAAATACTAACATATAATGACAAGGGCTAAATTAATTCTAAGTAGTTGACAAAAAATGTGCATGTGGGTGTGTGAGTGTAGGTGTTTGGGTGGATGGAGGACTACATTTCTAGCGCAACGTTTTAAATAGGCTTATTTCTGGTCTGTGACACACTTTTTTGGGGGAAAGGGGGTAAAAACTAATAGATTTGAGATCACTTCATTTTTCTTTAAACAGTCATGATATTGCCAGCGCGGGAGAAGATCCAAGCCTCTTAGGACTGGCAAATGTTGGTGCAGCTTGCAACCTGAATAATAAGTGTTCTATCAACGAGAATAGCGGCCTGTCAGCCGGGCTTGTCATGGCTCATGAAACAGGGCACTCGTAAGTCAACGAAATACCCTTCATTGAAGAAAGCTAGAGAAAAATGGGAAACATTATTTTGTTGTGGTTCACAGCATGCAGAAGGAGAACTTGAAAGTCATATTCTCACTTAAGATATCTTAGGTAAAAAACGAGGAGGTTGTATTACTATAAATAGATCTTTAATGTTAAAAAGTTCTAGTCAAAAGATAATTAAGTTGTCTTGCGATAAAAAAAAAAAATCCTCCATAATGATATTAACAAACTGATATATCAAATGATATAGCCAGAATTTGGGAAAAGGGTATATTTATAAAATAGAGCATTCATTCCCAAAATTATATACACGTAGGACTTTTTTTTTTCAAAGCAGACTTTTTATTTATTAGTGATTCGTCAGTCGTTTTTGTTAATAGAAATTAGTCCGATTATTAGATGCAGTTCATTGTTTAAAATGTTGCTTCTCATATATTAGGCTTGGACTAAAACATGATGGAGACTACGGATGCCCTCCAGGAGTTAACATCATGTCAGCGTATCTTACCACAAGTGATGGCTCGTTCGAATGGTCATCCTGCAGTTCGGAACACATGAAAATATTCATAAGGTGAGTGATTTGAAAGAAACGCCCCGGTGTGCCACCCTTATATTAAGTTATGCGAATGCGTTGATTCCTACTAGTGGTGGATTTAAGGGGGACATTTTCGGTCCGTACCCCCCCCCTTTTTTCTCTTTTTTTAGAATAATAATAATTCATATGATTTATATTGCGCCCAATCCACTCTGTGGAGTGCTCTAGGCGCAGATATTATAGGGTGAAGAAAGGAAGATAATTATTACAAATACAAGAAATGAAGAAAGGAATGGAAAAACAATATTAACAAAGGGAAGCATTAAACAGGTAAGTTTTTAGATTGCTCTTAAATGAATCTGGGGAATCGCTATTTCTAATTACTAATGGTATGTTGTTCCACAGAGTAGGACCAGCAGGGGCAAACCCCGTTCCCCCCCCCCCCCCCCCATAGTTTTGCAGATTTTGGAACGACAAGAGAACCGGAGTTGGAAGAGCGTAAAGATCTGACAGGAATGTAATTGTGAACCAAGTTAACATTATACTGGGGAGCAGAACCTTTGACACAGTGGTAAACAAGAAGTAACATTTTAAAAACAATGCGATCTCTGACTTGCAACCAATGAAGTGAGTTCAGCACAGGGGTGATATGAGTATGTTTCCTACAAAGAGTAACTATCCGTGCTGCTGCATTTTGGAGTTTTTGCAGTTTAGGCATCTGGCTATGTGGTAAATTAAACAGTAGTGCATTGCCAAAATCAAGCCGAGAGGAAATCAGAGCATGAACTAATTTTTCTGTGGCCGATCTTGTAAGATATTTTCTTATGAACCCTTTGTTACGAAGATGGTATCTCACTGATCTACAATTACTGGAAATTTGATGAGACATTGCCATGTTGCAATCAAACAATACTCCAAGGTTACGACAAGTTTGGAACACATTAATCGTATGATCAGAAAAAGAAATAGAATCCAAATCAATTTTACTTAATTGAGGCTTGGAACCAAATACAAGAAACTCGCATTTGGTGGAGTTCAATTTCAACGAATGAGAGTTAAACCAAGAATGAACGTCGTTCATGCAACTTTCAAGGTGACGCAAAGCAAATGAGGCATCAGTCTGGTTAGGTTGAAAAGAAATATAGAGTTGAATATCATCGGCATATATGTGATAGCCAATTTCATGACATCGTAAAATGTGTCCCAAGCCGATCAGGTAAATAGAAAATAAGGTGGGCCCGCCCACAGAACCCTGTGGTACACCTTGAGTGAGAGGCATAGTGTTTGATTTGTAGTCATTGATACAAACAATTTGGGAATGACAGGAAAGATATGACTGAAAGCATTCATATGCCTGACCTCGAACACCCAGAGAACGAAGGGTGTTTAACAAAATAGTGTGGTTGACAGTATCAAAGGCGGAGGACAGATCGAGTAAGAGCATAGCAGTAATATTTCCACGGTCCATTTCCTGAAGAATGGGGTTGGACACATTGACCAGGAGGGTTTCAACACTATGGCGAGGACGGTATGCGGATTGGAAGGGATCGAATAAATCATTAGTCAAAAAATAATCAGTGAGTCTAGAAAAAACAACCCTTTCAAGAACTTTTTAAAAAATGGAAGATTAGAAATAGGGCGATAATTTTGAAGTGTCTCCGGGTCAAAGGAAGGTTTTTTCAAGATTGGAATGACATGAGCAATTTTGAGGGATGAAGGAACATTGGCTTGGTTAATACTTAAATTGATTATCTGCGAAAAAATGGGAGCAAAAATAGATGAACAATCTTTTAATAATATTGTAGGGAGGGGGTCTAAATGACAGGACTTAGGAGGAAATTTGCGAAGGAGATGTAGAATTTCATCGGGACTGGTGGGCTGCAAAGACTCAAGAGATGATGAGGTGAGCAGTTGTGTCGACGATTCATCTGGAGAGAGACAGTCGCTGATGTTCTTTACTTTAGTCTGGAAGAAGTGGATGAAAGTCTGAGCCATTGCATGACTATCAGTGTGAGCTGGTAGAGAGGAAGACTGCTTGCCGTTGAGAAGACGATTGGAGATGGAGAAGAGCCGCTTTGAATCATCACCGCAGTCTTCAATAAGACCAACATAATATGAACGTTTGGCCTTTTTCAGCATGTTTTTTTCAGCATGGAGCATGGAGATCGAGTAGTCGACTGAGCTGCGTGTTGTACCTCTGAACAGCATTGTCGACACTTTCAGTTCGGGACGGCATTATGTTGCACCTGGCAACATCTTTGATGAATGCTGCCCTGTCGATTCCCTTGATATTGCGGCTGGTGAAAGTGCAGTCAGTCCGAAGAGGCTTTTTGAATCTAAGCAAGCAGGTAATGGCGGAATGGTCTGAGATACCAGGTATGACCTTGAGACCAGTTCAGTTCAGTTCAGTCCAGAGTAAAGCATATTATCTGAGTTACGTACCGTGACGACATCGAGGATATGACTTTTATCGTGAGTAGGAGAAGTGACTAGTTGAGAGATGCCATGACTACTAATCAGATCATTGAACTTCAGGGTGTTAGGGGATGAAGTATTGTCCAAATGAATATTCAGATCTCCCGTGATCACAATGGGTGATGATTTATATATAGTCGAATCAAGGAACTCTGAAAATTCGTCGATAAATGCTGAGAAGGACTGATTTCCCGAAGGTCTATACATGACAACTATGTCCTAGCAGGAAAAAGCATTTGAAATAGTTCCATGCATTGATTCAAAAGTATCATGTTTTTGTGATGGATTGATGACAACTTCAATGTTGTCCTTGTAGAGTAAAGCAACCCCACCTCCACGCTTGGAGACCCTAGGACAATGCTGGAAGGTATATCCACTTGGGCAAAGATCTGCAATGACTGCGTCATCTGATGAGGATAACCAGGTTTCGCAAATACATGTAAAATCAAGATGATGATCAATGACATAGTCTTGGAAAATTGATGATTTATTACGGAGGGAACGGGCATTTAGGACGCCTAACTTAATATGATGTTTAAAACGATCATAGGAGCCTCGTTTTCCTCGATGCGTCCTCCGTCTTCTGTTGATACCGAGAGAGACAATCCGATTCCAGACCACTGGATTAACATTGAGCCAATTATTAGAAATTTGCTTTACATTAAAAGAACGGAGGGTTTGAGTGTCATATGTGAGTCGTGATCTACAAGCATTATTTGTTTCAGATGTTAATGATTGATCAATATGAGGGCCTGGATTCGGATTTATGTCTCCCGATATCAGTAACAAAATCTGAAATCTTGACTCTGAGTTAGCGTAAACTGTATTGGGGTATCAACATATTTCCCCTTTAATGAATAAGGTTGTGCTGAGAGTACATGAACATGATGAAGACAGCTGATATGATATCCTGACTGTATTCATTTGACAGTAATTGAGAACAACTACACAGTAAGATTGCAGTAAATACAAAAGCTACCATACTGGCTAGTTTAATTGTGAAGGACATATATACTTAAAACACTCAATACATTGACAATAGAAAGCTCACAGAAAAGAACTTCAAGCTTGACTGAACTGGCAGAGCTTCAATAGCTATGTGTAGGCCTATAATACATGTAGAGTAAAAATGGCTACTGATACAGAGCAAAACACAGATCCAAAATGCAACAAACTTACTGTAACAAAATGCAGGCATACCAGAAACTCAAATTTGTCTAGTTGCTTCCTTACACAAGTAGAACATAGATGGTATAAGCAAAAGTGAATAAGATCTATAAAAACAAAAACAAAATTAGGATAGTAAGGCAGAGAAGTGTGGGCGGGCCACCACAAAGCGCACACAACCCTGAAAAAAAAAAGAAAAGAAAAGAACTGATCCCCTTTTTTTCTTTGCTTATTAGATCATTTTGGAGGAAAACTGGAGCCTCCAAAAAACTAATGACCCTTTTTTTTTTTTTTTTTTGCTTTTCAGATCATTTTCTGAGATTTGTGCCCCCCTTTTCCAAAATCCTGGATCCGCCCCTAATTGCTACAATAACTCTAGAGTCAAATCGAATAGAAATGACATTTAGTGACAATTTACAAAGATTATTATCAATACTAATTGATAGGCCTGTTTGATTTTTGTGAGTTTTAAACGTGTGTACAACAAAATGTAACAAATATGATTATTATTCAGAAATTGTTGAGCATTTTACCAATACAAATAGAGCCCTGCATGAGTATCAATACCATAATTGGATTTACCTATATAGCTTCCTACTGGGTATACCGATAATTTTTGTTTCAAAGTATTCTTTTATTCATTTCTTTTCATTGAAATCAATAGTATGTACAAAAGTAGCAAATATTAAAACCACGAATAAGAATATAAACATAATTTTTTACAATTTAAAAGTAATCCAATACGTACCGGTGAAAAAGGTTTACATTCAAGGAAGAACTAATAAGTTATACATGCATGTACTTCTAAAATATCAGTTTACTTGAATCGCACAGATATAAAACTGAAAATTACATCATGGATCGACAGTGGGAAATGCAGATGAATTGACGTGAAATAAATAAAGGAGAATTGAAGAGTTGGGTAACGAATGTGAAGAAAATAGAGTAACGGTACTACGTCTTCACATTCCCGTTTACCGATCCCTCCGTATTTCGACACTTGGATATTTTACTGACACCAGTGCTGAATTCTTAACTACTTTTGTTCTCAAAACCCCTTTTGGCAATCCTTTTAAGTGTCTTTAACCCCCTCCCCCCCCCCCCCATCCCCAAGACAAAAAAATCTTGGTACGTAATGTTAAACCCCCAAGTGATACATTTGTAAATATATTTCATTGGGCTTGACTGACCCATTCATACCTACCCCCCCAAAAAAAAAAATAATAATAAATAAATAAATAAAACGACACCGGGGGAGGGGGTCACATGGTTAAGAACAAATAACTGAGACCGATGCGTGAAATACATTTTTTTTTTTTTTTTTTTTTTTGCACACGCTTAAACTGGCGTCCACTAGGGTGCGGACAAGACGCGGAATGCAAAATTAGTAAATCCATTCATTCAGCAACCTATCCGCATCTTCTTGAAAGACTCCGTTACTGTCTTTATCCTTCCCAAACAATTCCCGGCGTTTCCGCACTTTCGGGAGAGGGCAAAATGAACTTCCTGACACCTTCGGCAACTTGTCTGCATCGTCGTGCGGACATCGTCAGGACGTCCCGCCTTTGTTTAACACTTCCGCCTCCTCCGTAAACGCTCCTGAAAGCCTCCGCGGTGCGGGCAGCAGCGAATGCAAGATAAATCGCAGTTGGTGTGACCCCCATGACGGCTAGCAGGCATAATTATGAGGGGGGGGGGGGGAGTCGGCCCCGAATTTATAACCTTGCATTTTCCCCTGATATTGTCCGAATAGTTGCCGGAAAACCATCCTGATTGTAAATAGTCCGTGATTTTACCACTCCTGGGGCCCGTTGCACAAAACTTGCGTTTAATCGCAACTCTTAAAAATCAAACGCAAGTCCTTAATGCGCACTTCTGATTGGCTGAAAATAAAGTTGCGTTTGATTTTCCCGAGTTGCGTTCAAACGCAAGTTTTGTGCAGCGGGGCCCTGGTGTGATGTGTCCGCGCTGTCCTGCTACGATCAGCATTTTCCGCGGCATTTGGCGACAGTCCCGAATAATTCCTAGGACATTCCCAGTTATGACTGCAGTCATGTCCCAAGAAACGATGATTCACACAGAAAGAATGCCGAAATGACATAATTTGCTTCCTCAACCCTTCCTAATCTTGTCATCGCTCTTGTGGACGCCAGGTTTTAGCTGGTGTTTAAATAGGTTAATTGTCGTTTTTTCGAAGGTTCATAATTCCGAAGGTTCGTTACTCGGAAGGTTCGTTTTTTCGAAGGTTCATAATTCCGAAGGTTCGTTCCTCCGAATGTTCATAATCTATAAAAAAAAAATCGTAATTCCCAAAATGAAATAGAGTTCATAGTTCCTAAAATGAAATAATAAAGGGTTAATAATTCCGAAGGTTCATAATTCCGAAAATGTAGTAGAGCCCTACTTTATATTTCGGGACCATATTTCCTTTTCGGAATTATGAATCTTTTTTTATTTTCGGAATTATGAACCATCTGGTATGGGAGTTTTGTGTTTCGGAGTTAAGAACCTTCGGAATTACGTATCTTCTGAAAAACGAGTGCCCCCGTTTAGTACACCCCTATGTCGATACTTTCGGTGTCGGGACATACAAATATAACCAGAAAGAAAACGGATCATATGGACAACAAAAAGAAGAAGAAATAAAATTGATGAAAGAATGATTAACAAGTCCTACGTGCAAGAAACCTAAATCGAGAGGAGGTGAAAGAATAAAGCAAATATCGTCTCAGTAACATTAGGCATTCTCTCATTCATTTCAGTTCAAAGTAATATATTTTCTTCCATTTCTTCTTCTTTTTTTAAGTTCACAGAGCATTCAAATAACATGTACATAGTAATAATTCGAGAGCAAAGTGACATACATACCACCAGTATGGGGAATATGATTCTTTCCTCCTCACTCACCTCTTATGTATGACCGAGATATTATGGACCAGGGCCGCAAAAATGTTGCGTTTAATCGCAACTCAAAAAATTAAAATCAAGAGTTGTTTTTAATTTTTTTGAGATGTGATTAAACGCAACTTTTTTATGCAAGAGGACCCTGTTCGGCTAGTACAGACCTAATAAATTCTTGTGCTCTTCCATATAAGAATATGTCTGAAGTCAAATATAATAACTGCGTTTTGTATATACATTATTAAAAAAAACCCATATATATATATATATATATATATATATATATATATACATTGAGAGAAATATATTGTAAGAAATGAAAATGAGAGAATAATGGTTGCGTAACTTAAATCCAACTTCCCCAGAGCTGTTCTTCCTTTTTGAAATTTTGGAACAGGTCTTGAACAAAACTCATCTGCCCCCGACAAATGAATTAATCAGTAAGGTTCAAGATTTGTCATTCTGTCGGTCAATTGAATCTGGTGTCGCCTAAATCACTGGCCCGTGCCCGTGGTCTAGTGGTTAAAGGCATTGGCGTTCTAAGCCAATGACCCGGGTTCGATTGCCGGAGGAGACATTTTTTCAACCTTTGCAAAAATTTCAAAAAAGGAGGACAGCTCTGGGGAACTTTAATTTAAGCTTTAAGCTACGCAACCATTATTCTCTCATTTTCATTTCTCACAAATATATATATATATATATATATATATATGTATATATATATATATATATATATATATAATGATATATATATATATATATATAATATTATTATATATATATATATATATATATATATATATATATATATATATATATATATAATATGTATATATATATAGTGAAATAGATGGACTATGAAACTGTCGTAGTTTTTATTATCCTCCCATGAACGTTTCATAGTCCATCTCTTCTACTATACCTTTTACTAAAACAACTCATATATATATATATATAAAATTTTCAAAAAATTATTATCATTATTTTTTTTTTTCAGTACCAAGGTCTGTATGGATGACGTCCCGACCTATCCATTAGCTCCCATCGATGAGCTTCCGGGTCAGATATACAGTGCAGATGAGCAATGCAAGATGACCACAGGAAATATAAGTGCATTTAGCTGTCAATCCATGGTAAGCTAACGACCATCCTTACTCAACCAGTGAAAATGTTAATTTGTGTGTTTGCGGTTATTACACATGTAGGTTATGGTCAAAACCGGGAATGGTGATTTAATTAATGATCGGAGGTGGGGGGGGGGGGGGGGGTGAAGGAGCGGTTACTTACAAGGAAGCATAAAACGCAGCAACCGAGTCAGAAAGTATCCCTAAATACATGTACATACATGTATGTATATTATTGTGTGGTTTTCAAAAGTTCAGGGGACAACCCCTCGCACAGTTTAAAAAAATACGCCAAATGCAATTATAGCTTTTATCAATACATCGCGTCGAAGTATGTTGATCGCATGATGTTCCTTTAAAAGCTTTTCATGTAGTCGTTTAAATGGTTTTCGATTGCAATGTGACACGAAGAAGACTAACGATGTGTAGTCAAATAATCTATTGGAAATAAAATGTTTTAAACAAAAGAGTTATTGAAACTCTAATCGATTGCCAACAGGCTATAGGTTTTTCCTTCTTAAAAAAAAAGAAGTAAAAAAGAAATTTATCAATGTCCCCTCCATTTCTTTTGATATAGACAAGCTGTCTTGAGCTGTATTGTGGTTTGCCTGGTGAAGATGATTGCTATGTAAATACCACTACGTTACCAGCTGAAGGAACCCCATGTGGAGATGGAAAGGTACATTATAAACTGCTTTGTCAATTTCTATTCTATATACTTTGATATTCTGTCAATGGAAATTATGTAGAATTTTTTTTTTATAGTGGATGAGTCCCCGAACTGCTGACCAGAAGGTACAGGGTTCGAACCCCTGCCACAGTACTAATGTCCTTTAGCATGACATTAACATTTACAGTTGCCGGTCTCAAGTCAGGTGAGCCAAATTGTTACCCAGTAGGAAAATTAAATGCTTTAGCTCCTTATCATGCCTGGGGCCTGTAACCTAAAGAGATGCAATCAATCTTACAATCAGTTGTAACTCTTCATTACATGGTTTGCCATAGACTTACGATTGATATCAATCGTAAGATTGATTGCATAGGTCACAGGCCCCTGATCGGCTAAAGCTGGGTAATAATATGATACTTTGTATTAAGCGCAGTGGAGTGTATTTGTATTGTAGCTGCGCTATATAAATGCATTTATATACCTCACACATAGATTCTTATTCACTGATTGGTTAAAACTATATCACATGACACGGCGCATCTCGATCTATCACTGCGTCAGAGGGTTTTGGCGTTCCATCAGTTGAAGGTCAAACAGGGGCGGCGCTACAGGGGGGGGGCAGGGGAGGCGACCGCCCCCCCTATGATTTTTCAAGTAGTGAAAAAAGAAAAAAAAAGAAGAAAAAAGAAGAAAAGGAGGAAGAAAAGGGAAGAAAGAAGAAAAAGGAGTATTAAAAAGAGAGGTCTTAAACATATAACTCTATATTACCCCTGTTATTCAATGGAGAAAAAATATGACGTCATCTTTAGGTCGTCTTTCCCCTCCTATCAAAATACCCTGGCGCCGCCCCTGAGGTCAAATGATAGAACGCCAAAACCCTGTGATAGAACGCGTAACCACTCCGTGACTTTTGCACACACGCACGTACACAAGATTTGGTTCAGGTTTGGTTTTAAGAGCGCTTTCGCGAGTTGCTAGGCTATGGCTATGACTACGTTAATCAATATACGAGCAGCCTGTAAGAATTCAACATGGCGAGTGACTTAGCAAAGGATGAGGATGAAAAGGATGAATGGATGAAAGGATGAGGTATATAAAACAAATATGGACTGGAGAGCGTTTCATCAAGCGTTTTGTCAGTGATTTTTACTGACAAATTTGCTCTCAGCCAATCAGATGCAAGGATTTCAGTAGCTTATAACAGTTGTCGGTGAAAATCACTGACAAAACGCTTGATGAAACGCTCCCCAGGACTGTTCTGTAATCGGATGGTGGTGGAAATTATAGAAGGGCCGGTATGAACACCACCTTGGGAGTGATAATTTCCACCATCATCCTCATGAGCAGTCAATATTTGTATACTATGATATATTATAAAGCACTAACTATATTAAAATTTAAAAAAGGCCGGAATTCACAAAGCTTAAAGGTGGTAAAAGTGCGCTTGATTTCGCAAGTACACTTAGAAAGCTCCTATAATGAACGCGTGTGATTGGCAAGTGCGCACAATTCTCGCTAGTTGCCATGGTTTATGTAAATTGATCGGAATTTTGTGGTAAAAGTGCGCTTGATTTCGCGCGTACACTTAGAAAGATCCAATAATGAACGCGCATGAATCGATTGGCAAATTGCACATAATTCTCGCTATTTGCCATGGTTTATGTAAATTAATCGGAATAAACTGCGTAAATTACATAAACCAAGGTATAAACAATGGCAACTAGTGTACGCGCGAAATCAAGCGCATTTTTACCACAAAATCAGCATAAACCATGGTCTAAATCTATTACCACCTTCGTGAATTCTGGCCAAAGGGCCGAATTCACAAGGGAGGTTTAAACCATGGGTATGATAAGGTTTAAACCTTCGTAAGCGTACTAAAATAAGCGTAAATAAAGCGCAAATTGCCCATGCGCGCGCTCAAAGAAAATATATGATTGGATGAGATTCCATGCGCAAATACGCTTTAAAAACCCAGGAGGGGTGTAAACCATGGTTTAAACCATGGTTTAAACCAAACCTCCTTTGTGAATTCGTGCCATTTTTATCACAGTTGCCGTAAATTCACAAATATTCGCATACATAATTTAAAATCTCTCCCCCACCGATTGTACCTTGTTAATGCTCTCAGTGGTGCATAAATACAGAATGCGTACATGACACCCTCAACGTCTCCACACGAGTCGATGGCGGATGGTCTGAGTACGGTGCCCTCACACCCTGCTCGCGAACATGTGGGACAGGGGTTCAATCCCGGAGTCGAACCTGTACTAATCCAACTCCACAATGGGGAGGAATGCCTTGTCTTGGAGAAAGTCATATCTACACGCTGTGTAATGAAGAGGTAAAGTCCTTCAGCTTTTTAAAACTTAACGAATTTAAAACCGGTGCATATACTATTCTACTTGTAGAAACTATATATAACATATATATATATATATATATTATATATATGCAGATCTTTAACCCTTTCAGGACAGGAATTATTCAAGGGCTAAGTTGATCACATTCTGTTCTTCAAATTGGCAACAATTATATTTTTCTTGTAGTGCTACATGGTTCTAATAAGGTTTAATGTCTTTGAGAATAATATACATGGTTGGAAATTTGTTGAATAGTTGAAAGAAATTGCCAATTTTGATGAAAAACAATGATTTTAAACCCCTTAATGTGTTGCCAATTTAAGGATCTCAAAGCTTATTCTTGTTTTTAAAATTCCTGGCATCAAACGCAATATGGTCATGCAATAAAAATGGGCATAGTGTGTGCAGAAAATTTTGCTCTTTCTACTCGTGCATCTGGTATATTTTTTAGAGCTCTGGATCAAAAGTTATTGAGCCAAACCACAAATTGTGGTCATTTGTCTTGAAAGGGTTAAGCAATTAAACATTTAAACAATCATTATTTTGTACTCCATATACTGTTAGTATATTTTCACTCATTATTCACGTGGAGTTGGCACATTGTGAAATACTATTTATTATTATTGGGCAAACATTATCTGAAAGGTTAATTCGCTTATAACTATTAACTAATAATTATCATGGGATCAAAAATCTATACAATAAGAACTACTTGAAT
The DNA here is from genome assembly GCA_025618425.1 of Heliocidaris tuberculata. Taxonomy (NCBI): domain Eukaryota; kingdom Metazoa; phylum Echinodermata; class Echinoidea; order Camarodonta; family Echinometridae; genus Heliocidaris; species Heliocidaris tuberculata. Next base: position 16,151,578 of record CM046848.1, read on the forward strand.
TGTTACCAGTCATGCCAGTAGCAGTTTCACATATGAACTAAACATAGTCTTGAAAGAGTACAACGTGGAATTTGTAAGATCATTTAAGGACATTTTTTTTTTTTTTTTACATTTCATATTCAAAGGCGAGTACAGTACTCAGCTTACCCACTTTAGAGGATAAAAGACTAGCACTTTGTAGAAAATTCGCAAAAGCTCTAACAAATCACCCTTTATGTCATACCTGGCTGCCTCCCAAAAAAGAAATAAAGATATCATTACGTCAGGTTCCTACCTATCAACATTTCAAATGCAAAACCAAACGTTTTAAAAACAGCCGACTTCCTTATTTAATATATTTATTTTTATTTTATTCCCTATTTTACTTTACTACAACTAAATTTATTAGATATACAATTAAAGGATATCTGTTAGATTCTTAACATCGATTCTGGTTTTTATATACATATTCATTCAATTTTCTACAATACAGTACTTGTATTTTATTTGACTTACCATTTTCAAACATAAGGTGCTAGTAAGTCTTTTCTCCTTGACGATATACAGTCTTCTCTTTAATCTTTAATGAACAATACTACACGAAATAAAATTTAATTGTAATAAATGCAACTGTGTTTTTATTACTGTGAATGTATGTTATTGCTGTTATTTTACCATTTTCAATGTTTCAAAATAAGTGTCAATATATATTTATAATGATATTCGTTTTTTTTTTATACACTGTATTTGTTATGCCAACTATTCATGTAAACATGAAATATTCAGCTCTGCTACCCTTCATCATGTTCATGTGAAATGTATTGTACATGAATAGTGAATACAAATATACTATTACTGAATTGCATTGAATACATATCATTGGTTTAATCTATAATTTCTTCTGCAGTAAGAAAACGGATTTACAAGAATTTGCGCACCACTCTGTTTTCTACTAGTTTTCTAGGTGGTCTTGAATATGTAATCCATTTTTTGAATATCCCTGGGTTTGATCATTTCACCACATTTTAAGTTAATACATTTTCTAGTGATTTGTCTTTTCCAAATCTACAACACTTTACATTCCTGGGCCCTGTTTCATGAAGCTTGTTATCAATATCAAGTTGCAATAACTGATACATGCTACTGAAGTCCTTGCATCTCATCAGCTGAGAGCAGATTTGTCGTAGAGCTTTGGCACTTGTTACTAATAACAAGTTTTATGAAACGGGGCCCTGCTGTTGATTCGCATACACCTTCATACAGGAAAAATAATTTCATTTACATGAATTATATTATTAATCTTATTATAATCAAATCATAAATCTTTTTCGTTTTTTCTCTTAATAATTGATTTAGTTATGTACATACAGAGAGACACTATCGAAGTTCCATCAAAATATTTTAAAGATGATGGTTATATTTTTTATTTTTTAAAATTTCTATCATTAATTTTATCTTTTAATTATCATAATTGTTCTTTAGGCGGTGATGAGGGCGAATTTGTGTAGTTTATTTGGATGGTGAAAATATCGGATTTATCCACAGTTTAATTTCAATTTGTTATAATACTGTTAGGTTTGCCAGTGGGTGATTACAAGATAGCCATATGTAATTTATCCCCACCCAACAGCATAAATAATGAGAAATTGTTAAAATTAGGACAAATTATTACGATTACCTTAAATCTGTAGTTTTATTTGCTCCATTCCGACTACGTCACAAGTCAAACGTAAATATTCAAAGTTATTTGAATATTCATAAAAATATTAATCTTCGAAACATGACACTTTACCCATATAGCTTTGCACGACGCCTCAGATTGATTTCCGCGATAACCAATGTTCTGCAACTAATTCAATTACATTTTCTGGTGATACATACAACTGGATAGATTATAACACAATATTTGAAGGTAAGTAGCTTTTTTGGGGGGTATGTTACCATAACGATCCAATCATATTTTCATGACAGCAGTTATAAATAAAATGATAATCACTGTTAGTGTCATGATTAGTCATTAGTTTCCTTTTATATGTATTATTTAAAAAATGAAAAGGTATCGTAATGCTTCAAGCTTTAAGCTTATATCGCCATATGGATAATGTTCCATAATGTTCCATATATTGTCCCTGTATTATGATCATATTTGCCTATTAATTCTGTGATTGTCTGCTTATACTTATTCTCATTTTTTGTCATAATGGTCATACTATGTAATGCCATGTACCATGCAGAAATAGATAAGAACATACGTAATGATAGTAATTATAAAAATGATACTGATTATGTTAATAACATACAAAATATTAATAGTAAATTTTGCACATGATGCAAGGTACAGCTTGTGTCACTAGATAATTCTTACTATCACCCTGACTGATGTAAATTATTTGTATAATATTGAACGTTTCCTGCAGGAGACGATCTTTGCAAGCAAATATGCCGGACAACGGGATTGTCTCCAAACTTTTACAATGACAGGCCAGGAGATTTCTGTGATGGTACACAGTGCTGGGACAACGATGCGACTGACGTGAAATCAACGAAACTATGCATAAATGGATTTTGCCAGGTACAGGACATGATTTATACTAGGGGGCAAGTCCAAGCTAGTTTGTCCCATACATTACCGTCCACGTCTAAGATTTTGATACATCTGATAACTGCATTAAGTTGATACCCCTCCTAAACAGCTAAAGCTTGGATCAGACAAGATATCAAGTGAAATAATACTTTTATATCAATTTAAATGTATGGCTACAATTCCAAAATACTTGGTAATGTACTATGGTACATACTTTGGAACTTGTCTAATAGCGAATAACAGATAAAATGATTAATGTAGCGTTGTTCTTATATTTTTTTTGGGGGGGGGGGCAGGGGATGCGGTGGTGATCGAACCGAAATTCTATTGTTATTCCAGTTTCCATTCTTTATGAAATTCAGTCAAAGGTGAATTGATAATATCTCCGTAAGGAATTTGATTTGGGCTTTTGGCTTCCCACACCAACTTGGACATACCTCCTATTAAACTTAGTCAGTCGTACATTATTTTGTTGGATGATTGACTACAAGTTTCTTTATGCTAAATTGTAGCATTACAGGTATTACTTACATCAATCAAAGCATTTCCAGGGCCCTATAAGAAAAAGCTTAGCAGTTGATAGACTTGGTCGTACGATCAATAATTGATTTTACCTAGCGATCGATTGTAAAATAGCAATTAATCGCTAACTTCTTTTTGTGTTACGAGGTCCCCGTAAGCAGGGAACTCGATCCGTTTTTGGTACCCTTCATGATTTTTAACGCCTCTTAATTATCAGCCCCAAGGTTACATGAAGCAGGGAAAATTAGAGAATTTGCCAGAGGAGCGTGCGGCGAAATGTAAGTCTGATCATGTAATACCTTTTGTATTTCATTGTTTGGAAGGTGTCATTTCCCGAGATTTGCATCATTTTTCTTATGCTATTTTATGGGGGGGGGGGGGGGGGCAAAACGATATATTTACCCTCCTTATATTTCTTTGGGGTGGCCCCTCCTGCCACCCCAGGATGGACGTCCCTGCCCGTAACACAAAGGTTTGCAATCGATTGCAAAATGGCAATGGCCAGTGAAGATCATCGTTGCATGCACGTATTCTAAAGGCTGGCCAGTACCATTAACCAATTAGAATCGATTTTTCCCCCCTTCAAATTATCAACTGACTGCAAACGTTTATGTTACGGGACCCTGATCTGCCAATTCAATGTCTGGCACGTATAATTGAGTTGTCTCTTACCATACATGATTCAATTCTCTAGCGTTTTGGTTGCGATGGGGTTCTTAATTCCGATGTTCTTTACGATGACTGTCGAGTTTGTGGTGGCAATGGCTCATCATGTAATTGCACGAGTGGGGTTTTTACTTCTGCCAGAGAATTAGGAGGTAAGATAATGGCTCAAGCTCAATGAATTTTTCCTCACCTTGTTAGTTTATTTTCCTCAGAGGAAAGTCTCTGTTTCTTTATCCCACACATACAGGCCTAATCACGCCCACGTCTCTCTCCCTCTCTCTCTCTCTCTCTCGTTCTTGTTCGACTTTACTTTTAGTTTTGATTTTTCACGTTTTGAAGGTATGCTTGCGAATTGTGTGGAAGAGACAATACACAACTGTTCCTCTTTTCCGACAAGTGTGTTTTAACCATATAGTAAGCTAAATGTCCAGTTGTAAGCTAAATGTCTAATTCTAGTGCTATAAATGTCTAATCTTACTGTCCATAAAACTTTCAGTAAACTAAATAAATCTCATTTTAAACGGTACCAATCACCTAAAAAAAGTTAACGGTTAAGGAGTATGAAGTAAATGAATAATAACACGAAGCCCTTCTCGCGGATCCCGAGTCGGACTTGGGTTCGGTGCGCACCCTGTTTTATGCAATCTCTTACGGGTGCGTCGAGAAGTCTATACCCCGAAAAAATGTCGCTTTTCCGTTTACTGAGAGAGTATCTAAACTTGCAATAAATACATCTTTATAGAAATAATATTTGCAGCTCGTATTTTGAATATATATGGAACCCCTGAAATACAAAGCAATATATATATGTGTATATATATATATATATATATATATATATACATACATATACATTTTTGTGACTGGTGCTCTTTAATATCTATCTCGATGTTCATATAACTGTCTATTTTTGGTTTTCTCCAGATGTCATGTTGAGTAAAAAATATTATATTTCTGTTTGATCCTGAATCACAGAGGTTGTGTATGTCACCATCCCAGTTGGTTCGACAAGCATTACAGCTCAAAGTTATGGACCATCAAGAAATTACGTAGGTCAGTTTGTATCATCAATACCATTTTTTCCTGTGCTTACTTTGTAGATGGAATTTTCGCGTATTTGAACATTTAAATTGTATATATCGTACTCTTTCAACAAAATTTCATCAGAGTTTTCCAGTAGGATAATGTTAGTATTTGTAGGATTTGTGGGGCTGCATGACAATGAATCCATTAACTGAACTGGAACTGCAATATTAATCATTGGAATGGCGATCAACGTATTAGTTACAATTATATAAAAAAATAAACATATGAAAACTGTTATAACTTTCATCTTCAAAATCCTTTGCAGCGGTTTATGCATTAGGCATAAGTATAAAATTATAATACTTCAGTACTCCAAACATATATTACCTGTATGAGACTACACACACATGTGACATGAAAGTTTAGTCCAAGCTTTTTAGTCATTTCTTATTATGTTTTTAATATGAGGGCATTTGAATGGCAATCCTTTTACCATATTCTTCCAAACTGACGTAAAAAGGATGAGAAAGCTTACAAATTATGGTTCACCTTTTTAAACTCGGGATAACAAATATAAATAATGACAAGTCATGCTTGCATAGGACTACAGTAGTATTTATAAGTTAGAATAGTTGCCCCTTCCGTTTGGCGCTAGACAAGACATTCCCCCTTCAATTTATTGATTTATGGTATTATATAATATCCAAACTATGAAATCTTTTCAGTTTTTTACTTTAATTGATTCATGGTACTATATAATATCAAACTTTATAAAACAATATTTAATAGGAAGCGAACCAAATGAATATTAATTAATGACGTCATCTTATAGTTGCGTCACCAGGCTTTCGAAATATTGTTCCAACTTTATGTTTATTAAAGAGTGATTTTACTGACGAATGATTGCGTTGGCAACTAACGCGGTCTTTGACGCGCCCATGTGAGAGAGTGACATCGTACGAAAAGTGAATGCAAAATGATAAATACAAATGGGGATATGGGTGAAAGCACTAACGAAGTGTTCTTGTATAGCGCATATCTGTGATGTAAAGTCCCTCTGCACATCCAGTGGGTTCGGATATTACTGGCCTAGCTTTAGCTGCGGCAACCGTTAATGGGGCACGGTGCATTTCAAGGAACAGGTACCTAATTGATCCCTGGGTGAAGAGAGAGACAACAGTTACTGTAGATAAAATATCTTGTCTCGTGATATACCCACCGGGCAGAGATTCGAACCCTCAACCTATTGAATGAGATTCAAGTTTATGAACCACTCTACCATGATAATCCTACGATTTAATCATTACCTTAATTATGGCATATTTTTGTCCTAATTTATTCTAGTTGCCCTGTGATCATTGTCCAATAGGTAGTAGTTGTCATGGGGATATCTCCCAAGGTGGATATTTGTCTGAGGGTAATGGTTATTTGCCCAGGTAGTAATTACCCGTATAGGATTGAAATGAGATAGTGACCAATGGTAATCGCCTGCAGAGTATTTACTTAATAATTTCTGTAGCCAAATAACAATTTCATTATTTCGATTCATATTCAACAGGGCTCAGGGTAAGTGGCTCCGAAATTATATCGGCTCAGTCCGATCCAGCAGGTCGATATGGGGTTGGAAACATGGATGTGGAATACATTGCCCTGGAAAATTATATATCGATCATAACAGCATTTACTGAACCATCAACGGAAACGCTAGATATTACAGTGTGGACAGATACTCCGACCATCAACGTAACATACAGGTATTGTACTCCTGCCGAAATATCAACACCTACATCTTCGAGTGTTAGAACGATGGGCACGCCACTTATGGAAACGGCCTCATCAACTGTCAGTCTGTCTACGCCTGGAGCTGAGTCATCCATGGCGATTTTAACTTCATCATCTTTTCCTTCAATATCCATGATTTCTGTTTATGTTGATGTTTCTTCGATGTCGGCAACAGACCCATCGGGTGGCACATTAATGAATACACCTTCCTTTCCGCCTTCATCTACAGCCACTTCTACACCAGTGTCCTCTCCTCGATCCATGACATCTACCCCAGCAACAGACACATCAAGTGCTACCTCCATGAACACATCTTCGGATCAGCCTTCATCTACAGTTACTCCCTCGTCAGAGTTCTTTCCTCAACAAATGACTTCTATGTCAGCAACATATTCATTAAGTCCGACCCAAATGAGTATACATTCCGATTCATCTTCACCTACATCAACTCCTACATCACAGTCTTCACCTACCATGGTATCTATGTCAACAATAGATCCATCAAATGCGACTCCACTGAACACACCTTCCGACCAGCCTTCATCTGCATCAACTCCTGCTTTAGAATTCCCCTCTCAATCCATGACTTCTATGCCAACAACAGATTCATCAAGTGCGACTCCAGTGAACACACCTTCCGATTCTTCTTCATCTACATCAAGACCTGCACCAAATTCATCTTCTCTAACCTTAATGACGTCAATGCCAACAACAAATCCATCGACTTTTACTCTGATCAACACAACTTCCGACCCGTCGTCATCTACATCAACTCCTACATCGGAATCCTCCCCTCAATCCATGACATCTATGCCATCTACATATCCGTCAAGTGCGACTCCAGTGAACACGCCTTTCGTGTCGTCTACATCTACACCAGCTTCTTCACCAGAGTTCTCTATTCACTCAACAACTTTGCCAGCAACAGATCCATCAAGTCATTCTGCAAGGAACACACTTTTCTACCCATCTATCATGTCTATGATTATGAGCGGATCTTCAACGGCCACACTCTCTTCAACATTGGCGATGTCTCCTTCCTCATCGATGAGTTCTTTCTATGCTTTTGCTACTTCATTGCCAGAAATCATGTCGTCCAGCGTGGGCACAAGTGTTTCATCCTCTGTTTCTGCAGCCTCTTCATCATCAGTAACCACTCAACCCCCATTGGTCCCCTCATCTCCTGTGGATATGTCCTCGGTGATCTCACAATCTTCTGATATACAGGTTTCAAGGACACCAACACCTTCTTTGAGTTCGCCAACAGATGTAGCTTCAACAGCAACATATGTTATGTCAGCAATCTCTACACCAACTCCCTCACCTAGTGATATAGTGGCTGTTAGTTCTGCAACTGCAACACCTCGGACAACAATGCCAGGTAATAAAATATAAAATTAAAGCGATTGTATCAAAGGAACAAACAAGCAATTAAGAATAGGAATTCCTAGATTATAAAAATGACAGTGCGTGTACGGAACTGTTATTCATAAAAAATTATTCAATATAAAATTAACTTATCATTTTAAGCATATTTATTGTGCGGATGGCGAAATACTTGTGATCATGTCAACACGAGTAGTAAGCCATAAAAGCAGAAGTATAATGAGACACAGTTTCTCTTTTTGGATTCAGATTTTTACAAAATGTTCCATAATATGTTATGTAAAAAGTGTCATCACTGCTTTGATATCTTTTTGCAACTTCTTTCATGCTCTTGTTAAAGAGACTGATCCATGCAATACTACGCCATGTATAAATGGAGGATCGTGCAATTCATCTGGTGGAACTTACACATGTCATTGTCCTAATACACATAGTGGAACAAACTGTGAAAATGGTAAACATGGTTGCTCCCTCTCTCTCTCTCTTAACACAAACAATCCAATTAAGTACTCATAAATTCAGTACAACCTTATCAAACTTTAATCAGTTAATAATACATTGCTTTGACATTTTACTGTCAGTACACAACGCATAATCAAAATATTTTCCCCTCTTTCTGAATCCCTTTCGTTCCTACCCTTTCAAATCTGCCTGATCATTCAATATCTATCTTGAACATTCGTTTCTATTTATTTTTCTTCCGTCTTGAACTCTAACATTTGACCGCTGCGATACTAATCCCTGTTAAAATGGAGGAGCATGTAATTCATCTGGTGTAACTTATACTTGTGATTGTCCTAGTACACACACTGGGACAAATCGTGAAAGCGGTAAACAATATTGTATCACCAATTAAAATGTTCATTCTTCCATTTTTGATCATTATAAGAAACATGACCATTAATGATCTTTCCCCCTTTTAAGTTACATTTTCCCTTTTCATTTTTTCTAAGGGTTTTCTGTCTGGTCTTCTCTCTGCCTTACCTTCTCTCCATCCGTACATGTTTATTTCCATCTGTTCATCTTTGTCCGTCTGTCTTACAATCTCTTCAAAGTTGAATCTGTGTGATTTCCCGTCATGTTGAAGAGGATCGTGTACTTCTACTGATACAAGTAGAAAATTTGACACAATATGACCGTTCAACTTATTTTGCAATGAGCACAGAAAATAATCTTATTGATTGGAACCGATGTATGTCCAAGTATGTCCCGTCCGTTCCCAACTATTATGGAATTTTAATATGGGATTGTGAATATAAATTGACATAAAATATCATTTTACGTGACTTTTTGTCTGGTCCAAGCTCTAGGAGGGCTATCCGCTTGATAAGTCATCAGATATACTAAAGTATTAAATTTGGTCAGAAAAGTATGGGACGAAATAGCTCGGACTTGCCCATGTAACTACCCTAGATAGTTTCCATGACCTACCCTGTCAAGTTTATTAGGTTCAGTATTCACACATGTCTATTATTCAAAATGCAATATGATAACAGTATTTAATCAAAATAATTGAATCTATCAAATCAAATCAGATAATGCTTTCATTGTTTCTCAATTAATAAGAGATCGACCCGTGCATTACATCTCAGTGTCAAAATGGAGGAACTTGTTCGTCAAGTAATGGCGTTTATCTATGTATGTGTCCTGATACCCACGAGGGAAATAACTGTGAAATAGGTACGTCTCAGTCACTCTTTTTATTTCTTTGAGTGCTTAATAACCATGAAAAACGAATTTCTAGAAGCATGATTCAAGTTATCTTATTTTGATTGTCCCAAAATATAAGGAGAGGAATGTTGAGTTGGGCTTTACCGGCTTTAAAGACATTCATACTTTTGTTCTCACGTAACTGATAACAGATGTGTAAGCAATCTAAACAACAAATTTACTGAAATGTGACAGACCCATTCTGCCGACAGACTAAAAATTGTGAGAAGATAAAATGGATGCAAGTTATAAATGAATTCGATGATAATATTTTGTATTATGTATGATTGATCATGAAATTGCTTCTATAGGAAATGTCATATGTCAAACGTGTTTGATCATGCAAAGTATCCTTTTATTGTGATTTATGTACACAACTTCTGATATTATTGAACATTTCCGTACAATCGCCTTGTATACGGCATTCACCACTCTTTTATTCGACATGTACAGCCAAGGCTGTTTGCAGTACATCAGAATGCGGTTCAAGAGAAACTTGTAATCCCGACACTAACATGTGTGAATGTAACAGGAATCTCGTAAGAAGGCCCAACGGTGTCTGTAGAAGTAAGTGCACAGTTCCTCCACCATTTGTCTTCATTCCAATTTCTCGTGAATTTCTCGTTTTCATTAACTAAAGATGATGTGGAGTATTGGCAAGATTATTGCAAAAAAAAAAAAAAAAAAAAAAAACCCGTCCATATTTCGAAGTTGTAAAATTCAATTTGTCCAGTCCTATTTAAAATAATTATAAGAGGACTAATTAAAGAATAATCCTTTTCATACGACTTTACTACTATAATGTACTCTAATATTCTTTCTGATTTGCATACAAAGGGAGAAAGCTCACAATTTGTTTCCTCTTCTCGGACCCAACCTTCGTTTTTTTTTTTTTTTCAGTTAATTCTATGTTCGAAATTTTGGCCGAAACCAGAGAATTAGGGTTGTACCCATAGGTTGTACCCATGGTTCGACTACGGCTGTTCACTGGTGTCCCTTACCAAACAATCTTGACTATCGGGCAACTGAAAATAGTTCAAGTGGATCGGACCTTTCGTACTTGAGACACTCTAATATATTTCCTTGTATGCTTGAGAAAATGAGCTCATTGTGAACTGATGAAAATGAAGGAGGGTTACATTTCGTGTTCCCGAAAGGTTCATCATTCCGGAAGTTTCAATATTCCGAAGGTTCGTAATTGCGAAAATGAAATAGTGTTCGTAATTCCAAAAATGAAATAGGGTTCTTATTTCCGAAGATTCATAATAACGAAAATGCAATAGAACCCTGTAACAATTTTCGGAATTACGAACCTGCGGCATAATGCAACAAATGCTCGGAATTATGAACCCCTATTTCATTTTCGGAATTATGGACCCCTTTGGTATGGGGAATTTGTGTTTCGGAATTATGAACCTTCGATAAAAACCCCCTGAAGGAGATAATGGGAAAGAAAGTTGTGCGTCTTGTGTATGTTACAAGCAAGTTGATAGCAGGATGAGGGTCATACAGAAACATATAGAATTGATACGTCTACACCCGAGAAAAAAGGGGGTGTGTCTTTAATATTTCAAACTCGTCGCTGATATCAAATATATTGGTGTGATAAAAGTAATTTTGAGAAACAATAAAATTTTTTAGAAAATCAGAATGCAAAAATCTAATCCTAACTGCAAAAGAATGTTAACTTCGCCATTCACTAATAAGTAACAATACGAAAAACATTTTGTTTTCCATGTTTTCCGAAATTTTTAATGGCGAAGATTATTATTGAACCCTTTTATTTTTGTTTCCTCGTTTGCTTTCTTGTCAAGGACCTGTCATCCTCGGTTTGACTATCGCAATCGTTGCCGTTGATGACATCACAGATTTCGAGGACATTGTCAATAGTCCCTCTTCACCAGACTCCATGGCCATAAGGGATCGCATCACTATCATCGTAATTATTTATTTACTCAGCAAACTCAAAAGTTGGTGGCCTGTGGCGTAGCTTCAGGGGCACTGCTCCCCCATCAAATGGCAAAGAGATAGAGAAAGAGAAAGAGAGAAGAAAGAAATAATGAACGTAAAAAATAAGATGATAAGATCCCCTCATACACACTCCCTTAATCGGTGGCCTTGTAAATTTGCCTAGTATATAAGACCCTTTCCTCCCTGGTGCCAATGCTCCCTCACGCCCCTGTTAATAGTTATGTTTTGAATTCATCGACGAGAACATGTAAATGAAACTGTAGATCACAAGGTACGGGGTTCGAATCCCAGCCCGGCACTAACATCTTTTGGCAAGGCATTAATCTACATTTTTCACTCTCCACCCACCTGTAAATGGGTACCTGATATGCATGAGCGCTAGTTACTTTGGGGACTCGGCTAAAACTGGGGTAATAATGTCTATAAGCGCCATGAGCACAACATGACGGATGTGAGCGCTATAAAGTGGACATTATTTTTGTTATTCTTATAATTTATTATTATCAATATTATCAGTTTTATTATTATTATAATCATAATTATTATTATACTGAATTTATTTGTCATCATCAGATTTTTGGTATTTACCGTAGACGATACGGTAATATCTTCATCGGGGTTGTCATCACAGTGTGGAGACTGGGAAGTCTCGATGTCGGTGTCGATCTCATGTTCGCTGAGCCAGAGAATGCCACGACCACGCAACCCCCTAATGCAGCCGAAGCAGCTGAGGTGTTCAGGTTGAACCTGGTGGATGGTAACAGTACTGGTGGTTTTATCCTGGATCCATTAAGAACGAACGTTACTGGTGAGCCTCATTTCTGTATCTGACAACAGAAAAGCACTCTAGACAAGTCTCGAGAATGGTTACCAGTACTACTTTATTTCTCTTGTGCCGTAGCCTTAGTGGACTAAATTTGAATTCTAAATATTATGATTTTGTTGGGGTTTTTTTCCAGACAAGAACGAGTGCTTTAACACTACGTTAAACGATTGTAGCCCTTATGCGGATTGTACCAACACGGAGGGTAGTTATACATGTGCTTGTCCCGAGCCTGGATACATTGATACCACCCCTACTTCAGAGCCAGATCGGGGCAGAGTATGTGAAGGTTAGTTTATCTCGTTTTGCCCCAAAGACACACACACACACACACACACACACACACACACACACATATATATATATATATATATATATATATATATAGTCATATCAATATTCCATGCTCCACAGGTCAGTATAACAAAATAAAGTGAAAGGATCAGACACAGGCATAATTTTCCGGCACCGAGGCTCCAGGCAAAAGTTGAGAGAAGATTCAAGGTGAATTTTTTGTTCTATCAGGCTAAAGCTCACATATCCTGGTCGTATAAGCAGCTATACACATGTGATATTTGTTGCATAAAACAAATTACATGGACAATGACGGCAGTTGCTAAATACTCAATCCCGGTCATATTTCAGTCGAACATTATGCATTCCTGGTTCACATCTTTCACATGTGAAACACACCATTATGTTTTCTAAAAGAGGATTCGTCATTCATAATAAAACTATTTCAATTAAATATTGTACAGTAAAAGCAGGACCGTATGAACCGGAGGTTCTAGTGACCCCTCCCCAAGTAAAATTTATATTTGTATTTAATTTCTTTAGTTTCGTTTTTATTGAAAAAGGCACGCCAACATTTTAGTACTTTTTGGCGGAGTTGTTAGACAATTTTGGGAGGAGGGCGGTTAGATTTGCTTTTAGGGTTATCGTTAGGTACTTCATAACTTGGTCTAGCTCTATTAGTAGAAGGGCGGTTAGATTTGCTCTTGTTTCTTTTAACTCTGGCTTATACTTGCCGTATGCGCTTCTCATATTCTGAATCCGAAGCCAAATCGTCGCTCAAGTACTCCTCTACAACCTTCCAGCCTATTAGTTAAATGAATATAAAATCATTAAATCATCCAATCGGTAAAGCACATAATAACTGACTAAATCAATATGCTCAATTTACTTCGCAACTCTTTAGTATATAAGTATCACTTCATTAAAGGTAAGATAAGAATCAAACTGAGAATTTGAGCATCTTCAAAATAGGATCTTTCAGTAACTTCTATATCTACTATACCCGCCTCCTTCAGACTTGTCAGCTAGTCGAATGAGCTTTTTTCCTTTTCTTTAGATCAGCTATAGCTTCTGTGAGATAGCTTCTGTGAGAATCTCTTTTTGCCTGGCTACTTCCACTTTCTAGATTTGATTTGATTTGATTTGATTTGATTTGATTTGATTTGATTTGATTTATTGACTGTTTCAATCATTCATATTAACATAATACTGCAGTGCATAACATAAAATGAATACAATAACAATAATATATCACAAAGATCAATCGATGCCCTCTCTAATATCTCCTGTATTCTTGAACTCAAACTGAAGTTTATTGCCTTTGTATTTGAAAGAGAGTTCTGCCGCCCTTTTCAGTTTACTCAACTCCTGAGTGTCGGCCGTAATTTTTCTGTCAAAGTGTCGAGTTCAAGTATTCGTTAACCCTTTCAAGACAATTGACCACATTTTGTGGTTTGGCTCAATAACTTTTGATTCAGAGCTCTAAAAAATATACCAGATGTATGAGTAGAAAGAGCTAAAATGTCTACACACACTTTGTCCATTTTTGTTCCATGACAATATTTCGTTTGATGCCAGGAATTTAAAAACAAGAATAAGCTTTAAAATCCTTAAATTGGCAACACATTGAGAGGTTCAAAATCATTGTTTTTTATCAAAATTGGCAATTTTTTCAACCTTTCAACAAATTTCCTAACCATGTATATTGTTTTCAAAGACATTACACCTTATCAGAACCTTGTAGGCACTAAAAGAAAAATATTGTTGTTGCCAATTTCAAGAACAAAATGTGATCAATTTAACCCTTAAATAATTCCTGTCATGAAAGGGTTAAAAGAGCCGAGAGCCTCCTTAATAGTATCTTCTACTAACTGTGCTGTAAGTCGAGGCGGGTTTTCCTCACCAGAATTAGCCATACCCTTGGAGGGAAGAGAAAAGTTAATTAACACGGGAAAACTATTCAAGAGCTCAAATCTGAACGAGTGTCTGCGGAGCTGTCGAATGGCGTTTCTTCTATCCACACCCTGTTACAGAGCTGTGTTCACCCAACCTGTAAAACATTCGTTCTTTAGGAAATTTATAGCATGATACCACAATAGCGTTTATTTAAGAATAATATTCTGCTTTATCTAAAATGTATCATTTTCCCCTTTTCAATTGATTTTTAAACATGTCCAGTGGTCGAATAAATAAATGAAGGAGTTGAATGAAATCGCCTACGAGTTTGAGACCTTTTTATTTCTAAACCACGTTCATTCTAAATTTGTTTTAACTTTTTTTCAGACGTTGATGAGTGCAGCATTGCTGGTATCTGTTCGGAGAACGCTACGTGTACCAACTCCATGGGCAGTTATTCGTGTTCTTGTTTTGCGGGCTTCACCGGGGATGGAAGGGTGTGCACTCACAGTGAGTTTCATCATATTGGGAGACGTTCGAGGTCTTATAGGTGCTACTGGTCCTGCCTTCCATTTGTTCTGCTTTCCATTTGTCCTGTATTCCATTGGTCCTATATAAATAATAATAATATTGGATGATTTTTTTTTAGCACTTATACCGACCACGCAAGGTGCTTAAGGCGCTCCAATATTACTACTGGCATGTCTACATTAAGATTTGGGAAGTTTATAGATATTATTAGGCCCCTCCCATTATGATACTTTTAGGGTCATGTTTATTTATTGAGTTGTACTTAGTTGGGCATTAAAAACTTATCTCTTGGACAAAGCAGACGGTTCTTACATGTGTTGTATAAAAATAAAGTAATTTTACTATTAGAGGCAGAATTAGGCTTTGGATAGTAGGATTGGGGATGATGTTATGATTCTAATTAGGGCTTTGTTTCATTGGTTATATTTCATCACAGGAAAAGATCAAAGGTCATGGTACGTGATGTTATCATTTTGTTTGTATGTGTCTGTAAGTGATGTAAACAAAGCATGTTTTAAGATATTCATGAGTGATAACCTTACTGAGTACTCGGTAGAAATTAGAATTCATTACTAACGTTGCTCTAATTTTAACCTGTTTACACGTTAGTCAATCTTCAACCACTTTGCTTTCATGCAGTCGCCGGTTCGGAAGGCCTAAGCGGTGGGGCTATCATCGGCATCGTTGTCGGGGGAGTCCTCATAGTCATCCTAGTCTTCTTCGCCTTCCTCCTTGGATTGACTATGCGACTGCGAAGCATGATGTATTATCGTAACAGTGCTGAGAGGTCGATCAACGGGCGTGCTCAAAGAAGCCGGAAGCTAGGAGCCGTGCAGCAGTTTGGAAACGGATATCGTGGGGATGATTATCCGATATCGGGATCAGGCTACTCATACTACATGGAACCCATACCTGCACGAAGCTCCGCTGACGGCCGATACTATTCAAGGGTGATTATGAAACTTGAAATATCCAGTTGTGTTCAATACATTGTACCACTTGATCAAAATATCCCATCGCGTTTAATTCATGTTAACACGATTGATATAAAATATATGGCCGATCTCCGGATTAAAATTAATAGGAAAGGCGATAAGAGTTTGTTGATTCATGGGTGAATTTAAGATAATCGTCGCTTTTTGTTTGTTTGTTTTGTTAAAAAATGTAACATCGTTATTACTGCCTCTCTATTTTCAAGAAAAAAATATAGAATTTCATGTATCTGTAGAAAACACGTGGAGATGAGTTCTTTATTCTTTATGTTAAAAAATTGTTTTGGGCGGACCTTTGTGTGTGTGTGCGTGTGTGTGTGCGTATGTTTGTTTAAGTCATAGGTTTAACTTAAAGTTACTATAATTCATTTGTTGTAGATTTGTACAGGCCATACAATTACGAATGTCACAAAATTGTCGTGTCGCAATCCAGGCAGAGATTCATATTTGTATGTGTTTGAGGATAATCCCGAATTGTACCTACTAAGAAGATTGGGTTCAAGTTATATTCTGTTTAAACTGTTCCTAATCATAACAAGGATATTGTACTATGTATCACTCGTCCATTTACTCCTAGGCCTATTACAATGAAGGGTTTACTCGTCCGTACATGGCAACAGGGAAGAACGGAGTGGTAAGTCGAAATATATTTCTTTCCAAAAATAAAATTTCCTTCCGTGGAAACTTTCTGTTCTTATGAACAAGTCAACTGGACTTACTTAGTTTTAGCTTGCGACGTTTCACGTCCACTCAGGGACGCTTCATCAGGCCGACTGCTATTTGGCGGCAATTGGTTGTTGACCCGGTTGGTTGTTTAGAAGATTCAATGTTATACTATCTGGATGACTGAGAACATTCATAGATATTTCTTTCTGTTCGATTTCAACCACGACATTTTTTACAGATCATTGATTAAAGCATTTAGATGAGTATTGTAATCATTGTTAACCCATTGACTATTGAATTATGTAGCTCTCATAGGCTTAATATAGGAGCCACCCGGTTCCCGTAGTCTATGGGTTAATTTAAGTTCAGTTACGAATCTGTCATACACTGCACATCCTCCACTCTACAGGATAACATTCAGTCTGTCGACATTTTTCAGGCGGTGTTATTTCCCGTACATACGGAGTCTTCAGTTATTTAGAAACCATTTTCAGAACTGTTCCACGGAAGAATACAAACACTCCGTGACAAATGGTGATTTGCTCAAAACCTGTCAGAAATCCTGACCTTTTCCCTCAAGTGTTACCGTATTTGGTTCTATGTTACAGTATATATGGATCAATTAAAATGGACCATCATTGTATAGGAAAATGACTAACAATGATAAAATGAAATGTTCACGATGAAAGTGTAGTGATAACAAGGATATTTCCAATCAGATTTATTAGAGCTTCCAAACTTTTTGGTAGGTTTGTTTTGAAAATAATTTATAACATTATTATATTATGCAAAATCAACCATTATCATTTAAGAGAAGTAACCATGTGAAAAGTGTTTCAATGAAAAAATATATGTACTTTCATTTGAAAACTTGGGCGCTCTCATCGTACTAGAATTCAACTAGTAACTGTTTGTTTTATAACCTCAACCCCCGCCCTCCATTTCAACTGCATTATCATGTGGTTGACTATGATGACTGTTTCTAGCACTTAAAAGCCTTCGTGTTCGAGGGGGGGGGGGGGTTATCTTTTTTTTTTTAAATCACAATTTAGATTGAATAAACTTTATTTTATTACTAGAAAATTCTCAACCTCCTCTATTTTCCTTCCTTTTACACGTTTGTTGTAGACTCGTGGCGAATACTACTGAAGCCGTGGAGAGCATAAGACAACCGTGTCCAAGAAAAATTGTGTGTACATGCACCGACTTTCTGTCAATCACGCAATCATCAGGAATATAATAAAGTTATATAGTTTGTATGATCAGTTAATATTTAACCCACTTTAATGTAATGCAGTGTTATCTAGTATAGTTTTCATATTCAGGGGCGCCACTAGACCATTTCGAATGGGGGAGTCAGACCTAATTAGTTAGCTGAAAATTTCGCAAGAAGCAAAGCAAACAACTACCAAAAAGTCCTCAGATTTTCAGATTTGCTGACAAGTGTAATAGATGATTTCAGACTCTTAGATTTGCCTTAAGTTCTTCCAAATTTTTTCTTTCTTTCTTTTAGAACAAGCAAAAATAAAAAATTCTGGTGAAGATTTATTTGAGATTTACCGATGGAAAATTTAAATAGGGTTGTCACAATTCACATTAAAGCTAGGAGGGTTTAGAACCAACTATGTCACAACCTCTTTATAGAGATGCTATATTGATATTAGTGTGTAAGATATGTGAAATTTATGCTCAAATCCGGCAGAAAGCATGAAATTTGGCATACAGGGGTATTTTGGGGCGCTGATTACAAAAATTGCCGGCCACAAGCGATCTGACCACCGGGTCGGCCGCCATCTTGGATTTCAAAATGGCCGCCATTGAAAATCTTTAAAAACCGTTATCTCCAGTTTCACAAGACCCGTGGCACAGAAATTTGGCAAATAGGGGTATTTTGGGGTGCTGATTTCAAAAATTGCCGGCCACAAGCGATCTGACCACTGGGTCGGCCGCCATCTTGGATTTCAAAATGGCCGCCATTGAAAATCTTTAAAAACCGTTATCTCCAGTTTCACAAGACCCGTGGCACAGAAATTTGGCAAATAGGGGTATTTTGGGGTGCTGATTTCAAAAATTGCCGGCCACAAGCGATCTGACCACTGGGTCGGCCGCCATCTTGGATTTCAAAATGGCCGCCATTGAAAATCTTTAAAAACCGTTATCTCCAGTTTCACAAGACCCGTGGCACAGAAATTTGGCAAATAGGGGTATTTTGGGGTGCTGATTTCAAAAATTGCCGGCCACAAGCGATCTGACCACTGGGTCGGCCGCCATCTTGGATTTCAAAATGGCCGCCATTGAAAATCTTTAAAAACCGTTATCTCCAGTTTCACAAGACCCGTGGCACAGAAATTTGGCAAATAGGGGTATTTTGGGGTGCTGATTTCAAAAATTGCCGGCCACAAGCGATCTGACCACTGGGTCGGCCGCCATCTTGAATTTCAAAATGGCCGCCATTGAAAATCTTTAAAAACCGTTATCTCCAGTTTCACAAGACCCGTGGCACAGAAATTTGGCAAATAGGGGTATTTTGGGGTGCTGATTTCAAAAATTGCCGGCCACAAGCGATCTGACCACTGGGTTGGCCGCTATCTTGAATTTCAAAATGGCCGCCATTGAAAATCATGAAAAATCGTTTTCTCAAGTTTTACAAGACCTGTGGCATAGAAACTTAGCAAAAAGGGGTATTTTAGGGTGCTGCAACATTTATAACATTATTATATTATGCAAAATCAACCATTATCATTTAAGAGAAGTAACCATGTGAAAAGTGTTTCAATGAAAAAATATATGTACTTTCATTTGAAAACTTGGGCGCTCTCATCGTACTAGAATTCAACTAGTAACTGTTTGTTTTATAACCTCAACCCCCGCCCTCCATTTCAACTGCATTATCATGTGGTTGACTATGATGACTGTTTCTAGCACTTAAAAGCCTTCGTGTTCGAGGGGGGGGGGGTTATCTTTTTTTTTTTAAATCACAATTTAGATTGAATAAACTTTATTTTATTACTAGAAAATTCTCAACCTCCTCTATTTTCCTTCCTTTTACACGTTTGTTGTAGACTCGTGGCGAATACTACTGAAGCCGTGGAGAGCATAAGACAACCGTGTCCAAGAAAAATTGTGTGTACATGCACCGACTTTCTGTCAATCACGCAATCATCAGGAATATAATAAAGTTATATAGTTTGTATGATCAGTTAATATTTAACCCACTTTAATGTAATGCAGTGTTATCTAGTATAGTTTTCATATTCAGGGGCGCCACTAGACCATTTCGAATGGGGGAGTCAGACCTAATTAGTTAGCTGAAAATTTCGCAAGAAGCAAAGCAAACAACTACCAAAAAGTCCTCAGATTTTCAGATTTGCTGACAAGTGTAATAGATGATTTCAGACTCTTAGATTTGCCTTAAGTTCTTCCAAATTTTTTCTTTCTTTCTTTTAGAACAAGCAAAAATAAAAAATTCTGGTGAAGATTTATTTGAGATTTACCGATGGAAAATTTAAATAGGGTTGTCACAATTCACATTAAAGCTAGGAGGGTTTAGAACCAACTATGTCACAACCTCTTTATAGAGATGCTATATTGATATTAGTGTGTAAGATATGTGAAATTTATGCTCAAATCCGGCAGAAAGCATGAAATTTGGCATACAGGGGTATTTTGGGGTGCTGATTACAAAAATTGCAAGCCACAAGCGATCTGACCACCGGGTCGGCCGCCATCTTGGATTTCAAAATGGCCGCCATTGAAAATCTTTAAAAACCGTTATCTCCAGTTTCACAAGACCCGTGGCACAGAAATTTGGCAAATAGGGGTATTTTGGGGTGCTGATTTCAAAAATTGCCGGCCACAAGCGATCTGACCACTGGGTCGGCCGCCATCTTGGATTTCAAAATGGCCGCCATTGAAAATCTTTTAAAACCGTTATCTCCAGTTTCACAAGACCCGTGGCACAGAAATTTGGCAAATAGGGGTATTTTGGGGTGCTGATTTCAAAAATTGCCGGCCACAAGCGATCTGACCACTGGGTCGGCCGCCCTCTTGGATTTCAAAATGGCCGCCATTGAAAATCTTTAAAAACCGTTATCTCCAGTTTCACAAGACCCGTGGCACAGAAATTTGGCAAATAGGGGTATTTTGGGGTGCTGATTTCAAAAATTGCCGGCCACAAGCGATCTGACCACTGGGTCGGCCGCCATCTTGGATTTCAAAATGGCCGCCATTGAAAATCTTTAAAAACCGTTATCTCCAGTTTCACAAGACCCGTGGCACAGAAATTTGGCAAATAGGGGTATTTTGGGGTGCTGATTTCAAAAATTGCCGGCCACAAGCGATCTGACCACTGGGTCGGTCGCCATCTTGGATTTCAAAATGGCCGCCATTGAAAATCTTTAAAAACCGTTATCTCCAGTTTCACAAAACCCATGGCACAGAAATTTGGCAAATAGGGGTATTTTGGGGTGCTGATTTCAAAAATTGCCGGCCACAAGCGATCTGACCACTGGGTCGGCCGCCATCTTGGATTTCAAAATGGCCGCCATTGAAAATCTTTAAAAACCGTTATCTCCAGTTTCACAAGACCCGTGGCACAGAAATTTGGCAAATAGGGGTATTTTGGGGTGCTGATTTCAAAAATTGCCGGCCACAAGCGATCTGACCACTGGGTCGGCCGCCCTCTTGGATTTCAAAATGGCCGCCATTGAAAATCTTTAAAAACCGTTATCTCCAGTTTCACAAGACCCGTGGCACAGAAATTTGGCAAATAGGGGTATTTTGGGGTGCTGATTTCAAAAATTGCCGGCCACAAGCGATCTGACCACTGGGTCGGCCGCCATCTTGGATTTCAAAATGGCCGCCATTGAAAATCTTTAAAAACCGTTATCTCCAGTTTCACAAGACCCGTGGCACAGAAATTTGGCAAATAGGGGTATTTTGGGGTGCTGATTTCAAAAATTGCCGGCCACAAGCGATCTGACCACTGGGTCGGTCGCCATCTTGGATTTCAAAATGGCCGCCATTGAAAATCTTTAAAAACCGTTATCTCCAGTTTCACAAAACCCATGGCACAGAAATTTGGCAAATAGGGGTATTTTGGGGTGCTGATTTCAAAAATTGCCGGCCACAAGCGATCTGACCACTGGGTCGGCCGCCATCTTGGATTTCAAAATGGCCGCCATTGAAAATCTTTAAAAACCGTTATCTCCAGTTTCACAAGACCCGTGGCACAGAAATTTGGCAAATAGGGGTATTTTGGGGTGCTGATTTCAAAAATTGCCGGCCACAAGCGATCTGACCACTGGGTCGGCCGCCCTCTTGGATTTCAAAATGGCCGCCATTGAAAATCTTTAAAAACCGTTATCTCCAGTTTCACAAGACCCGTGGCACAGAAATTTGGCAAATAGGGGTATTTTGGGGTGCTGATTTCAAAAATTGCCGGCCACAAGCGATCTGACCACTGGGTCGGCCGCCATCTTGGATTTCAAAATGGCCGCCATTGAAAATCTTTAAAAACCGTTATCTCCAGTTTCACAAGACCCGTGGCACAGAAATTTGGCAAATAGGGGTATTTTGGGGTGCTGATTTCAAAAATTGCCGGCCACAAGCGATCTGACCACTGGGTCGGTCGCCATCTTGGATTTCAAAATGGCCGCCATTGAAAATCTTTAAAAACCGTTATCTCCAGTTTCACAAAACCCATGGCACAGAAATTTGGCAAATAGGGGTATTTTGGGGTGCTGATTTCAAAAATTGCCGGCCACAAGCGATCTGACCACTTCGTCGGCCGCCATCTTGGATTTCAAAATGGCCGCCATTGAAAATCTTTAAAAACCGTTATCTGCAGTTTCACAAGACCCGTGGCACAGAAATTTGGCAAATAGGGGTATTTTGGGGTGCTGATTTCAAAAATTGCCGGCCACAAGCGATCTGACCACTGGGTCGGCCGCCATCTTGGATTTCAAAATGGCCGCCATTGAAAATCTTTAAAAACCGTTATCTCCAGTTTCACAAGACCCGTGGCACAGAAATTTGGCAAATAGGGGTATTTTGGGGTGCTGATTTCAAAAATTGCCGGCCACAAGCGATCTGACCATTGGGTTGGCCGCTATCTTGAATTTCAAAATGGCCGCCATTGAAAATCATGAAAAATCGTTTTCTCAAGTTTTACAAGACCTGTGGCATAGAAACTTAGCAAAAAGGGGTATTTTAGGGTGCTGCAGCCCCAGTGATCTGAACACCGGGTCGGCCGCCAGAAAAAAATAATTAAAAATTGTTTTCTTGAGTTTTACATGACCTGTGGTACTAGCTGTAACTAGGTCGAAATTGGTATGTTTACATTCTAAATTCAAATATGGACTTATAGAAAACATGCGGAAAATCATCATAATGATCATAGCCACCGTTCGACTGAACATGCGGAAAATCATGACCATCATTTTGAATTCTAATATGACTGCCATGGAAATTCGATCTGTTGTAAATGACAAGTGGTTATGAAAATTTGGTACCAGAAGGTATTTTCATGGTAAATGTGTAAGTGTGTGCAGGTCAAACATTTGACTAAAAATATCAACACAATTTTTTATCAAAATATGGCCGACACAAGGAATATCAAGGAACCCCCATTTATATGGAATATGAAATTCTGATATGGCTGCTAAACTGGAATGTTGAGCGTAACCCTTGAATTTTCATTTTGAAATTAAAAACAAAGATATTGTTAAACTGATTGAAATGTCAGATGAACCATAATAAGCCAGCCATTTTGAATTCAAGTTTGGCCACCATTACCATTTGGTCACCAACATTTGTTAGCAATGAACAATATTATAAACCTCTTTCCTGGACTTTAAATGACAAAAGCCTATGACATCTTAAAAAGCACAAAGCTGTTATAGTTCAAATGTTCTCAGGCTTAAACCCGGAAAAGAATATCTGAAAAAAAAAAAAATTCCCTTACCAGTTTTACAGTCATTCAGATGTAGCGATAAAATGGCCCCAAAGTTTTCGTCCAATTTACCTCTCCTACTCCTCATCTCGGAAGCATTGCCCAAAGCAGAAGCATAGTCCTGTGCATGGAAGATTAGCTGCAAAACATTTGCAATTTCCAGTGCACCGCTTTTTACACTTGCACTTGATCAGTTCTCGGCACCCTTTTGATGCCTCTGGCAGTAGTGTCCAAAATGGATGCCATCCATCATCACCATCCTTAGTCCATCCCCAATCTTCAGGTGAAGGCAGCTCTGGGTTTGCACTTTGGGATTGTCCCCAGATGTGACCTGTTTGAAAGATTGCCCTCTTCACATGTTGACGTAAGTGCTTCCTTTGTTGGTGGAATGTTCTGAAAATTGCCGATTCCCCTGAGCAAAAAGCTGCTTACGTGCTTCATTCACTTTCTTCAGAGAGGAAGTTCTACTGTACAGGACAACGAAAAACCTTTCAATGATGTCCATGTCATGATTTGTTACTTCAGCTGGTGCATTCGAGAGACGATTGAAGACCTCTCCCAAGTTTGGCATGGAAATCCATATGTCCCATACAGGCTTCTTGCCTATCCCTGCTAAAGCAGAAACGGTATCACATCCAGAAACAGCATGCAGGAACAGAAGTCCCCATGAGCGTTCGGGGCCTAGTTTTGTTGAAATGGTGTGAGCACCGATGTACCTAAGATTCTTTCCATGCCCAAAGGCCAACCACACCGCGATGCCATCCATTTTACTTGCCATTGCGATTGCCAGCACAACCACATCCGTGTCCGTTGCATGGATTATGATACTTTGGTACCCTTGCCGATATGCCTGCCAAGCATGAAGCACCATACGTGAATCTGCTTCTTCATGTGTACATGGTTGAATGTTCTGCCACATATCTGAATGAGGGTTTGATTTTACAATTTCTCCCTGGGTCGTGAGAAGTGTTTTCCCATCTGGAACATTCATCGTCTGAAGAGAAGCTGCAAGGAAACTGAACAATGTCTTCTTATTAGAATTTACACGAAGAAAACTGCTCCAGTTATGTGGCACCAACGTCTGTTCAGTTACATGAAGTGGTATGCCACTTCCACGACCAAGCCTGGTGCCTCCTTTAAGACTGTCTGATCTGTAGGTATCCCACACAACGTCGACACGTACTACTGTCTCCTCATTCAACTTTCGTGCAATGTATGGAAGGAACTGTTTATGTGCATAATCACCAAATGTCCTGACCACACTACTGCATTTCTTAGGATCCAGCTGATGCACTAAGGCAGCCCCATCAAAAATGCAGACTTCTGCAACAGGTGTTTCATCGGAACGTTCAGGATGTGGTACAAGGGCTTCCAAACAGGGCACAAGATCGGCTTTGCTGGTTGGTGGGCGCATTGTATTAATATCTTCAGCCAGTGCCGGAGGCCAACCGTGACATTCGTGTTCGAAGAATGCATCAAGATCACCATCTCTCGCCTGACAAGAAATGTACATTCGAGAGAACAGTTCAACATTGCTTTTCATATTAGTCATCTTCGCCAGAGACTTTGCAGGTGTTTTCTTGGGCTTGGATTTGAACAGTGCCAGATTGTTCTTGCCAGATTGTTCTTGGAAATGTTGTCATAGAAACTGACAGAAGGATCATTCAGTCTCTTCTCTACAAATGCATTGAATTGTTTGTTGCCAGTTTCCTCCACAGATCGTAGTTGAGCAATCACTTCATTAGCCATGGTGACCTTGGTGTCAAGCACATACAAATCTTTAGTGTCTTCGGCAAATGGGTTCCCCAGTTTCTCGAAAGAACTGATTGCATTGTTAAGATCTGATGCAAAGGATTTCTGCACACTAGGTAATTGATCATGGTGACGGATATCAGGTTCCTTCTGGCTCTGGAACTGGTCTTCAAACTCACTCATGATTCTTGCTATTTCAGGACCAGCCACCATCCATCGGCGAAGAGCTGCTTCATTCTCAGTAATTCCTATGACTCCACCATCACCTTTAACTACGGCATTCTGCTGCTCATGTACCTGGTCATTTGCCATTGCAGAGAACCTGTGTGATGACTTCTGAGTGACAAATTTCCCATCGACAAATGCACGATGGGTATCCATGGAATCGTCTGGAAGACCCTGGAGATTTGTAAGATGCACTGTCAACCATCTAGCATAATGGTAATGATCCATGGCAAACATATATGGAATGATTGCCCTAAGGGTCTCCACGTAAAGCATGTAGTTTGCTTCCCTCTGTGATCTTATGAATGCAAGGAGAAGGCATTCCAGCTGCAGAACTTTATTCCAGTAACAAAACTGGGGGTAATCTGTGGTCATCTTGAGCTTCCAAGCATCAAATGATTTGATATCTTCACTTGCACAGGTTTTGAGGTAGTCTTCGTATGCTCTTTGCTGTAGAGCATAAAGTGCTGCAGCAGTGACCCGGTGTGCCCATTGGGCCCTGGAAGTTTATGATCCTTTCTGAAGACTTTCTGCTCTTGCTTCTGTTGTTACACCTGCATTAGTCATCACACTCGTCCAACCACTCCCTTCCAAGAAGTCACCAATCACTTTCAACAATGCCATCTCTATGTGAAGTCCTCCCATCATCACCACAAACTTGTCTTCGCCATATACACTTGGCCATGTCCACTGGATCTTCTTCGCTATAGCATAGAGAGGTTGATCAACTGTGAGAACAGGAACTTGTCCCGGATTCACTAGATCTGTTGCCTGCTTTATTAAGTTCATCCCATGTTTCACCATTGCCAATGTATGAGCACTCTCTCGGAACATAGGTAACAGTCCTGTAATAGCAGGTGGCCGAGGAACTCCAACCTGTAGATTCGCCATGTAGGCTGACCAGGATATGTTCTCTTCACTCTCAAGACTTCCGTTCTCCTGCAGTCTGTGTACAAAAGAAAGCCATTGACTTTCCTTGTCCTCTATTCTGGTGGACACATTTGGAGTTGACTGACCTTTAGATTTCCTTGGAATGGGCTGATTAGATGGAAATGCTGCAGGAGGGACATCACTGTAAGATGTAGGTAGGGCAGTTATGACTTTCCTACGCTTACTCTTCCCATTCGCAGTGACGTTCTCATGATTTCTAATGGTACCACTATTATCCTGTGAAACATGTTGTGTAAGTGAAATTGCTGTACCGTGAAATGAACTTCGAGAGGATACGGAGGATGGGTTGTGATCTATATTATCCAGGTTCCCTGTTGTGAATAACCCACTTCGCAGTTTGGTTGGACACACCACATGGTCATTTTCGTAGACTTCAATAACCCTGTTGGCCTCATCTGTGGATACTTGCAGGACACGATCATAGGAAACAGACAAACCATATTGAAAAAGAACATCAACAAGATCCCGTTTCCTTGTTTTGCTATGAATAAGCAGACCCAGGTAAAGCGGTAGAGATGTTTCACGCTCCACATTGTGACGCAATGCTGCAGTTTCCAACCTGCCTCGTTTGATGGTGTTGAATGTGACAAGTTGGCTTAAGGATTGTGCATGGACGCTTACACTCTTCTTGATCGCAGTCTGTTTTTTAATGTTTGTACCAGCAAGGATCATTTGCATCAATGCTGTCAATGACGGTGCTGTGTTGTTACAAGATTCATCAAGAAGGGATCCATTAAATTGATACTGCCTCTGCAAAATATCTTTGCGCACAATCTGAGCAGCTCTCATGAGAATGACAGCATCATCATCGGAGCTTTGTCCACGGGCATGCAATAAAGCTTCGCCAGTGTCCTCTTTGAATGACAAAAGAACTTCATGATTGGTTGTATGTGCCTCAAGACTTGGAAGCTGTCTGAGAAGCTTGTCTTTAATGTGAGTCGAATTAATCCTCTTTGACGCATCGCCTCCCAGTTGCACCAAACGTCCTGTATAAAGCTTTACGAGATCTGCTAACTTGAACACAGTATGGCTACCATCTGTGCACTTCATTTCTTCCAAATAGGACACCAGTTCTGCCAATGCTACTGATTCTGGTTGCATAGTTTCATTTGAACTGGCTTGTACTTCATTCTTCCTTACAAATGATCTGTATCGGGTGTGGTATTTGTATCCAAGATGGCGGCCGACCCAGTGGTCAGATCGCTTGTGGCCGGCAATTTTTGAAATCAGCACCCTAAAATACCCCTATTTGCCAAATTTCTGTGCCACGGGTCTTGTGAAACTGGAAATAACGGTTTTAAAAGATTTTCAATGGCGGCCATTTTGAAATCCAAGATGGCGGCCGACCCAGTGGTCAGATCGCTTGTGGCTGGCAATTTTTGAAATCAGCACCCTAAAATACCCCTATTTGCCAAATTTCTGTGCCACGGGTCTTGTGAAACTGGAGATAACGGTTTTAAAAGATTTTCAATGGCGGCCATTTTGAAATCCAAGATGGCGGCCGACCCAGTGGTCAGATCGCTTGTGGCCGGCAATTTTTGAAATCAGCACCCCAAAATACCCCTATTTGCCAAATTTCTGTGCCACGGGTCTTGTGAAACTGGAGATAACGGTTTTTAAAGATTTTCAATGGCGGCCATTTTGAAATCCAAGATGGCGGCCGACCCAGTGGTCAGATCGCTTGTGGCCGGCAATTTTTGAAATCAGCACCCCAAAATACCCCTATTTGCCAAATTTCTGTGCCACGGGTCTTGTGAAACTGGAGATAACGGTTTTTAAAGATTTTCAATGGCGGCCATTTTGAAATCTAAGATGGCGGCCGACCCAGTGGTCAGATCGCTTGTGGCCGGCAGTTTTTGAAATCAGCACCCCAAAATACCCCTATTTGCCAAATTTCTGTGCCACGGGTCTTGTGAAACTGGAGATAACGGTTTTTAAAGATTTTCAATGGCGGCCATTTTGAAATCCAAGATGGCGGCCGACCCGGTGGTCAGATCGCTTGTGGCCGGCAATTTTTGAAATCAGCACCCCAAAATACCCCTGTATGCCAAATTTCATGCTTTCTGCCGGATCCGAGCAACTTGACCATTTTTTGTTACATATCTGCCCTACTAATATAGGATATCCAGGCACAACCCCACAACCTTCCTCCAGCGACATAATCTGTTAATATTATGTGTAACCCTTGCAAGGGTTAGCCGCTGAGTTCACTGGAAATCAAAATGGGTTTGGCTGACTCTTAAAATCAATAAAACGTCAGGATACAATTTAATCTACTTGTATTAACTTAGCATCAGAAGTGGAATTAAATATATAATTAATAATTTTACTTGTCTGATTAAAAGGCCTCCGCTTATCAACAATACAAAAAAATGGTTCGGCTTTTGAAGAGTAGATTACTTTTTTTTTATTAGTTACGCATATACATTAATTATGCATTATTATTTTGTTTAAATGAGCTCCCACTCACAAATATATTCGAATGTCTTTAAGAGGTTTTGTAAAGAAGACGAACAAGTATGTTTAACCCAAACAATTAAGGATTGTATCTTTTGTGTTTGTTATCAGTGCATAGATCAAGTATGTTCTGTACAAAATAAACAATAAAATAAAAATAAAGGGTTGGGGGATTGCTTAATATCGATCCGACAAGCAAAAATTGATAAATCAAGGTTCCCTCGGTAATGGAAAAAAAAAACAAAAACTGGAAAGTCATGGAAAGTCATGGAAAATGAAAAAAGAAATCTCACAAAGTCTGGAAAGTCACGGAAAACGGATAGCGGGTGTGGGCCGTGTGTGTGTGTGTGTGGCTATTACAGCCTTCCACCACAAACATGAAATAATGTATGTCACTACGTGGAATTCGTACGGCTCTTGGATGCCGAATTGGTACTTATCTGGTCATGGAAAAGGCAAAATGGGTGATGGAAAGATATGGAAAGTTATGGAAAGCCATGGAATTTGGTTCTCAAATTTCTGTGGGGACCCTGTAAAAAGATAAATTGTACTTGCATGTCAATTGGTTTTAAGAAGGGCACGGGCCGACTGTGCCCCCTAAATAGCTATTGTTTGTAATGATTATGTAATCTGGGGCCTGTAACATAAAGAGATACAATCAATCTTACGATCAATTGTAACTCTTCAGTACATGGTTTGCCATAGACTTATACGATTGATATCGTAAGATTGATTGTATCTCTTTATGTTACAGGCCCCTGAATAAATAATTTGAATTGGAATTTAAAAAAAAATGTAGTCTCTTAAACATATTCAAAGGAATCGTTACTGCATAATCCTTACATACGGTTCGATGGAAGGAGTAAAATCCTTTCAAAGTAAGCATTATCCTTGTTGACATCTACAAATTGGCAACACATTTCTAAAGGAAAACCAAATCTGCTGCTCGTTCCCGACAGTGTGTGTGATGCATATTCATGTAATGTTATTTCATGTAGATGTCTTCCGAGAAGAATCTAAAAATGCAATTTGTAAAGGAAAAATCGGATTTATTCAACCCTGTAGAAACCCCGTGGAAAACATAAATGATGAGTTAAACGCAGGTGTCCATTTGGGCATGTACATTTCAACATCCATCTCTATTTTTGTTTATTTTAGAAAAAACCCATCAACTACTTCTATATTGAAGTGCTAATCTCCCTGTTGCCAACTTTGGATGTGTCAATTTTGGCGTTTTTTAGCGCTTGGATTCGAATTTGAATTTGTGCTGGAATACCTGTATTCTGTATGATGTATCATGCCTACTGAACTGTATTTTACTATAGGTAGTATATTCGGGTTCCAAAATGTATAATTATTAGGAAAGGAAACGGCGTATATCCTAACTGTATATCATTCAAAATCATTTATACTTGGGCAAGATTTTTATTTCAAGGATTCCTGATGTACCGTTATAATCCATGTTTAACCCTTTCATGACAGGAATTATTTAAGGGCTGAATTGATCACATTTTGTTCTTCATATTGGCAACCATAAAGATTTTCTTTAAGTGCTACATGGTTCTAATAAGGTGTAATGTCTTTGAAAACAATATACATGGTTATGAACTATGCAAAAAAAATTGAAAATGTTTCAAATTTTGATTTAAAAACAATGATTTTGAACTTCCAATTGTGTTGCCAATTTAAGGATTTTAGAACTTATTTTTCTTTTTAAAATTCTTGGCATCAAACGCAATATGGTCATGCAACAAAAATATACACAGTCTGTGCAGAAATTTTTGCTCTCTCTGCTCATACATCTGGTATATTTTTAGGGCTCTGAATCAAAAGTTATTGAGCCAAACTACAAAATGTGGTCAATTGTCTTCCTTTGTGCTTCCTTTCATCATCAAGATCATTTAAATTCTGCTTTGTATTCGATTATGTATCATGTGATATTGAAAAATAACTGAATGCTCAAGTCCGAGTTCAAGTGTATTAAATATATGTATATACGGGTTTTATTGTCTTTGACTCATTTTTAAGATGCTTTCTTGCAGAAGATTGAAAAAAATATTTTTTAGGCCATGTGCTAAACCTTGAAAATGGAATTGTTACCAAACTTTATGCACTTACAGTTTACATTTGACTTTCTTTTTGCAAAGTTAGGTAATTCTACCCAAAATTGATATTCAATATAGGTGCTTCCGAATCGATTGTATGTTCATATTTGGGTATTTCAGCAATTTCACTGGATGGGTGATAATCCCTTAGTCATGTGTTTACATCATGCATGGTATGTGATGTCGGGCTAACAAGCATTTCCTTAAATGAAAAGCTAAAATGTGTGTATATTATGTAACAAAGTCAATATAAGTTGCATTTTGTAATATCAATCTCCTTTATATCTTATAATGGAGCTAAAGTACATAATAGTATATTTGAAAGTGTAAAATTTGTGGATGTAATGTATAATCATACAGGCCGATTTTCAATATTAATGTTTTTTTCATCTATTTTGACGATATATGTATGTATATATATATATATATATATATATATATATATATATATATATATATATATATATAACTGCTAAAAGCTGCATTTAACTTAGGTCCAAACATATTAAGGTTTCACGTATCGGCTCAAATTTGTTTTGAGCCAATTTCTTTCAATTTGTTTGAGCCGATACGTGAAACCTTAACATATATATATATATATATATATATATATATATATATATATATATATATATATAAACGATTGGGTTATATTTTAATGAATAAGGCCGTAATAAAACGTATACTTGTAGGATAGATTAATCAATTTTTTCCCCTAGATTGGTAGATTTATTTGTCCAACATACCAAGTAAAATGCATTCGACTTGATGTATTCATGATATTTTATTGATTGATTTTATCTGAGTAACATTATGTTTTTATACATCTGTTATAATTAGCTGTCTACTTTTAAATAAATGAATACACCGATACTTTTTTTGAAAATGAAGGTAGTTTATTGAATGTTATTTTGTTTAAATTTTGGCTTGACTTCTTTATTTTGACGCTTCTATATTTCGACGCTTCTATATTTCGACAGCGTATTCTTCTAGGGGCTAGGGGCTGCAGCACCCTCCCTCCCGAGAATGTGGAAAGTTTCAATACATGGGGAATAGTCACCTATAGGAGATGTGTTTAGGTATTGATCTTTATATCTTGTAGAACATATTGACTAAATTACATTAGCTATGATACCGAATGCACCAACAGTTGATTCCAAAATTGATATCTGAGCAAGAGACATTTACTTCAAAGTTCGGTCCCATTTTCATTACTTCATTACACACTAGAAGTAATCAACGCATTAATACCAAGGAATGATATCAATTTCGGATGGATGATGGCAAAGAATCATTAGGTTTCTTGGTTTGTTTCCTTTTCTCTAACGCTGCTATAGCGGCGTGACAACATTTCAAGGTCTAGGGTATACCTTCTGCAAGCCCCAATCATAAATTTGAAAATCAAGTTTCTTTTACAATTCTGTATATTTCAATACTAGTTAAGATATAATGAGTAGGAAATCTTAAAAACTGTGGTAAAATCAAGTATTTCTAAATACGATAATCCATCTCCATAATGAAAGGATATTCGAATGATCCGACCATCAAAATATCTTAAATATTATGACCTGCAAAGATTATTTCGGGGGGTACACTGACATTCTAATATGTATATGGCTATTTAATGATCGAGCCTCTTTTTTTTTTATTTAAAAGTGAAATATTTATTGGTTATTGTATGATATAACCTAACAACAGTATTTGACACTGCATTTACACAGAGTATAAACTATATATGATATTTACAGTTAAGATAGCATGAGTACAATCACGTATTAAAAATGATGATTAATTCGGTTTGTATCTTAGCTCGTTCAAAAAACACGAAGGAAATATATTTTTTTACAATAAAAGATATGAAACACTTTATCAAGTGGGATGGGCGACACCGTCCTTCGTAGCGTCATTTGACGTCACACATAGAAGGTACGGTTCATTTCATAATCATTGTACTTTATCATATTCATAGGAGAAAAGGCGTAAAAAACAGGGGATTCATAGCACAATAAATCTGACCCTTGTTGATCTTTTGTTATTCGGAATGATCATCCAAGCTTAGCGACGCCCCGCAATTTGATTTGCATCGTGCCTTTAGCATCATGACTTCATATTATATGGGAATAGAGGAATGGTATGAATTCATAAAGGCAGGGCTGCCATTGACACAAATATCAATTTAGTTCATCTCGCACAATACCAATAACTGGAGTATTAACGACGAATGCCGTTCAACCGGACATTTGAGATCAACACACCGACATCTCACGACTTCGTTCAAACCTCAATTTGAGCAATTTCTCACAAGCGGAGGTTAAACATTTTAGAGAAAATTCAGTCAGAAAAACCAAGTATAACTTTGAGCAAGATCGCGCAGTCAATCACATGGAAGTATAGAACATGGGCGTGGTACACACGATTCTGTTCCTTTGGATTACCCTGGTTCCACAACGAGGATTTTGCTTGTCAGAGGTATGTTTCTATCTTCTCTTTCTATATTATTGTATTACTGTTCCAATATAACCTTTTTTTATATTATTACTATATTCCTTAGAGTGAGTTGATACCCGAGAAAGAGAGAGAAAGAAAGGGAGAGGGATTGGGAATATATGTGTGGGTTTGGTTTGAGTCAACTAGGGAGTAGGTGAGTGGCGGAGAATTAATGTACCTCTATATTGAAATACTCGGTTGAATATAAAGGCTTATCATAATCTTAGGAACATGTGCCCTTGACCGTAGTTTAATTGTCATGATAAATTCAAATCCGGGTGAAATAAAAGAATTGCACTGGAGCTTATGTGTGTTTATAAGCTATCAGCGAATCAGCTGGCAAGGCATAGGCGGTGCTCCGACATTTATTCAGGCGACAAGTGGTTGGGGCTTTATTTCGTCAAAAGTATAGGTTAGGGTTGGATTTGGGTTTTAAATCAAGTTAAAGCTAACGGACAGGGTAAGGTATAGGTGTTTGATCCAGTGTTGGAGTGTAGATTTCGGTTAGTCCACAAATTGACGGGGAGAAATTGTTCCCAGAGCGTGTGTCGGGCGAAGGTACAATACCGCAGACCAGTAAAAATCTTTTCTGGATAAAAAAAAAAAAGGGGGATCACAGGATATGTTGAAGGGCAATTCCCAGCAAAACAGGACACGAACCAAAATTTGGCTCAATGAAATAGCCTATGGAGGGCTAAAAAGTTTGATTTTTTTTTCATAATCTGACAAACTTTAGATTATTTCACACTTATGAATACTGAAAATTTGCATAAATGATTAACATAATCTTTAAATCAATAATTCAGACTATGATAAATTGTAATAGAAGAGTAAAGGTCATCCTAATATTACTTGTTTGCTGAAATACACTTGATACACAAAGTTTAACATCGTACATAAGAATAGCATTAGTTCCTGTTCTGCATTATCTCTCATACTTCAGTAACCTTGGAAACTATAACTAAAAAAAAAACTGTCATTCCGTAACACAAAACACACAATTTCAACTTATTCCCGAAAAGGACTTTCAATTTGTTATGAAAGTTGATACCTAATACCTATAAAATGTATGTATTTTTGTTTTGAAGAAATATTTTATCTATCATCATGATATGATTAATTATCTCATTCCGTAACAAAATAATGTTATGGAATGACATTAAATTCAGTGTTACATGACTTAATTCAACCCTGAAACTATATATTAGTTCAGCTTAATATACCAGACAATTATTAACTAAAATACAGATGATGAAATCATTTTCTAATATGAAAATGATTTAAAATTTGATAATTTTGATATTTTGGGTTTTGTGTACAAAACAAATAGGAAAATTGTGTTTTCTTATTCCATTTAGTTAATGAGATGTATTTCTTTCCTCTAAATGTTTGATTGTTCTGTATTTTAAACCTAAATATTGATCTAGATTAAAGTATCAAATAAAAAAAATCATATGATGAAATTTATGAATAATAAAAAAACAATAGAATACATAAGAAATCCATAAAACAGTGAAATACATGCAATATAAAATGGAATTCAATGAAAAACTCTATCTACATGGCTTTTAAACTTACCAGAAGCATTCTACACAAATGAATACACTTTAGATTTTTTCAAAAATCTAATTATTAACAAAAATATGAATTTATTAATAAAATTTGCATGAATTATAGCAGATTAATAAATATTAATAGAGCTATTTTTTAACACAGATATCTTAGGTCATCAAAAATCATCAAATTGCTCGCTCAATCTGTGTTTCAAAATTATGTTTTCACTACTTATTTACATAATATGAATTTTATACACTATTTCTCATTGACTTTCAGAAGTCACTTCTTAACGGCCATTCCGTAACACTGCCTCATTTCATAGTTTGCATCATACTTCAAATATTTTCAAACAGATTTCCTGGAACATGATGCCATATCATAGCTAACATACTACAGAATGCCACAGCAATCGTGAAAACCGGATGCATATTCAAAGTTCACAGATTTTGAGCAATGTTTATTCTGGTTGAAAAGTCATGCGCTTTTTATGTCATTCCGTAACGGAGCAATATAGTAGTTGATATTTCATAAATTTAATGAATGATTGACATGAAACTCAACAGTTGAGAAAGTACCTAATATTGGTTTATGTACTGCACTATCAATTTGTAAATATTCATTATGATGTTCATAATATTCTTCTTTCAAACTGGAAAATATTTGTGGACGTCATTCCGTAGGTTACATGTCGTTTTCCGAAGGTTCATAATCTCGAAGGTTCGTTACTCCGACGGTTTCTAACGCAGAAGGTTCATAATTCCGAAAATGGAAAAGGGTTCATATTACAGAAGGTTAGTAATTCCGAAAAGTTATGTAGGACTCTATTGCATTTTCGGAATTACGAGCCTTCGGAATTATGAACCTTTTTCATTTTCGGAATTATGAACCTTATTTCGTTTTTGGAATTATGAACCCTATTTCATTTTTGGAATTATGAACCTTCGAAATAACGAACCTTCGGAGAAATGCATCATATGTTTGGAATTATGAACTCCCTTCTATGGGAAATTCATGTTTCGGAATTACGAATATTTGGAAAAACTAACCTTCTGAAAAACGACTACCCCCCCCCCCCCATTCCATAACACTTGGAATTGCCCTGAATCATTATTCCATTTTATTGAACGCTAATATCATTCATTCGAATTTAGGGCAATTTTTTTTTCCTTAGCCTATTATCCTCAACAACTACTCCTACAACACTATCCCATAGGACAACAACTCTCTTGAAAACGAATCCCTATATTACCCTCACACTTTAAAAGTGTTCAGTAAACACAAAAAGTGTTTGCCAAACATGATGGTCTGTACAGCTTTGGGGTATGTATTTGCCCAACTCTACTAATTTTTACCCAACATTATTTACGAGCAGGGCAATTACGTTTGGACAACTACCCCCTTAGGTATATTACCCCATGTTGTCAGAGAGGTAATTGGGGGAAATATTCTAAGGTTTTATTTGTCGAGGGGTAGCTGTCAGGGGACAAATGTCCCAGGGAGTAGTTCTCCCGATGGGGTAGTTGTCTGGGGTGATTGTCCAAGGGTGGTCATCATGATATGCATTGTCTTACCTCATAAGAGGTATTGTAAAGTGCTGGTAGAAGTCGACAGGGTAACAAAAGGGACCTTTTTCTTATTTCATGGGCATACCCACTGGCGGACCCAGGTTTTTGTAAAAAGGGGGGCAGGGGTCAGAGTTCCAATGAGTTTCTGACTAGCATAGAAAAAAGGGGGTTGCCTTTTCTTGAAACAAAAATTTGAAAGTGGGTCAGATGTTTCTTCTGTGTACTTAAAGCAGTGGCGGATTTAGGGAGGGGGGTACTTCCGGCCGATGCCCCCCCCCCCCTTGAAAGAAAAGTGTACATCGTGTCGCCTCTTTTTAAAATCTAATAACCTTTTTTTTTTCTTGTCAGAGGAGAATTTTGGAGGAAAACTGAGGAAAGTTTTCTGAGATTTGTGCCCCCCCTTTTTTTTTTTTTTTTACAAATCCTGTATCCGCCCCTGCTTAAAGTATGCCACATCAGTTTTAAAAGAAGGAGTCACTGGCCGGTTGTGCCCCCCTTCCCCTCATCCACCGGGGGGGGGGGGGGTTAGTGCGGTTAAAACACAACCCCCTAGAACAATTAATATAATTGGCATTGGTAAGGGTGAATATTGAGAAACCACATGTTCTCTTTGAACTTTGGATTTATCGTGGCCCAAGCCTAGTTAAATCTACGCCAAAATCGAAGAAAACAAACAGTTCTGAACCATCTAGTGTGAAGTTTTAATCTATACTCAGTTCAATTTCATTTTCGTCTGTCGGATGGTGATGGGCTTTTATTTTTCAATATTTACACTAAATGTTATTTCCCATGCCTAAAATTATAATTATAATACCTTCATTTATATGGCGCCTTTCCAGTTAGTAACTGATCAAAGCGCTTTACAGTGTATTATTAACCCTGTCATTGGATCCGATTCTACACTTATATTGCACATTATGAAGCAATGAACTGAATCTGCATTTTTGTGGTTATAAGGCGTTATGAATGAACAGTATTTCACGGAGTAACAGACGCGATAGAATGTGATCCTTTCAGAAAGAGAAATAAACTGTATTATGAAGATTCAATGAGAAATAAAATAATGCAAGGCGTTGCAAGAATAACTTACACAAAAGTTCATCAAAGTTATTTACAGTTTACGTGTACAAATTATGAACATAACTTAGCAGGGCGGGGGAGGGGCCTTCATGGAAGTAATAATGCCGTCAGTTTCCTGCGATTCTTGCCCAACTTTGAAAAAGATGTTGCAATTAGTTTTATAATAGGAAACACAGCTAGTCGCAAATTTTTCAAAGATACATGATAAAATGTGATATCTGCTATAGATATATGTATATACATGTAACTGTATATGTATTATATCTCTCTGTCTCATTGTCTCAACCACTGTCTCTATGTCTCGACAACCCCCCCCCCCCTTCTCTCTCTCTCTCTCTCTCTGTCTCTCTCACTCGTTCACTCGCTCTTCCTCTCTGACCCTGTCTGTCTATCTCTCCTACGATCCATTCTCTCTTTCTCTCTTAAGAGAGAGGGAGGTAATTTGTCGTATAACACCTAATTTCTCGTCATTTCACTCCCACTTACATTTAAAAAAAAAAAAAAAATCTTTTTCACGTGAATTTAAAGCATGCTGTAGAAATGGCGTAGATGAATGAATATAACGCAATATTCCTCTTCAAAAAATCTGTTTACTGTCAAGTATAATTATTCCTGACTTATATGCGATTACTCTTCTTCTACTTGTATTTTCTGCTCGTGTGAATTCAAGTACTATATAACTTATAATCGAATATACATATATACGAAACGCTTAAAAAATATGTTCCCGGATTCAGAAGTGCTTTGTATTATTACAAGTAGGCCACTACCAGTTGCTATAAGAAATAAACGTGTGTCATAGACAAATAGTCAGTGAATGAAGAAATATTTACCACAAAGGTAGTGGTTTGGTTTGAATGCCGATATAAATTGCCAAACGTTTTTTTTTTTTTTTTTTTTCAATGATATACACGTGCAACACAAAGCCGGGACACGCTTTACTGAGGCAGATCGGGTAACACCCTAAGCCAATATAATTATTCTCACTCTATTTGTTGACCATTGACACAATTTATTGCAATATTAAAATCAACAACAGATTTGTCCACAAAAGAAAAAAATGTGTACTTTTGATTCCCCAACCGCCCTTCTTTTTGGTCGAGCGTGCAATGACATCCATCAGCTAAAGAAGGTTTTCTAGATGAAGCTGGACCGATGTTTCATTTATTTCTCTTTCCTATTCATCTCCGCCATCTTCTTCTACTCAAAGGGCAGTCCAAATGAAGAACGACACAAAGCCGGGACACGCTTTACTGAGGCAGATCGGGTAACACCCTAGCCAATATAATTATTCTCACTCTATTTGTTGACCATTGACACAATTTATTGCAATATTAAAATCAACAACAGATTTGTCCACAAAAGAAAAAAATGTGTACTTTTGATTCCCCAACCGCCCTTCTTTTTGGTCGAGCGTGCAATGACATCCATCAGCTAAAGAAGGTTTTCTAGATGAAGCTGGACCGATGTTTCATTTATTTCTCTTTCCTATTCATCTCCGCCATCTTCTTCTACTCAAAGGGCAGTCCAAATGAAGAACGACACAAAGCCGGGACACGCTTTACTGAGGCAGATCGGGTAACACCCTAGCCAATATAATTATTCTCACTCTATTTGTTGACCATTGACACAATTTATTGCAATATTAAAATCAACAACAGATTTGTCCACAAAAGAAAAAAATGTGTACTTTTGATTCCCCAACCGCCCTTCTTTTTGGTCGAGCGTGCAATGACATCCATCAGCTAAAGAAGGTTTTCTAGATGAAGCTGGACCGATGTTTCATTTATTTCTCTTTCCTATTCATCTCCGCCATCTTCTTCTACTCAAAGGGCAGTCCAAATGAAGAACGATAAATAGGATGAGAGAAATATTCCAATATGAAAGATTTAAGTTGAACTCTTGAAAGTTACTAATGTGTAGTGTATACGATTTCCAAGCTTGTTGATACATTATAAAGTCCTCACAAAATCCGTATAAACATCGGTCTTAAACATGTCAAAGGTAACATTAGATCCATTACGAATTCATTTTATCATTGTTTGTTTTTTGCAAAATTCATGATAATGTGCAATGACCATGTTAATGTATATTCATTAATCTTTTAAAGCCATAAAGATACTGTATGTTACTTTATAATCAAAGAAGTTATGATTCATCTAGTAAATGTGTGATAGTCCACAGTAACTATAAATCAGGACCCTATTTCATAAAACATGTTATCCAAAGTTGCGATAACTGTTAATAAGCAACTGGAATCCTTGCATCTGATTAGCTGAGAGCAAATTTGTAATCGAAATTTGACAGTTGTTACTGATAACAAGTTTTATGAAACGGGACCCAGATGAGGAAATTAACTGTGGAAACTTCTTATAGTTGCAAGATTGCATTGATAAAAGTCTCCAAAGGACAAGAGTGTCGTGTTTAATCGTACCACTCTCAGTATTGCTTTCCAAAAAGTGGTTAAACCAGTTGGATTTTAGATCAAATAAACACTTGAAGTAATAATTAGAGAAAGAAGGGATGATTGATGATCTCATCAATTAATCTCGTATAGAGAGACTTTGAAAGAACTTTGTTAATGTTTACAAATCTTGTTATGTTCCTTTCAGGAGTTAACTGTACGAATGATTATTCTTTGATTTATGTCA
This sequence comes from Heliocidaris tuberculata, assembly GCA_025618425.1. Classification (NCBI taxonomy): domain Eukaryota; kingdom Metazoa; phylum Echinodermata; class Echinoidea; order Camarodonta; family Echinometridae; genus Heliocidaris; species Heliocidaris tuberculata. The sequence goes on from CM046848.1 coordinate 16,192,188, forward strand.
TTAAAAACATTGGAAATTGTTATCTATTCTTTGTCCTATAGATCATCTTTATCATGATGGTTTCTGTAAGACAATTATTTTTGACAAACCGTACTTTTCGAGCATTGAATCCACACCTGTACTAAGTGAACGTATGATTTCTATTTTGCTCTTATGAAATTGTAGAAACCTTCATTACAGAATGCTACTGATTTATGGCGGGGGAGTTTATACGTGCTTTTTGTTGAATTTGCTGTTCACTTGCATACACAGAACATGGATTTGTATCTCGTCGAGTATAATTTATTCAAATGAAGTCGGAATACAACATCTCATAGATATTTCAGATCAAACTTCTTTAATAATTTGTTCATCTCACCGTTTTCGTTTCCCGGTAGAAATATATTATATTCATAATGATTCGAAAGGGTTTCTCACGTACTGGGGGCAGATCTCTTGAATTTACTGGTGTCTTTACAAACCGGACTGCTGAAGAATGATAGGAATTTGTATTCTTAGTTCATGAAATATGACCCTTTGAGCAGGTTTGATGGTTTCAAAGACCATTGTCAGTGTCTAGATTTTATAGCCTTTTATCAAAAGGGGTAGTGAACCTAGACTATACCAGGAGAAAAAGCAAAAACCATTATCAGCCATATAATAAAAATACACTTGGCCCTAAACTGTACTTGCCTTTAAAAGAAGCTCTCTAATACTCCTGCAAATTTACTCTGTTATATTAACGCTTATTCATACATCATTTGTTTTAGATGACTCCTTTGTTGTTGTTGTTGGTTTTGGGGGGGGGGGGGGTTTTGGGGGGGGGGGGTGCGTAAGGTTCTCGGTTCTTTAGAATGGCTCACATCGTTCTGGAACAAATCCATATCTACGTGTGGATAAAGTATCGATCGGGGTCATGCCAATCATTTTTGAACATGTTTTTATGAAGCAACCACGCCCTCCACTTCGATATTATCCTGTATCAAGTTTATCCCAGTCCCCACAATATCAACAACGAAATTTGATGATGTCACTATGAACCCGGATCCTTGGTCTATAGTATAAAGAGGAGCTAGATACGTCACCCCCTTGCCAAACTTGACAACTTGTCACTGAATGTCCAATAAATTGGCATTACCCCTATCATTTGCCGATCATTAATTTTATCCCTAGCAAAAAAAAAAACAAAAACAAAACAAAAAAAAAAAAAAAAAACCTTGCAGAGTCAAGATTAAAAGATAAAATCCCCTTATTTTACATCAAATGCATTATATAAAATCAATGTTTACATTTTGTTGTACTTTAAATGAATGTAAAATCAATATTTACATTTCATTGAAATGTGCGACGTTAATTTTAGCACTGTACAGATTATCGTTATCAGAGGCGTAGCGTGAGTCCAACCACTTCGGAGGAGCTGGAATCATCATCATTGCGGGGGTGGGGGGGGGGGGGGGGTGGGATTTTCCTATTCTCCCTTTTCTCTCTTTTACTCTTTTTTTTTTCTTCTGTCATCTTCTTTTAATGGCGGGGGGGGGGGAGGCACATGCCCCCGTGCCCCCGAGTAGCTACGCCACTGATCGTTAACATACAAACATTCAAAAGGGTAAGAAATGTATGTTTAATGTTTTATAGTGCTACTATGTTTCAGTAGCATTCTTCTGCTCCAAGACGAGGAAGCAAATAAATAAAATACCCTGCATGACTTCCTAAGCAGAAAAGTACATCACTTTATCAATATCCTATTTGGTACACAAAGACATAGAAACTACAAATATTGTGAAATTATCTCCCTATTTTCATTGCTTTCAATGCACTTTGCTATTAATAGAAGGAGTAAATTGATAAATGACAGAGATGTCAGATGACAGAGAAGGAGAGGGGTGGAAAGAGAGACAGAAAGAGTAACAAAGTCTTTCATAACAAATATATTTGACCTAAATCTTTGCATGACCCCCACAATTAGTTTACCCTTCAGTAGAGGTGTATGGTATTAGTGTTAGTTGATTAGGCGAGTCATTGGTGGAACATTTATCATGACAAAAGTATGCAAAATCCTCCCGTCTGGAATACTTTCATTAAAGGAAGGCGGCACGTGTTGAAACTTGAAAACTCTTTCACATTATCATCATTATCATCATTATAATTATCTATACGCCATCAGCTTTTCCCTAGAGGTGAAAATCGAACTACAACCCCCGTGTCTCTCCTTCCGGTCTAACTGATTGATATGTGCAGGTAGGTGTACCACCACACAGGGGTATCCCAAATCTTTTATGAAGAGCGCGGTGGAATAGGTGGTGACTTTTATAAACACGGGGCTTTGGTATAAAGTCTATCCCAAATCCGATGTCAAATGTTCGGAATTTTCGGACTTATCAACACACTTCTATGGGAAATTCGTATTTCGGAATAATGAACCTTTGGAAAAATTGAGTCCCCCCCCCCCTCCCCCCCCCCCCCGGTGTTATATAAGGGGCGAAGCGAAAGCAACATCAAGATAAGGGTAACAATAATACTCACTCAATTTTAATGAATTCTATCGTATTCGATGTTGGTTCAGTGCTCACACTATATGCATTGTCACGGTGACGTGGGTTTTAAATAGCTGTTATTCAAGAAATATATACATGTAAATAGGAGAAGAAAACCTCAATAACCTCAACTATGTGAACTCTTTTCCAAGTTAGAACTACATAACGACATGCTATCATGGATTACCTTTTCTGGAAATGCCTCAGGGAGTACAATAAGCCCGAGCTACTCGTTCTTATGAAGCAGAATACTGCACTTGGGAATGGAGCCTGAACAGAGTATAGCCTGGGTTCTATCTGACGGAGTTAACCCCCCCCCCCCCCTAAAATTATGAAAACGTATTTGGTATTGACTCTTGAGCTAGACTAGTACTTTTCGTCAAAACTGCTCCCTTCCCTTCTCTAACACCAGACGGACAGCAGACTGAGCACAAAATCATAATTATGACCCTTATTTTTTTTTTTTTTTTGAACTCATGTAGTCCATTATGTGAATAACGAGAAATGGGCGTAGCCTTAACTTATTTTTGTGGTCCTTTCTTTTCTTCAAACAATTGTTGCCTCCTAGTTCCACGGAATTTTGACTGAAGATGAACTTCAATCGTACTCAAAGAAAGCACAAATTAAAGGTAAGATTCCCATGATTTGAATCAATATTATATATATATATATATATATATATATATATATATATATATGACTGTATATATAAAAACAAACTTTCTTTACAAACGGCCCTAATTTTTTTTTTGATCTCGTATGTTCATAATTAGTTAAACACGATAAAAATTACTTTCGAAAATCAACTGAAGGCAATTTCAATAGCCCTGTCTATCACCTTTAGAAATGTGCGAACATTACAATGGCTTATTACGTAATCAGAACATGATTTCTATGGGCAGTACAATAGGCCTTTGAAATTGCCCTTGAGTTCATTTTTCGAAAGTAGTTTTTATCGTGTTCTTATTTAATATAACGACGAAATCAAGATTTTGCCTCGAAATCATACGTATCATTCTTTCCTTGTTTTTTATATTGCTGTCACATATTATATTGATTGCAATGATCAAACAAACGCAGGTTTTTCAAAAGGAGTATATATAAAATTTATATATATATATATATATATATATACATATATATATACATATATATATATATATATATATATATATATATAAATACATATATATATATATATATATATATATATACATATATATATACATATATATATATATATATATATATATACATACATATATATATATATATATATATATATATATATATATATATATATATGTCATATGTATGTATTTTAATGTATGTGTGCTATCTACTGCTCAGTGTATCTGTGAACTATGTGTTAGAATCAAGATGATCTTCATTATTAGACACACTTATGCATAGTGTTCATCTATCCATTCTTTTTGACAATTTATTGAAACTTGTGGGAACACGTATGCATTATAATCTGAATATTTATAGTTTATACAAAATAATGATAATGTTATTGTTAGAATTTGGTATGTCTGTGACAGAAAATATATTCTATTATAAAATTAACTGAAAGGCTATCACTGCCATGCATTAAACACATCAAAAGTTATAGACATTTGGTTCTTCAAAGGGTTTAAAGGTGCCACAGTTCTTGGATCAAACTACTAGTATTTTAAGCGGGGGTGTTGTAAAAGCAAAATAACACCTTCAGCAAAATCTATGATGCAACCGTTTTTATGGTTTTAAATCTCTTTTGAAATCTAAAGCTTGTTTTGAAATTACAAATGTCTGATAGAGAAGCCAATTTATTTGACTAACATTTGCAAGTCAAAGTATTAGACAAGATCATGTTCTGATATGAATAGCAAAAGAGTAATTTATAGACAACCAAATTTTTATGAATTTTCAGTACACCTATAGCATGTATAGTGATACCGTCTTCAATAAATCGTAAAGTAATCCATCACATCTTATCACCTATTTTTTACAGGCCTTCCAACTTGCATTTTTTTTTTGAAAATGTCCGTCCATGACGCGAACTGATCACACTCTGAAACAATGTGGCACGTTTTCTGATCTGTGTATTGCTATGTAACCATAACATCATTGTATGACGGAAAACACACAATTATTATTGCTATTTGGGTACATTGCATGGTTGAGAGCGCTAACTCTATATACTTTAATCTAGTCCGTCAATAATTTAGAGGATTTGTAAATTTGTTTAATGAATGCAAAGAGGCATGTATTACAAAACAATAGGGATGTCGTCATCATTCAGGAATTTTAACATGAAAAAGATGTGTTAACATTGGCATGTTCATTGAATACGCCTATCATTTAAGAAAAACTATTCAATAATATTACAACATATTTTTTTATGGCAAAATAAATAATGGCGGCATCCCTACTGTTCTGTAGTACATGAAATATTTGCAAAAATCATGCGTTGAAGTTCTTCGTATCTGTTCCATTCATTCACCCTTCTCATTTTTCTCCTCAAAAGATGTAAATACATTTGATCCAGAACATTATTAGTTTAGAGGACTATGAGCAGGATGCTAAACAATTGTAGAATACTAGAGTGAAACCTGCTTTAGCGACCATGTTTATATAGAAAACCACTAAAGACCCTACCCCCCCCCCTTGAACACTGTTTCACATTCACACCTGTCAATGTCAAACCCAATTGTATTGAGTGTGCTTTCGAAAAATAATCCTGTTTAAGGCTTTGTTCTTTATTATTCAAAGGAAAAAAATTCAAGGAATTAACAGGATATTATATTTAAAAATGGATCACACAGCAACTTTGGAATCATTTTTTGATATAAAAAACATTGATTTTAATTACCAATAACACATAAAAACGCTCATAATGTGTTCTCTGTATACACGGTCAAGCTCACTTGTATTCAATTTCAATATCATGCATATTTTAGAGTATGACATCATCTTGCCGAGGCTTCGTGGTCCTTCAAAATTATCAAAACGAAGCTTAGATTCAAGCAGTCATAAAGAGCCAAACAAAGTCACTTTCACTGCATTCGACGAGGAGCATCAAGTGGTCCTGGAAAAGAATCGCTGGCTCCTGAGACACGACCTTGAGGTAGAATATCTACAGGCAGATGGATCGATCCGGAAAGAACCGGTTCAGACCAGAGACTGCCACTTCTTTGCCACGTCAATCTCTCATACAGGGTCAACAGGAGCACTTAGCACATGTACTGGATTGGTTAGTATTTTTGGTTTAGTTTTTCATAGTAGGACAGTTTCTGAACCTTTAATTAAATCTTTTGGCTATGTAGCGTTTTTAGAAGCTGTTGGGCAATAAGACAAAGTTTCTGTGAAATATGTGACATATGTCATCATCATAGAGGAGATGAAGTGAGTATGAGAGAGAGAAAGAGAGGGGGAGAGAGAGGGTGATTAATGACATTCTTACAATTAAATGTTTTTTTGGTGAAAATCTGGTTCGGACCAATTATTCACTCTGCTTTCGAGAAAGGCGACTTGCCATTAACAGAATTACACAATAATGTTTAAAAAAAAAAGTGACGATATCCTTTTTATTTCAGAGAGGAGTCTTGTCAGTGAAGGATGAGATGCTTTATATAGAACCTCTCAAAGAGGATCATACGAGGAGGATGAAGAGGAGTAGCCAGGATGCAGTCAAACCTCATATCATCTATAAACGGAGTGCTTCCATAGAGGATGATGTTTCCTGTCCAGTTGGAGCATGTAAGACTCTCAAATATGTTCTTTTCATGATTCAATGAAAGAACTGATCCGTCACTCACTCGAATCCATCTCAGCCGTTCCAAAATGAACTAATCACTGATGAAATTTAATGAATTGAAGACAATGTTGTGAGCATATCTGAATTAAACTGCCATTTGGCTGATATTCATTGTATCCTTGTGTTTTTAACAAATCTAGGATATGTCCATAAATCTTCTTGCCAATAAGGCTTTGCAGTGATTTTCACAAATGTTAATCAGTAGTCTGACAAGGAGCATTGCTAGAAAATGTCTGGTGTATGGGGTGTGAAACCCTCATTTAAGATTTGTTTGTCATCAAGTTGTGAAATGAGGATTTCTCTCTAAATTTCAATAGTCTATCGGAGTGCATTTAACGCCTTTCTGAAAATGTCTTCTGAATATTACATGGGCTAATCTGTGGACAAATTTAGTCTTATACCGCCCTCTCAACTTTCATTTTAGTTTGTTTAATCAACAGTTACAATGTTCCTTTCAACAGTGACAGTAGCCTCCAACAATGGACCAAATGGAACTGTGACGACTCTTGCTAATGAGACTGTGTACACCGGACCTTACCTTGGCGCCAAATACCTAGAGATCTTCTATGTGGTGGACAGCCTTGTTTACGACGAATTCTTGGAAGAGACAGAGAGTTATGCCATAACTATAATGAACATTGTAAGCATTTCGATAATAATAATAACAATAAATTATAGATTCGTTTATATTGAACACATTTCCACCCCAGGAATGTTAAAGGAGCCTACAAAGTCCCACTTTTTCCGTGGCTTTAGCGGAGCTACCCGAAGGTGTTGAAAGCATCCCTTTAGACAAGGTATCCATTTACTACCCCTGGGTTGAGAATGATTATTGAGATTAATGCCTTGCCTTGGCTGGGACTCGAGCTACGAATCATTTGATCCACAGTCTGGGGAAAAAAATATAGCGGGCGAGACATATCCACGAGACAAAGACACCTCGACATTACATGCCATCCCGTGATACATCTAATATTAGTAGTATTTGCTTCTTGTAAAGCTATGTCTTTCAAGAAATCTTTCTCGAGTTCAGTCATTATACCAAAGACTTGCCATGTGATTATACCCATACAGGGCGGAACCGAGTCTCTACATGTAGTAGCTCCATTGGTTGTTCTGAGGATAGGTCTGAAAAAGTGCTGACAATTAAGGCTGACAAGGCTAGCACATTTTGCTATAGCGATATGTGTCTCCGAACAAAATCTCTGACAAGCAAAACGAGTTATCATTTTCTCCCAAGGCTTTTTTGTGGAAAATCATAGAGTGGAAGTCGCCCCCCTGTTATCGCCGCCTCTGCAAGATTTTACCCTGGTTTGAACCCGGCTGTCATTAAGCCGCTCAAATCAGTATTCAGTATTTTACCTGACATGTTACTATTTACACCAGAGTCAAGAGCGTCAACTGCACTTGAAATTGCATAGTCTAACTTTGCCTATTAAAGGACAGGTGCACCGGGAAAGGAGTAGTGCACTATACACTTTCACTGAATTTGAGCGAATAAACCTATGATGTAAAATAAATTTCGTTACACATATACGATCACGTACAATCACTTAATTTCATATTCTAAAACTGGTGTAGAATGACACTTTAAAAGAAAACAATACACTAATTTTTATTTTGAATATATGTAATAATTATTAGATATTTCTTAAACATTTCACTGACTTGATTCTCCCGATTTTGCTTTCATTGTCATTCAACTTGATTTTAGAGTAAATTTCCTATTCATCTCATTTGTACGCAGATGAGCAGACGATATGCAGATCCAAGCCTCGATATCAGCATGAGAATATCAGTGGTCCGTCTTCTTATCTCAATGACGCCAACCATAACAGTAAGATAATCATATGCATTTATATTATATACTCATCATCGTTAATACTTGATCAGTTTTGATGAAGATTACATATACCGAGTAAAAATACATCATTCTATGTCATAATGCTCAGGATAAAATGAATCGCTTTTTAGGTGTTGGCATGGAGAAAATCATGATCGTAAAGGGTTCTAAATAACACAACCCGCTGGAGTTATTCCTGGTTTCTGTCTTGCATGTCAAGAAAAAAGAAAAATTGCCGGAGCGAAAAACTGAAAATAACCAAATTATCAATTGTACGAACTAGGAATCGCTAGATTTTGAACTTTAATATTTCTTAATAACTATTTGGTGGCTCACAATGTTGTCTCCATGCTAATCAATATTTGTTCAATCATCTTTTACAGTGTACCATTCACCTATAATCATAATACAATATAATTTGTGTACAGGAAGAAAGTATAAAAAATCAACCTCCACAAACTTTACATTCCATTCTAGGGGTTAACAGTTAAGGAGTTAGAAGAAAATAAACAATAATATAAGAACAGCCGCACGGAACCCAATTCAGATTTGGGTTCCGTGGGCCCTATCCTATGAGAGCGCGTACAGATGCGTCCACCAGTCTACTCACAAGTCGCTTTTATGTTTTTGAGTGTGTATTTAAACTTGCAATATCTCTTTATAGAAGTAATATTTCATGCTCATATTTTGAATATAGTATAGCGACATGAAACCTCTAGCTTATAGAGCAGAATATGTTTTGTTGATTGGTACCCTTTAACTTCTTAATGTGCAATCAATAAAGTTTCTTTGATTAATCTCTCCTAGGCCACTAACTCTACGGGAAGCGAGGTTAGTTTCACACCTACTACCCACGGTGATAACACCCTCGATGATTTTTGTGTCTGGCAAGCTGCTCAGAGCGTAAATAATGACAACGATTCTAACGACTGGGACTTAGCCATACTCTTCACAGGGTCAGTACAATTAAGCACAATATGTAGAAATATATTAAGAGATCGAATAACCTAATATCAACCACAAAGAAAAGTTTTAAGGATATCAGAATTGATCAGCCTAACCTATGTATTGATCCTAATGTATAGGGGTATCGTCAGAACATATTTGAGGGGGAACCGGGGAAGTTGTCCGACCAAATTGTTAAAGAAATTTTTTTGACGACGTACATGTAAGTTGATTTTGTTTAAAACAATGTTATTTTAAGCCCTCTGATTTTCTAATTGATTGTCAGATTAAAAATGGTCGACATTTTTCAATTTTCCTAAAGAGAGACGGTGGTAGTTGTAGAACCATAGCGACATAGGCGGAAGGGGGGCGCTTCATATCACCCCACCCCCCCCCTCTCTCTCTCTCTCTCTCCCCCCTTCGGCACAGCGAAGTGCCTGAATACATACGTTTTATACCTTAATAAGGTTATTTTGATGATGAAATAACGTTGTTACCATACCAAAGTGTTTTTTTTTTCTATCTCGCTTCACTTGCTCACAAACTTTTGACACTGGAAAAATTACATTCGGGCATGACATGTCAGCCCCCTGGCGAAAATTTACCCATAAGTTTATGGTTATTAGGCCAATGTAAGTTCTTTAGGATCATGATCTATTGATTGATATTTCTCCTTTTCTTGATTCACCTTTTTTTGTTGTTGTATCAGTCATGACATCGCCTCTAATAATGGAATGGACCCAGTCCTCTTAGGACTGGCAAATGTTGGTGGAGCTTGTGATCTGAATGATAAGTGTTCTATCAACGAGAATAGCGGCCTGTCAGCCGGGCTTGTAATGGCTCATGAAACAGGGCACTCGTAAGTACTAAACACTAACGAAAGACTAACTGAAATTTTGCTTTTAGTGAAGCACCGAATGAACTTTGAAAAGTTTGGGTCCCCATGTCCAATTCAGTCGGAATGGAGACCACTCTACACTTTAGCGCAGCCTTGGATTCATCATCCATTTCATTCAAAACTGGGCAAATTTGACAAGAATCAGGAAAAAATACCGCTTTTCAGCTGTCAATTGCCAGTGAGATTTCATTGATCAAGGTGTCAAACTATAACAGGAAACATGAAAGATTATAAGGAAGGTATCTTTGAATAAATCTGTATGCACTGATTGCAACGATATTTTCCTTTGAATCTGAGTTTCCTTTTTGTGACTCACACTGTATATTGGCATTTGTTGATAAATATGATCAATACCAATCCTGAGACCAAAGATTATTCTTATAGTGATAACTTAGTTTGCAGGCACGAACCCTCATCAAGCGTTTTGTCAGTGATTTTTACCGACAACTGTTATAAGCTACTGAAATCCTTGCATCTGATTGGCTGAGAGCAAATTTGTCGGTAAAAATCATTGACAAAACGCTTGATGAAACGCTCCCCTGGTCAGTCGTAAAATATGTCTGCACTATAAGACTACCATAGGTCCTGTACTATAGCTGATCCTACTTATATTGACACGACCAGTAGGTAGCTGGGTAAGGCTTCTCTCAAGACACAATGATTTTTTGATAAAGTGTCAAATTAGGGTCTGTGCTTGCAGACTAGTGATAACGCTTGATATTTTGTTTGTTATTAGTCTTGGCCTAGAACACGATGGAGACTACGGGTGCACTCCAGGAGTTAACATCATGTCAGCGTATCTTACCACAAGTGATGGCTCGTTCGAATGGTCATCCTGCAGTTCGGAACACATGAAAATATTCATAAGGTGAGTGATTTGACACAGTGGTTCATTACGCCTATTTATTCAAAATAATTGCTCAAATAATAACCAGTAATACCTTCCCATAAGTTTAACAGAACTGTTATCTAACTAATGAATACCTAAGTACAGAGTGATAGTAATACTAATGTTTTAGCTGAATGTATTACTGTGTGGGAACAAGAATAGATGACAAAAAGGGAGAAGATATTGGAGGGGGGGGGGGTAGCAAGTAATGAGCACAAAGAGAATAAAATTAATGAGGGGAGAAGAATAAAAAACGAATAGTGCCCTTATTTTCTACTTGTCTGAAGACGTTTGACCGTGTATCATTTTTCTCTGTCCTCCAATTACACACTCGTCTCTCGCAGTAAGGGTCAAGCAAAGGCGTCACCAGAAAGAGGGGAGGGGGAGGGGCGGGTTTACAGAAAATTTTAAAATCTTATTGATCCCTTTTTTCTTTATTCGATAGAAAACCCTTTTTAACCTTTTGTTTTATTCATTAAAGTATGCACAGATGTTTCAACCCTTGTCGGAAATTTTGAAAAACTGAGAAAGCCTTTTTTTTTTTCTTCGTTGTTTTCTGTTGGAAAATTTCTGGCTAACTTGTCGGTAAATAGGGGCCGACGCCCTTCGGGGTCATGAATACTCAGGATCAGTGTAAAAGTAAACCAGCTGGGCTTAATTTATTCTCGTGATCTAGGCTTTTAAATAAAACCCTTCAGTTGAATATGAAATGGATTTATTTTTTTCAATTTCAGTACCGAAGTCTGTATGGATGACATTCCAAGTTACAATTTGTCTTCCATCAACGACCTTCCTGGTCAGGTATACAGTGCAGACGAGCAATGTCAGATGTATTCAGCAAATTCAAGCGCGTACAGTTGCTCTGGTCTTGTAAGTTCACAAATATCTTTACTAAATAAGTTTTAAAATTTGTAACGTTGTGTAAAGGGGTGGATTGGATTACCAACTGTGGTGTTTTACTCGTCGCCACATGCCGTTACCAGATGTAAAGCCGTGATGACTGGAGTAGTTTGAAATCTATCATTACAGGCACGAGTGGCTTAGTTACGTTGCGGCACGGGGGCACCCCCACCCCACCCCACCCCACCCCGCTCCATTAGAAACCCTCAATCCCTTGCTTGAAAATAAAAGAGAATGGACCATTATACCACGACACGAGCACTTCTTTTTTTCAACTGAAGAAACGAATACATTATTGCCAAGTGGAGTTGATGTAATGCGTGTATGGTTTATAATACGCAGTTTTCCTCAGATTAGATTTATCTTAGAAGTGTTTTATCTCCATTAAAATGACAGCTCCAGTTGATATTCAACTGAGCATTATGAACAATGAAGATGAATTAACTCTCCATTTCTCCTGATACAGACAACCTGTCTTAAGCTGTATTGTGGTTTTCCAGGCACGTCAACATGTTCTCTGGATGCGTCACCAGCTGAAGGAACTCCATGTGGAGAAGGAATGGTACGTTAAAAATCATTTCATCGTTTGACTTCTATTTTTTTAATATGATATTGAATATTGTTTCAACATCTATTTATTCGAAGGGGAAATTATCCCAAAAAAAGTTGGTGTGAGTGAAAGCAGATAACCAGACGCAAAAATCAGTGAGCCTGGTAAAAAGTCTATCCTATTTTCCAGTCATTTTCCCGTCGCGGTTGTACAGTGCTTATAGGAGAGTGAAACCCTGGCATGCCTGGGGAAATATCCATTTCAATGAAAAGAGAGGATAGAGAGAAGCAATTAAAAAAAAAAGTTCCATCAAAATCGGCTACGAAATGAAAAAGTTATGAAAGTTTAAAAAGTCTCAATAATCACTTTCTAAGGCGATCCTCAAATTGGCAGTGTTGCTTCACAATGGCAGGTTTAGTAGTACAACTCTCAATATGTTTTGTACACAAAATTTCATATTTTCTCCATTATCTCTTAAAGATGCCCCTTGTCTTTTTGTGAACTCAACTTATGTTGTGTCAAATACATTTCCCCATGATATATCTTGAGCTAAGAAGGAGACAAGCTCCTTCGCTTATACAATAACTCATCAAATTTGGGCCAACAACCCCAGGTTATGGGCATCAAAACTCATATTCACGTAGTTCCATCAGCTCTAAGTTAAGGTGCTCATTAATCTGAGTTTGGGCGTGGGGGGGGGGGGGGGGGCGCAGATTTGATAGTTTGCCCCGGGCGCCAGAATACCTAGATACGCCATTGCCTGCTATGCATTAGGGAACCGGTACGGATGGAATCTATTTTGCATACATTCGTTGCTATGTCGGGCAAGCTTCTGGCAATCTTTTGAGTCGTCAAGAGAAACTTGTTCAAGAAGTATGCATACAATTAGTAGATATTGTAAATAGGTCTATTACGTAACACATGAGATCCCTCTTGCGTTTTATTCCTATATAAAATATAGCTGTGCAAAACTTTCATTAGCCTTTAATCAAGGCGGCTTTGCTGCTCTGGCGATCTCCTGGTCCTCTGATTGCGGGGGAGTCGACACAGCGTGCAGCTTGCTGCACGCCGCCTTTGCTCACCCGCCAACATCATCAATATTCATATATTCAAGATGACCGAGAGTATATGAATCATTTAACAACCTTACCAAATAAGGCAGTGCCCGTGGCGTTTGACCAATCAAATAAAAGGAGCCGCAATAGAAAAGATTTGACTCGTCCAGTATTCAGTGGGGCACACAAATAGGGTAGATAGCCGGATAAACTTAATTTTCCTTTTGCTTGATCAAAAAATCCACACACGAACACAAATTCTGTTGATTTTTAAAAATGAAATGGTCAGCAGTCATATTTAGTTACATATGAGGAAATTATGTGATCTTATTTACAACAACATTCCCCCATGTTTAGAATCGGCTAAATAGTCTCTTCTCGACATCTTGAAATTGAAAGAACTCGATATGACGTTTCCATCACGTGACTTATCTTTTGCATACATAAAGCTTCTCCGTGCCATCGTGTTTCTGATTGGTTCATTTTCTCTACTAGAAGCTCAATTATTCATGATAATTTTTCGTAGGAATTTGACGAAAGATTTCAATGTGAAACATAAGAAAACAACAATTGACGTTGACGGGTGAGTAAAGGCGGCAAGCTGCACGTTGTGTCGACTCCCCCCCACGTATGTTCGTTAACTACACAACGGGTAGGCGCTTCGTGGGCTGCGACATTTTTAAACAGGGGACGCATGCATATTTGCTTTCGGACTTTTGTTTTAGACCAAATGTTTGAGGATATAAAATCATTCGAATAAATTTCAGTTAGAAGTAATTCATATGTAGCCTATAGTTACCTACATTCACTCAAACTCTAGGAAAATCCAATTAATAACAGTCTAAGCTCCATTTACAGGTTAATTTTCCAGTTTCCACTCGAAAAATATTCAAATTATTCATAAAGTTTCATTATGTCATTTTTTCCTTTTAAATCATTTCTTATAACTTTCTTCCTGAAGTATTGGCTATCACATGGACCTTGTTTGGCAAGAGGTATAAGATTTATATGGCTACAAATGACAATAAACTGTTTTCACTCCTTGCTGATCTCGACGCTAGAAGCAACACCCCCGATTTTTCACTCGCCAATGCCCTTACATAAATGGGGGGGGGGGGGGGGTCGGGCTTGCTCGGCCGTAGTGCAGACTCGGCATCGAGCAGCTTCACAACAGACCTTCAAAATGTTCAATGAAGTCTTGCTTTTTATGTTTTGTAGAGTTAAACCTCATAAAATGTTATCATTATCTCCCCAGTAACTATTTTACACATTCTAATCAACTTATCCTGAAAATTGTTGGTTTTAAAGATCACTCAATGCAAAAATTCTTACAAGTATTTGCGATCATTCAGCTCTCTTGGCTCACTCGATTTTGCGCTTAGTGCAAAATATCCCTAGCGTAGTGCTGAGTTACCCTGGATCCTTTCAAAATGGCCCCGCTCTCGAAGTGAGCGGCACAAACAGAATCAGAGGACTATAGTCCGCGCGTTTCGAGGATCGACCACGCTGTGTCTAGATCGACTCCCCCGCAATCAGAGGACTAGTCCGCGCGTTTCGATGATCGACCAGGAGATCGACAGAGCAGCACAGCCGCCTTGATTAAAGGCTAAACTTTCATAGGTTCCCGAATGATCTCTTTATCAAACGGATATTAAATCTAAATATAACGGGATACCATAACAGCATAACAGCAATCTTTCACTCTCGATTTGAATAAAATGGGTGTGGGGGGGGGGGGGGACTCCAACTCCCACAACAATCCCCTGGGGCACACGCTTCGCATGCGCTATGGCAGACCGATCCTCCCAAATAAAATCTTCTCTGACGCCTCCCCTAATTAAAAATCCTGGATCCGCCCCTGATTTATCACGTTTATTTCCAATTTCTTTTTTTTTTTATTTTGCAACAAAACTGGGGGGGGGGGGGGGTGACAAAGAGCTAAGTTTGACTTAAAGTCATGCGTAAGTGCTCATGCGCATACGATATTAAACGCGTAAGCTCATTGGTAGATTACCCAATAGTGCGCGTCCCCTGAGCATGATCTGACCAATGCGGTGATGTGTCATATACCGCATGCAACTAGGAATTTAAGTGCGACTTAAATGATTTAAGTCAAACTTACCTCTTTGTGAAACACCCCCCTGTACGTGAGCTTTAAGAGTAAAATCAATGTAGTTTGTGCGTGAATTAATTCGCCATCAAATCATGTCGATACTGCCTTTGAGTGAAGAATCTTTATTTTTTTTCATCTCCTTTCCTCTCAGTGGTGTGTAAATACGGAATGCGTTAATAACACACTCAACGTCTCCACACCAGTCGATGGCGGATGGTCCGAGTACGGTGCCCTCACACCCTGCTCGCGAACATGTGGGACAGGGGTTCGATCCCGGAGTCGAACCTGTACTAATCCAACCCCGCAATGGGGAGGAATGCCTTGTGTTGGAGACAGTCATATCTACACACTGTGTAATGAAGAGGTACAATCTTACAAATTTATTTCATTTGAAGTTTGCATACATGTATGCAAACTGAAAATTTCCACAATCACGTTATATCTTATGACATGGTCACCTGGGTTGTGTTTCATAAAGCTGTTCGTAAAGTTACGCATGACTTTACGAACGACTTGAATATGAAGTGCCAGATAGGATGCCCAAAGTTTTTCATGATGTTTTAACAAAGTGTGACTGTATTTCCGATAACCTCAATTAGATTATGGTAAAAAAATATACTTTGCATTAAAAATGTTTGTTATAATAAGAATGTTAATCTACATCTGCATAGTTCAACTTTAGTTGATGCAGTTAAAAATGATTGAGCATCCCATTTGGCTTGTCATATTTAAGTCATTCGTAAAGTCATGCGTAACTTTAGGAACAGCTTTATGAAACACCCCCCTGGTCAAAACCCACCGTGCGTCTTTTTGCTCGTGCGTGTCCGGTGGTGTCTGAGGTAGATCAGCTGTAGGTCAACTTCTGCGATCCTTACCTCCTTCCTACGATCCCTCGTGGGCGTCTTGCCCCTTCTCACAAAAATATCTCCCTCTTAAGCCCGGCTCACACGAGGCCAACTATTCTTCACTTCCATAGTATTCATGCCCCAGTCTGCGAATAATAGGCCCGTACAGAGACGGCCGCACCTAAAGTTATCCCTTAGATGTTCTGCATGCACTCATACTATATGTACCCATTTCTTCTTCTTCTTCTTCTTCTTCTTCTTCTTCTTCTTCTTCTTCTTCTTCTTCTTCTTCTTCTTCTTCTTCTTCTTCTTCTTCTTCTTCTTCTTCTTCTTATTCTTATCATCATCATTATTATCATTATCATTATTATTATTATTATTATCATTATTATTATTATTATTAAATATTTGGCGTCACCTGTTCATTGGAGGGGAAGAGCGAACTGATTCACTGCAACTCCCGATGTAACTGATTGGGATGTGCAGGTGTACCACTACACCGGGGTTTCCCCCTACTCTTCTTTGAATAGTGCAGTGGGATCATAACGTGCAAAAGTGTTGACTTTCCTCTACACGGGGCCTCCATTTAACATTAACTGTAACGTAGCCTGCGTCTGTGAAAGAAGGGAGGCTGGGGCACGTTCACACTCACGGCAGGTTTCATTCATTTGCCCGGGGTGGATTCGAACCCACGATTTTTGGTTCGAAAGGTAGACGCTTTATCGACTTGTTTATGTATGTTGCCAAGCCAGTCGTCCATAATTATTTTGAACTTGTTCGAAATTCCATCCTCGACGTAGGACAGTGTCGTAACCAACACAAACAAATGAGTAATATGAGCGCATACAGAACATCTCTGTGCATGTGACAACTTTAGGCGGCGCCATCTCTATCTTTACGGGCTGGACTTAAAAATATTCACTGACAGGCTACATTTCAATATATGGAAGCGCAGTTATATCTTTTTAACTCTATGAAAATATTCTAATGACTTAATTATCATCTCCACACTTTATCTGAACTCAACCTCTTTAAATGAAATTCCCAGATTTGTACAGCCCCACTTTTAAATCATTGTACCATATTTAGATAATACGCATTTGTAATGAATAAAAATGTCAATAACGATGATGATGATAATGATAATAATAACAACAGTAACAACAATGATAATAACAATAATAAAAATAATAATTATAACTGTTCTCTATAAAGCGTCTTTCCAGTTTCAACTGCTCAAAGTGCGATTTACAGTGTATTATTACCCTCATTATATCTCAGCGGCCCAGTATTGTAGCGCTTAAGCCTAGCAGGTACCCATAGTTACACTATGTCTTGCCAAAGGACGTTCGTACCTGGTGGGGATTCGAACCCTCGCCCTTTCGATTGAAAGTCACATGAATGAGCCACTGTACGATACTTTCACACCACATAAGTGTCTCATCATAATTTATCTACAACAGCTTTGCGAAACTTCCCAAGATGATTTCCGAAATGAACAATGTGCTGCAACCAATTCAATCCCACTTAATGGTATGACGTACAATTGGACGGATTCACAAAGCTTTACAGGTATTAGTTCAAACACGCCACTGTTATCAAAATAATTATGATAATTAAATCTTAATAATCTTTTCGACTAATGTCGAAAAGATGTTTTAATCGACAGTGTATTATTTTACAGTTTTTCATCTTAAGCTCCGGTCCTCTTTCAATCTTTTAATTATGCTTGTGTAATGTCAGTGCAATACATGTGTTACACTATCACAATATTGTGATCAGATATTGTATTTATTTGTTGTTGTTGTTTTTTTTTAACTCATTAGCTGTTTTTGCACATTATGAAAATGTGTATTGTGCTATTATTCAATAAAACGCCCTACTGTGGGGGAAAACAAAATGAGAAAAAGAAATAATAATTATGATGAAATCCACCAAATCGTAGTGCAAAATTTCATAACAAAAATCGTTTTGATTTCATATTTCACTAGGCGGAACAATAACATTATTTCACCAAAACAATATACATATTTATTCAATGTAGGAGAACTGATGCCTCTTATAATTATGAAAATTTGATAATTTGTAGCTTTGAGAAAATATTTCTCTCACCTTTCATTATTCAAATAACTATATCAGTGTTATTAAAAGAGTTGCCTTTTTTGGTAATGGTATTTAAAGAAAGTTTAATTAAAATCGAGACAGCTAAATTACTGAAATAGAACAGTAAGAAACCTAAATAAACGATTAATCGAAATCAATATTAATATCATAAATATCATGGTTATAATTATCTCATACTGAATTATTTGATTCTGATTAGCATCATTAGTGTTATATTATGAATATTTAACATACTACTTTCTGCTTTTTATAAGATGTGAGTAAAATAATTACCTTTCTCAAATACACGTTGGACTAATAAATGAAACAAAATTTCAAAAAATGATAGATAAATTATCTTAAGTTATAAAACATTCAAATTTTAAGATGATGAGTGCTAACATTTTCTTGCAGGACATGACTTGTGCAAGCTGAATTGCCGCACTCTTGTAGCAGTAAATTCATATTCCCTAAATGACAGGCCCGGAGATTTCTGTGATGGTACACAGTGCTGGGACGATGATGTGACAGACGTGAAATCAACAAAACTGTGCATCGGTGGATTATGCCAGGTACATTAGGCATATCAACATGCAAATAAGTATCGTCTGTTGAGAGCAAGAAGGGCGTAAACTCTTAGAGTATATACGTTAATGCCCTTCTGGCTCTCAGCAGACGCTTTTGATTAAAGGGCAATCCAACCTTTGTCAAAGGCTTATTTGTGTGGAAGCAGAAAAATAAGAGGAACAGGATGGTGAAAGTTTGAAAGGGATCGGACAAAGAATAAGAAAGTTATGGATGTTTAAAAAATGTGATCACTACATCTATGCGAAGCTCAAGTTGGCAAGTGTGTCGTACTCCAAAATATCAACAAATTTCTGTTTTCTCCTGAACGCCTTTTCCCTCGGGACAGTACTCTAAAATATATTGCAGATAGCACATTGTTAAAGGTCCTCCAAAAAGAAAAAGATCCTACAAAGTAATATATTTTGAAAAACTGGCATTTTAGTCATTTAGTGTGTTGGAGCGAATGGGAAAGTTAACCGCCGCTACATCACAGTGACCGTACCGATTCGGCCGATTTGAAATTCCTATATATTATATAGTGATTACAACTTTCTTATTGTTTGTCCGATTTTGTTCAAACTTTCACCAATCTGATTTTTTTGCTTTGACACAAATCAAATTATTACAAAGGTTGGATTGCCCTTTAAATACCAGACAATAACGTATCATCGCTTATGTTTCGCAGGAAGTCAAACTCGTAGCGACGTATTCAGAAATTGCCAACGGAGGGAGGGGGGTGGTGTATGTATCTGAGCAGGCCCACGTGTTGTAGACCCATCGCAAGTCGTTTTTTTTATGGGCCTTTAGACCAAATATGGGGGCTACAATGTATGCTAGATATGGATATATTACATACCCCATCAAGCCTATATGAATCTACCCCTTAAAGTTACTTAGATAATCTAAGCTAGTGACAAAAAGGATGTCAGCTAAATCGAAGCCGTCGGGTTTAACCCCCAGAGCCCCCGGGAAAAGATACCTAAATCAGGTCGATTTGACACCCATCTAGCCTATGCCCAGAAAAAAACAGAAAGGAGTACATCTAGTATGACTACTACATGACAAAACACGAAAGACTGATTAAAAAAAAAAAAATTATCGTCGGAAAGGGTTTTTCGGGGGCAAATATTTGTCGAAGCGCACTTCTTTTAAGGGAGGTCTGACACCCTTTCCAATGGAAAATCGTCGAATTTGATGCCTTTCAGAACAGACTTCTAGACCATCAACTACCCATAGGAATTCTGTCTCATAGTACCAAGCCTCTTGAATTTTGAAGGTGATAAATGATATTTAACATGATCTGGTATGGTATAGCATCCTCGGGAAGAACTTCTGTTTTTATTTCTCATTCGAGGAGCAGCTTTTCAATATTAACAGGTTATTTATTTCAATTTCCCTGTATGTCCATGGACGGTATCTAGAGCATGATTTCGAGTTAGATTTCAATTCATGCCTGTATCACATTTCCGTACTTTCAATCAATCTAGAATTTCGGTTGTGATGGGGTTCTGAACTCTGGCCTGCTTTATGACGACTGTCGGGTTTGTGGTGGCGACGGATCGTCGTGTAACTGCACTACTGGAACTGCTTCCACTAGAATGGGAAGTGGTCCGGGTAAGATATGATTTGCATTGATTCCCCCCCCCCCCCCTTCCCCGTATTATCTCTTAACCTTACCTTAGCTCTTCTCTCCCCCCCCCCCCCCCATTATTATGTTTGTTTATACAAAGATTTTCTGACAAGGACATCATTCGTCATGTTCGTATTGCCCTTTATTTTCGTCATTAAAATGACCTGTCCTTTGATTTACTTTTGGTGGATACATACCTATCTTTCAACTTCATGTTGATTGATAATATTCGTATTTTCTCTATCTACAGAGGCTGTTTATGCCACAATACCAGTTGGTTCGACAAGTATTACAGCTGATACTTATGGACAAAACCAATTCGTAGGTAAGTTGACACCATTAATGTTGTGATGAATAAGTTTAAGGTTTAAATTTTCACAAAGAACAGAAGCGGCGCTCCCGGGGGCAGGGGGTACAGTGTCCCCTCCCCCCACTTTTTCAAGTACCCCAAAAGTGCCCTATTTATTTCTGAAAAAATACCCCCTTTCTCTGATAAGTGTCTTTTTTACTACTAAAAGTGCTCCTTTTCCTTTGTAATAAGTGCCCTTTCTCCTTCTGATAAGTGCCTTTTTTTCTCTCCTTCTGATAAGTGCCCCTAATTTCTTTTTCATTTGTGCCCTTTTCTCCTTTGGTAAGTGCATTTTTACTTCTGATAGGTGCCCCCTTTTCCCTTCCAATGAGTGCCCACTGTCCCCTTCTGATAAGTGCCCCCTCTTTACTTCTAATAAGCACCCCTTTTCCTATCTAATATGTGCCCTTTTCCTATTCTCATAAGTGCCCCTTTTCACCTCTTATAAGTGCCCCTTTCCACCTCTGATAAAAGCCCTTTCCTCTTCTGATAAATGCCCCCTTTTATCTATATTTCCCACTTTTTCTTAAAAAAAGAGCCATATCTATAGCTTTAGAATTGTTGCGGCTTTAGTAACAATACCCATAATTATTACTACAACTACAATGTAAGGCAGTGGAGCTGGAGGCAAGAGGGGCAAAATGCCTACCCCCCCCCCCCCCCAGCGAAGGATTTCTCATTCCGCACGCTCACAATTTACACCAAGTAATGGCGTTTATTTTCTGAAATTTTCCCCAAACTAGCTACGCTCGCTAGCTCTTATAATAGATATTGAAATCAAGCATATCTCATAAAATATGTTGATATCGATGTAATCCTAAAGAAAGCGACAGGGTTAATGTACGAATTAAAAGATCATTCGACATTCCCCCAGATTAACTTACTGAAGTGTCATTTTTACTATATTGCTGTAAATAGTGCACAAAGGACTTCAGCGTTAAAAAAGAAAGTCTGAACATTTTGCTCGCTCGCTTCGCTCGCTCTTGGATCATTAAACCATTTCACACAACTGCTAATTAGGGAAGCTGAAACAGTGTCCAGAACCACAATAAAAAGGAAGATGATATTTGATAAAGTATTAATCATGTCAGACTGTAGGCTAATACCAATGTCACAAATTGTCCCTTTTTCGCTTTATGTTCACCCCTTGTAGGTGCCCCCTTTCCCCCAAAGTGCCCTTTTGGTTTGTGCCCCTCCCCCTTTTTGAAAGACGCTCCGCCGCCCATGACAAAGAATGTATAATTATTCTCATAAAGATATGTGCCCCTTTCAGACAACAATATTTCAACACTTTTTTCTAAATTTTAGTTCACATACATACCTGAACTTACCAGTCAGGAAGACAGTAGTCATTTGAGAACAATGATTTTCTCCGTTGACTAAAAGAAATCTACATGTCATGTGAAGACATTTGAGCCACACTGATTGTAGTTCACTGCCTGCAGTGTTGTAAATCATCCTAACTTCATGCGCGCCCTTTTAAACGCTATAAATGCACAAAAGAATTCCAGGGAAAGCGCGCGCACATACACTATAATGGATAAATCTTGGCCAAGTCCTGTAAAGAGTTTTGACTGATCCAAGTCAATCTCAAGTACTCCACTCAATCACAAATTAAAAATATCCCATAACTTATGTTCAGGGTTGGGATTGATTGCAACTCAATTTGAAATTGAGTTGAAATCAGTCGCAACTCTGTATGTGGCGGAGCCCAGATTATACACTATTCGCTGTGGTGCATCAGAGAACGCGCTTTGGCAAGGACTCGACAGTCTTTATTTATTTCATTTAAAAAATGCTTGGAACATATTTTAGAAATGCAAACTGCATCTATTACAGCCTACTATTGCAACTTGTTATATAAAGCATTCAGTTGATTTTCAAACAGAATTTAAGTCAGATCTGTTAAGTCTCTATACAGAGTCTCTATGCGGCGGTGAAGTGTGCATAAGCACCATTATTTTAAACTCAAAGGTCAGACGTGTTTATTGATGCGCGTACTTAACATTAGGATACATCGTTTGTCCTTCAAAGACGCCAGTCTCCTGGAGTCCCTGGACGCACCCGAGCATAAAGAATTGCACATTCATGGAGACCACCATGGTTTTTATTCACTGATTGACATCGAATTAGCACATTTCCTACTTACTTGGACCCCTGCTATTGTGAAAAAAAGCAAATAGTAACAATCATTGAACAATCAATGAAACAGCACGTTACCTAGTCGAAGACGAATACCCTGTAAACCATTAAGCCAACCTCCCGAAAATTAACAGCCATAAAAAGTCTCCACGGACAATATACAACTCAGGGAAACTGCTGAAATTAAAAATTGAGTTTAGTGATTCAAAGCAGCTAGCTACTCTACATACACGTAATTACTACCCCTGCCCCCCCCCCCCCACTCATGCAGTATTATTCAGGGTAAGCGTATGCTCGTTCCTTCCCTTTGAGAGCACCCCCCTATCTCAGCTCTTACAAAATTTCTGAACTCCCCCCCCCCCCCTTTCGCGGTCTTTTCCTGCCTTGGAGACCCCACCCCCCCCCCCAAATTCGGAACACTGTTCAATGTACCCCCTATCTCAGGTGAGCTCTCATTCCAACCCCATATCTCAGGACAGACACCCCCTCCCCCCTCACCTCAAGTAAGCTGTCATAACATTATAATAGGAGACATTTTTTTAATGTTCCAAATGGAATCTCAGAACTCAATGCAATCATAAGAAACCAAACATATCAGTCACACTGTTCGAAACGCGTCGAGACAGATATACTCCTTTACCGAAAGAATACCGTAGTTCGAAACTCTCTTTCAGAACTACTCTACAGAGGAATACAAACAATTCTTTTCAGAACTACTCTCTCCAAACTTCTGTGACCTGCTCAGAACTTTCCTGATCTCGATCACTCTTTCTTCCTTATCAACAGTCTTTTCACAGAGGCTCCCACATGGTGTTACCGAAAACCTTCAATTGTGAATATTCACTCACCATGCAAACCTACAGAGAACATCTAACCATGTTATTAGTATGATTTTTTCATTTTTTAACAGGACTCAGGGTGAATGGGACCTTCATCTTTGGTGTCGATACTAGTAATGTTCGAACTTCACGCGGTCGGTATACCATTGGAAACATGGCCGTGGATTACGATTACGAGCGTGATGTCGTGTCACCATCATGGTCACAGCTAAGATCACTCACTGAACCTTCAACAGAAACACTAGACATTTTAGTATGGGCATCATCACCGTCAATTAACTTCACATACAGATATTGTACTCCAAACCCGATACCAACACCCAGCTCATCCAGTGTATATATGATGAGCACGTCATTCAGTGAAACGGCTTCGTCTACAAGCACTCCTATGTCTATAACAGTTTCATCACCAATGAGCACACCTTCCGACCAGTCGTCATCCACAGCAACTCCTACACCACAATCTTCCCAATCATTGTCTTCTATGCCAGCAACAGGATCAATGGGTGCGACTCAAATGAGCACACCTTCCGACCAGTCTGCATCTACAGCAACTCCTACACTAGATTCTTCTCAGTCATTGTTTTCTTTGCCAGCAACAGACTCACTGGGTGAGATTCTAATGAGCACACCTTTCGACCAGTCTTCATTGAGAGCTACACCAGAATCTTCTCACTTAATGTCTTCATTGCCAGCAACAGATTCACTGGGTGTGACTCCAATGAGCACAACTTCCGACCAGTCGGCATCTACAACAACACCTACACCAGAATCTTCTCAATCCATGTCCTCTATGCCAGCAATAGACTCATTGGGTGAGACTCCAATGAGCACACCTTCCGATCAGTCTTTATTGACAGCTACACCAGAATCTTCTCACTTAATGTCCTCTATGCCAGCAACAGATTCACTGGGTGTGACTCCAATGAGCACACCTTCCGACCAGTCTGCATCTACAACAACACCTACACCAGAATCTTCTCAATCCATGTCCTCTATGCCAGCAACAGACTCATTGGGTGTGACTCCAATGAGCACACTTTCAGACCAGTCTTCACTGACAGCTACACCAGAATATTCCCAATCCATGTCTTCTATGCTAGCAACAGACTTATTGGGTGTGACTCCAATGAGCACACCTTCCGACCAGTCTTCATTGACAGCGACTCTTACACCAGAATATTCCCAATCTATGTCTTCTATGCCAACAACAGATTCACTGGGTGAAACTCCAATGAGCACACCTTCCGACCAGTCTTCATTGACAGCTACACCAGAATCTTCTCAATTAATGTCCTCTATGCCAACAACAGATTCACTGGGTGTGACTCCAATGAGCACACCTTCCGACCAGTCTGCATCTACAGCAACTCCTACACTAGATTCTTCTCAGTCATTGTCTTCTTTGCCGGCAACAGATTCATTGGGTGCGTCTCCAATGAGCACAACTTCCGACCAATCGGCATCTACAGCAACACCTATACCAGAATCTTCTCAATCCATGTCCTCTATGCCAGCAACAGACTCATTGGGTGTGACTCCAATGAGCACACCTTCAGACCAGTCTTCACTGACAGCTACACCAGAATATTCCCAATCCATGTCTTCTATGCTAGCAACAGACTCATTGGGTGTGTCTCCAATGAGCACAACTTCCGACCAATCGGCATCTACAGCAACACCTATACCAGAATCTTCTCAATCCATGTCCTCTATGCCAGCAACAGACTCATTGGGTGTGACTCCAATGAGCACACCTTCAGACCAGTCTTCACTGACAGCTACACCAGAATATTCCCAATCCATGTCTTCTATGCCAGCAACAGATTCATTGGGTGTGACTCCAATGAGCACACCTTCCGACCAGTCTTCATTGACAGCTACTCTTACACCAGAATATTCCCAATATATGTCTTCTATGCCAACAACAGATTCACTGGGTGTGACTCCAATGAGCACACCTTCCGATCAGTCTTCATCTACAGCAACAACTTCACCAGAATCTTCTCAATCATTGTCTTCTATGCCAACAACAGATTCATTGGTTGCGACTCCAATGAGCACACCTTCCGATCAGTATTCATTGACGGCATCTCCTGCACCAGACGTTTCTCAATCTATGTCTTCTTTGCCAGCAACAGATTCATTGGTTGCGACTCCAATGAGCGCACTTTCCGACCAGTCTTCACTGACGGCAACTCCTACACCAGAATCTTCTCAGTCCATGTCTTCAGTGCCAGCAACAGACTCATTGGGTGCCACTCCAATGAGCACAACTTCCGACCAGTCGGCATCTACATCAACTCCTACACCAGAAACTTCTCAGTCCATGTCCTCTATTCTAGAAACAGATTCATTGGGAGGGACTCCAATGAGCACACCTTCCGACCAGTCTGCATCTACAACAACACCTATACCAGAATCTTCTCAATCCATGTCCTCTATGCCAGCAACAGACTCATTGGGTGAAACTCCAATGAGCACACCTTCCGACCAGTCTTCATTGATAGCTACACCAGAATCTTCTCAATTAATGTCCTCTATGCCAGCAACAGATTCAATGGGTGCGACTCAAATGAGCACACCTTCCGACCAGTCTGCATCTACAACAACTCCTACACCAGAATCTTCTCAGTCCATGTCTTCAATGCCAACAACAGATCCACTGATTGCGACTCCTATGAGCACACCTTCAGACCGGTCTCCACTGACAGCAACTCCTACACCAGAATCTTCCCAATCCATGTCCTCTATGCCAGCAATAGATTCGTCGGGTGCAACTCCAATGAGCACACCTTCCGACCAGTCTTTACTGACAGCAACTCCTCCACCAGAAGTTTCTCAATCCACTTCTTCTGTGCCAGAAACAGATTCATTGGTTACGACTCCCATGAGCACAACTTCCGACCAGTCTGCATCCACACCTAATCCTCCATTAGATTCCTTTTCTCAGGCTATGGATTTGTCTACTATGGCATCGACATCCTCTAGTTTACAAGTTTCAATGACACCAACATCTCCTTTGAGTTTGTCAACAGCAACCCCTACACCAACTCCATCCTCAAGTGATGTTGTGACCTCTAGTACTGCACCTTCACCTCCGACAACGACTCCAGGTAAATAAGAATCAAATACAAGTAATTCCAAAAAAGGACAAACAAGCTGTTATGAATAAGATATCTGAATCTATATGCAATACATAATTCGTACACCAAATTTTCTCTATTTCATTGAAATGCAAGGTGGAGATCAGTTAGGAATTATCAAGGGAGGAAATCCCGACTTACAATGTTTTACCGAAGCTCCCAAGGCTATTTCTCTTTTTATCGTCTTGGTCGCAAGTTATCTAGCTGCACTATTTTAGCTTGTAAAAGGAGGCCTTAGTTGATGTCATTTTGAAATGACATTGGCAAATTTCACTGAAAAGAGTGGCTTGAAAATGTGGTGTTTGAAATTATCATTTTTGCACCGTCATTTCTTGAACTCTTTACAGAGGCTGACCCGTGCGATACTACACCATGTTTAAATGGGGGATCATGTAGTTCATCTGGTGGAACTTACACCTGTGATTGTCCGAGCACACACAATGGAACAAATTGTGAAAATGGTAAATATTGTCACTCCCTTTCTCTCTCTCTCTCTCTCTCTCTCTCTCTCTCTTCATGCAGACAATCCTATAGTACACCATTATCAAACTGTTTTTCAACTAGCATTCCCGTATGACTAATCTTGACAGAAATTGGCAACCACGTGAACGAACAAACGATCAAACCCAATAAAATGCTTTGAAATTTCACAGCGAGTACTCACCCCATAATCAAAATCATTTCCCCGTTTTCTGGATGCCTCTGATTCACATGCTCTCAAATCTACCCCACCCTTCTACTTGCCTTTGATGAACTTTCTCTTTTTTCGTCTTGCACTCTTTACAGAGGTTGACCCATGCGATACAACGCCATGTTTAAGTGGAGGATCATGTAGTTCATCTGGTGGAACTTACACCTGTGATTGTCCAAGTACACACACTGGAACAAATTGTGAAAACGGTAAATATTCCATCTCAACTCATTTTTTTCCATCAGGCAATAAAAGTTGATAATTCAAATCAAGAATTTTGTTGGGACCTTAACAATGCTTTAGAGTTGTATTCACTACTTTTGTTATGGGAGCAAAAAATATCATTTCAGGCTTCTGGTGACCCAAACAAAGTTGTGATCATCTATTGAGCGTACATGACCAACGCTGAATCACAAAGTCTATATACAGTATGTCCCAGAAAAAAATTACAATCGGCATTTGGGTATCGATTTCGAAAGAAATCGTTTTGCAATATGACACGTCATACTTGATTATGAAACTATAACTATTTCTTTACCAGTCAGTGAAGACCCCGTCCGATTTGGTCCAGTAGTCACGAAGAAATAGGTATTTATGTAAAGCATATAATGGGTCCCTTTCTTCCATCTTTTGTCACTTGGATGTTCTTGGCATCCACATGAATGGGAGTATTTTGTTCACAATAGACGTGTTTACATATTCAAATTCTTTGCATACCATTTTAAGTTAACAAAGGTAAATAATAATGTAAAGAATATCTTCCTAAAAAGATCAAGACAAGACAGAGTCGTCACATACTCCTCGTGACCTTACAGGCCGCACGTCTATTATTAGACCCAGTCATTTTCGGTGATTCCTCCTCGACCCGTACCAAAGGTGATGTAACGTTGGGGAAAAAAAATCACATAAAATCAGTGGCACATATTTGAACACTTTCTTTCATATGTGCCTAAAGAGGAATGATTCATATTCACCGGAAGTCAAGGTAATAGTATGAACTAGTCAAGACACAAGTTCGAATGGTGCCATATTGCTAGCACTTATTTTTCATGATTTGTTATTTCTCATTTTTAACACATAAGCGTATGGGGAAATAATTACAGGTGTGCGCCCTGTGTGAACAAAGTCGCCTTCATAATCCCGGTGACCCGAAATGAACAAAGTCGTCCAAGACTCCTGGTGACCCTATCTGAATGACGTCGCCTTCAGGACACCCTATATGATATAGGGTCACCTGAAGGCGACGTTATTACGTTTTCATTTTCTTAACTATTTCTGTCATGGACTCTACAGAATTTGACCCATGCGATACAACGCCATGTTTAAACGGAGGATCATGTAGTTCATCTGGTGGAACTTACACCTGTGATTGTCCGAGCACACACAATGGAACAAATTGTGAAAATGGTAAATATTGTCACTCCCTTTCTCTCTCTCTTCATGCAAACAATCCTATAGTACACCATTATCAAACTGTTTTTCAACTAGCATTCTCGTCTGACTAATCTTGACAGAAATTGGCAACCACGTGAACGAACAAACGATCAAACCCAATAAAATGCTTTGAAATTTCACCACGAGTGCTCACCCCATAATCAAAATCATTTCCCCGTTTTCTGGATGCCTTTGATTCACACGCTCTCAAATCTACCTCACCCTTGTACTTGCCTTTGATGAACTTTCTCTTTTTTCCGTCTTGCACTCTTTACAGAGGTTGACCCATGCGATACAACGCCATGTTTAAGTGGAGGATCATGTAGTTCATCTGGTGGAACTTACACCTGTGATTGTCCAAGTACACACACTGGAACAAATTGTGAAAACGGTAAATATTCCATCTCAACTCATTTTTTTCCATCAGGCAATAAAAGTTGATAATTCAAATCAAGAATTTTGTTGGGACCTTAACAATGCTTTAGAGTTGTATTCACTACTTTTGTTATGGGAGCAAAAAATATCATTTCAGGCTTCTGGTGACCCAAACAAAGTTGTGATCATCTATTGAGCGTACATGACCAACGCTGAATCACAAAGTCTATATACAGTATGTCCCAGAAAAAAATTACAATCGGCATTTGGGTATCGATTTCGAAAGAAATCGTTTTGCAATATGACACGTCATACTTGATTATTAAACTATAACTATTTCTTTACCAGTCAGTGAAGACCCCGTCCTATTTGGTCCAGTAGTCACGAAGAAATAGGGATTTATGTAAAGCATATAACGGGTCCCTTTCTTTCATCTTTTGTCACTTGATGTTCTTGGCATCCACATGAATGGGAGTATTTTGTTCACAATAGACGTGTTTACATATTCAAATTCTTTGCATACCATTTTAAGTTAACAAAGGTAAATAATAATGTAAAGAATATCTTCCTAAAAAGATCAAGACAAGACAGAGTCGTCACATACTCCTCGTGACCTTACAGGCCGCACGTCTATTATTAGACCCAGTCATTTTCGGTGATTCCTCCTCGACCCGTACCAAAGGTGATGTAACGTTGGGGAAAAAAAATCACATAAAATCAGTGGCACATATTTGAACACTTTCTTTCATATGTGCCTAAAGAGGAATGATTCATATTCACCGGAAGTCAAGGTAATAGTATGAACTAGTCAAGACACAAGTTCGAATGGTGCCATATTGCTAGCACTTATTTTTCATGATTTGTTATTTCTCATTTTTAACACATAAGCGTATGGGGAAATAATTACAGGTGTGCGCCCTGTGTGAACAAAGTCGCCTTCATAATCCCGGTGACCCGAAATGAACAAAGTCGTCCAAGACTCCTGGTGACCCTATCTGAATGACGTCGCCTTCAGGACACCCTATATGATATAGGGTCACCTGAAGGCGACGTTATTACGTTTTCATTTTCTTAACTATTTCTGTCATGGACTCTACAGAATTTGACCCATGCGATACAACGCCATGTTTAAACGGAGGATCATGTAGTTCATCTGGTGGAACTTACACCTGTGATTGTCCGAGCACACACAATGGAACAAATTGTGAAAATGGTAAATATTGTCACTCCCTTTCTCTCTCTCTTCATGCAAACAATCCTATAGTACACCATTATCAAACTGTTTTTCAACTAGCATTCTCGTCTGACTAATCTTGACAGAAATTGGCAACCACGTGAACGAACAAACGATCAAACCCAATAAAATGCTTTGAAATTTCACCACGAGTGCTCACCCCATAATCAAAATCATTTCCCCGTTTTCTGGATGCCTTTGATTCACACGCTCTCAAATCTACCTCACCCTTGTACTTGCCTTTGATGAACTTTCTCTTTTTTCCGTCTTGCACTCTTTACAGAGGTTGACCCATGCGATACAACGCCATGTTTAAGTGGAGGATCATGTAGTTCATCTGGTGGAACTTACACCTGTGATTGTCCAAGTACACACACTGGAACAAATTGTGAAAACGGTAAATATTCCATCTCAACTCATTTTTTTCCATCAGGCAATAAAAGTTGATAATTCAAATCAAGAATTTTGTTGGGACCTTAACAATGCTTTAGAGTTTTATTCACTACTTTTGTTATGGGAGCAAAAAATATCATTTCAGGCTTCTGGTGACCCAAACAAAGTTGTGATCATCTATTGAGCGTACATGACCAACGCTGAATCACAAAGTCTATATACAGTATGTCCCAGAAAAAAATTACAATCGGCATTTGGGTATCGATTTCGAAAGAAATCGTTTTGCAATATGACACGTCATACTTGATTATTAAACTATAACTATTTCTTTACCAGTCAGTGAAGACCCCGTCCTATTTGGTCCAGTAGTCACGAAGAAATAGGGATTTATGTAAAGCATATAACGGGTCCCTTTCTTTCATCTTTTGTCACTTGATGTTCTTGGCATCCACATGAATGGGAGTATTTTGTTCACAATAGACGTGTTTACATATTCAAATTCTTTGCATACCATTTTAAGTTAACAAAGGTAAATAATAATGTAAAGAATATCTTCCTAAAAAGATCAAGACAAGACAGAGTCGTCACATACTCCTCGTGACCTTACAGGCCGCACGTCTATTATTAGACCCAGTCATTTTCGGTGATTCCTCCTCGACCCGTACCAAAGGTGATGTAACGTTGGGGAAAAAAAATCACATAAAATCAGTGGCACATATTTGAACACTTTCTTTCATATGTGCCTAAAGAGGAATGATTCATATTCACCGGAAGTCAAGGTAATAGTATGAACTAGTCAAGACACAAGTTCGAATGGTGCCATATTGCTAGCACTTATTTTTCATGATTTGTTATTTCTCATTTTTAACACATAAGCGTATGGGGAAATAATTACAGGTGTGCGCCCTGTGTGAACAAAGTCGCCTTCATAATCCCGGTGACCCGAAATGAACAAAGTCGTCCAAGACTCCTGGTGACCCTATCTGAATGACGTCGCCTTCAGGACACCCTATATGATATAGGGTCACCTGAAGGCGACGTTATTACGTTTTCATTTTCTTAACTATTTCTGTCATGGACTCTACAGAATTTGACCCATGCGATACAACGCCATGTTTAAACGGAGGATCATGTAGTTCATCTGGTGGAACTTACACCTGTGATTGTCCGAGCACACACAATGGAACAAATTGTGAAAATGGTAAATATTGTCACTCCCTTTCTCTCTCTCTTCATGCAAACAATCCTATAGTACACCATTATCAAACTGTTTTTCAACTAGCATTCTCGTCTGACTAATCTTGACAGAAATTGGCAACCACGTGAACGAACAAACGATCAAACCCAATAAAATGCTTTGAAATTTCACCACGAGTGCTCACCCCATAATCAAAATCATTTCCCCGTTTTCTGGATGCCTTTGATTCACACGCTCTCAAATCTACCTCACCCTTGTACTTGCCTTTGATGAACTTTCTCTTTTTTCCGTCTTGCACTCTTTACAGAGGTTGACCCATGCGATACAACGCCATGTTTAAGTGGAGGATCATGTAGTTCATCTGGTGGAACTTACACCTGTGATTGTCCAAGTACACACACTGGAACAAATTGTGAAAACGGTAAATATTCCATCTCAACTCATTTTTTTCCATCAGGCAATAAAAGTTGATAATTCAAATCAAGAATTTTGTTGGGACCTTAACAATGCTTTAGAGTTTTATTCACTACTTTTGTTATGGGAGCAAAAAATATCATTTCAGGCTTCTGGTGACCCAAACAAAGTTGTGATCATCTATTGAGCGTACATGACCAACGCTGAATCACAAAGTCTATATACAGTATGTCCCAGAAAAAAATTACAATCGGCATTTGGGTATCGATTTCGAAAGAAATCGTTTTGCAATATGACACGTCATACTTGATTATTAAACTATAACTATTTCTTTACCAGTCAGTGAAGACCCCGTCCTATTTGGTCCAGTAGTCACGAAGAAATAGGGATTTATGTAAAGCATATAACGGGTCCCTTTCTTTCATCTTTTGTCACTTGATGTTCTTGGCATCCACATGAATGGGAGTATTTTGTTCACAATAGACGTGTTTACATATTCAAATTCTTTGCATACCATTTTAAGTTAACA
Source organism: Heliocidaris tuberculata (assembly GCA_025618425.1). Lineage (NCBI taxonomy): Eukaryota > Metazoa > Echinodermata > Echinoidea > Camarodonta > Echinometridae > Heliocidaris > Heliocidaris tuberculata. The sequence continues at coordinate 16,225,582 of CM046848.1, forward strand.
AAGGTAAATAATAATGTAAAGAATATCTTCCTAAAAAGATCAAGACAAGACAGAGTCGTCACATACTCCTCGTGACCTTACAGGCCGCACGTCTATTATTAGACCCAGTCATTTTCGGTGATTCCTCCTCGACCCGTACCAAAGATGATGTAACGTTGGGGAAAAAAAATCACATAAAATCAGTGGCACATATTTGAACACTTTCTTTCATATGTGCCTAAAGAGGAATAATTCATATTCACAGGAAATCAAGGTAATAGTATGAACTAGTCAAGACACAAGTTCGAATGGTGCCATATTGCTAGCACTTATTTTTCATGATTTGTTATTTCTCATTTTTAACACATAAGCGTATGGGGAAATAATTACAGGTGTGCGCCCTATGTGAACAAAGTCGCCTTCATAATCCCGGTGACCCGAAATGAACAAAGACGTCTAAGACTCCCGGTGACCCTATCTGAATGACGTCACCTTCAGGAGACCCTATATGATATAGGATCTCCTGAAGGCGACGTTATTACGTTCTCATTTTCTTAACTATTTCTATCTGTCATGGACTCTACAGAATTTGACCCATGCGATACAACGCCATGTTTAAACGGAGGATCGTGTAGTTCATCTGGTGGAACTTATACCTGTAACTGTCCCTCTACACACAGTGGAACAAATTGTGAAAATGGTAAATATTCGATCTGAATTCATTTTATTCCATCAGACAATCAAGTTTGATCCTTTGATCCTAATTGTATTCATAACCTTTATCATAATCTATAATGACACGTTGAAGCTGCAATCGTTTTTGTTTTGGTGGCCGCTACGTTGTTTCAGACTCCTTGTAACCCGACCCACTTTGACAAGGTTTTTGTTTCAAACGTTTTTGTAAAACCAAACAGAAGTACTAAGAAGGGACAGCCCAATTATCCTTAAAACACAAAAAAGGATGAGCAAAATGATACAGCCCTTTGACACACTTAGAAAGTACCGTGCCTCCTCCCCATTATTTATTTAAATCACATCTTTACACAGAGTATAGCCTGTTCAGCTAGCAAGCAATTACACAGGAACTTCTGATAAAAGTAAATGTACGAAAAACATATAAAATAACCGGTCTTCCACAGGGCTCTGTTTACATTATTAAAAAAAAAATGAAAGCATGAGGTCCAGTGCCCCCTCATTCACTGGAGCAACGCTTCTCCTCTGTCCACAATGTCAATAATAATCATATTGTATTTATTAATTCAGTCAGTTTAAATGGTTTTGTATTCTTTTAGATTGCTTTTTATTTATGTATGTATATATTTTGGTTGACCACCGACTAGTGAGAAGAACCTTTATTAAAGGAAATCGTTTCCTTTTGGCTATCCACGGGCAGTAGTCGGTGGTATTTCTTACTTCTTTTGTTTCTATACGTTCTATCTGGCGGCCTGGAAATTGAAATAAGATAATTGTTTAACATTTTTATTTGATTAAACAGAGATCGACCCTTGCACTCTTTCTCCGTGTCAAAACGGAGGGTCTTGTTCGAGTACTAATACGGTTTATCTCTGCACATGTCCTAATACTCATGAGGGAACGAATTGCGAGACAGGTATGTTTTTAAACACCGTATTTATCATTGCTTAACATTTTAGAAAAATGTTTTCAACATATTTTTAATGCATATTTAGATAATCTTTCATATATGTGGAAAAAAATGTTTTAACCTCTGTCCGATAGCATTTTAAAAATTTCATTTTGGAAATTGGTTTTGCCTATGTATCTTCCGTCTTTTTTTTTTTAAAGCTTGAACGTAGCATTTTGAAGTCGTAACGAAAAGCTACTATTAGATTCATTGTGAAATAAAGACTACTTCTGATCCCACTCTCACCACAAGAGTACCCTTTATACACAACAGAGAATGATGAACTACTTGCTCTTTTAATTACATAAAAGTTGCTCTCAGTAGCTGTAAAAACATCCTGACATTTTGTTCACACATAATGTACAAAAATGAAACTTGTGTGAACCATCTACCAAATTATGTGCATGGGATCAGTAGACTTAAAATCTACCCAAGGCATTGACTGGTCATGGAAATAAAACAACAGAAAAAATGCATATGAAAACCGCATATTTTCACGTATTGTGATTTTTTTTTAATAATGTTCCCGATATTATGGATAATCCATGGCATACACATTCTCCTCTTGCCCTACTGTACAGTCAAGGCTGTTTGCACTAATACTGAATGTGGAACCCAGGAGACTTGTGACCAGTCCACTGGAGTGTGTGAATGTAGCGGAAATGCTGTGAGGAACGCTAACGGTGTTTGCAGAAGTAAGTCCATGATTTCAAGCATCTTCTCTTAAAAGTATTCATAGACAAGCAGTTATATAAACATGATAAATGCACAGAACAAGGTCCAGGCATAGACCATAACTTCTCCCCTTCCATTCTCATTCCGCGTATACCCCCTCCACCATATCCACCCTCGTTTTAAATTCTACAAAGTAATAAATACAACTTTAGTGTGAATCTACAGCACTCACGCAGAGCTGTCCGGACACTCCTCCCCTGTCTCTATAAGGACTTTGCCCCCGTTTTTTCCCCCATTTTTTCATAGATTTTACAAACATACACAACCCTTTTTCCAGGTTTTCTATTACACAATTAGTTTTACATCTTTTTTTTGTGAAGTGTAATGTAATAACAAATTTTATAAGTTGTGTTTCAAAATAATTATTGATGATAACTGGAAAAAATTATGCAGGACTTTATTTAAGAGCATTGTGGACATGAACTTTCAGTAAGAGCATAGGCCCTACACATACTGCATTATGTTTTGGGTTTTGATTTTGAAGAAAAAATTGACCCATATATATGGCATAATTATATATAAATTATGTATATGATATTAACATCAAAATTATAGGCCTGCAAAATTTACAAATGCATATAATATACAGATGGTTCTTTATTAAATAGAATAGAACTTCGGCTTAATCTGAAGTGATGTCAGTAGAAGCATACATGAATTATGTATACAGTTTGTCGCGATAAACTTGAATCTAATCATCTTTTCTTTGCTCTTTTTTATCCATTCAAGTACCTCGTCGGGCTCTATCACTGACGATCGTTATTGTGCAGTATTTAAGCGTGACAGATTTTCAGGACACCGTTAATAATCCTAACTCACCAGAATCCTTAGAAATTAGGCAGCGCATCTTTCTCATCGTAAGTTATTTTCAAAACATTAAAGTTTGTCTGTTATCAGCTGTATACTATTACACTTATGGGGAAGGTATATACGTGTATCAAAGAAGCCTTCTGTTATGAGCTGCTGGTATTATTTATGTTCTGAAAGGGTTTTTTCTGTCTCTCCCATGGGCCGCGAAACCGGGGGTCCACTTTTTTGAGTAGACACGTTTCATAAAATCTTGGAAAAAAAGGTTCGAAAATTGTCATTAATGGGAAAAAAAATCAAATCAGCCCCCCCCCCCCTTTCAAAAACGCTCCGCGGCCCCTGTCTCCATATTACTTTTATCTTATGAAGAGTTACATGGATAGTTGAAACATAATTATGAAAGTTTGTCTCTTTAGTTTAGTAGTGTTAATCTTATTGTAAGGAGGATTGCCCATCCCCTCGCCACCTACGCCTATGTTAAATAGAAAATGGCAAGCTGATATGATGGGCTATCTACGTTTATTTCATTGTATTTCTGTTCAGATGCCTTTCATTTCTTGGTAATAACTAAATAATGGATTTCACCCATGCATTAAGCCCTTGCGATAAAAAAAGAAAAAAAAAATCCACTGTACTTTTGAATCATCTTCAGATATTTGGTGTATACCGTCGACGATATGGTATACTGTTCATCGGGCTCCGCATAACAAAATGGACATTGGGGAGTCTGGAGGTCGGTGCTGATCTCATGTTTGATGAGCCAGAGAGTACCACAGCCATACAACCCCCTACTCCACAAGAAGCAGAGGTGGTGTTTAAGGAGAATCTGGAAAATGGTAACATGACTGGAGATTTTGTCCTCGAACCATCAGGAACGACCGTTGAAGGCGAGTTCCCCGGATAATGACTACTCTATGAAAAGTCGATACATGTAGCAGCCAGACAATTATGCCCAAATTGGCATAGCAGAGTTGTCTAAAGCCTACCGCACACTATACGATCGACTGCGATCCGATTTCGGAAATGAATAGCAATAGCATTAAATTCGGGCATTTTAACAAATAAAATCTACCTGATTCAGGTTCTGAACAATAGTATGAATACTAAACATGTGGATTTAGTGCGCTGTTAGCCTTATCCCCATTAAAGGGGCCAAGGCGAAGGGCCTTTCCTCCGACTAAAAAGCTCGCAGTTGGCCGTATTTTCGATTTTACTATATCTATTTGACCATTCAGAATCTCAGTCCAAAATATTTTATGTGTTTAATTATCTATATCAAATGCTCTTACATTTTCTTCTGAAATTAGATCGCAGATCGATTGCATAGCGGTTGGCTTAAGTCGAGTGGTTTAAACACTTGACTGGAGATGTGAAGGTCGTGGGTTTGGTCCTTGATGAGCAAGGTATTTTATCTACATTGCTCCTCCCCACCCAAAAGTTAAATGGGTACAGATGGAATGCTAAAGTCACTGTGGTTTAATTGTTCGGCATTGTGAGCATCTATCAAAGGGCGCCTCGCTGGAATATTCCCCGGGGAGTTGAAAACGTGCACAAATTATAGTGTGCGGGCAAGCCTGAATCCAGTGACCGGGTATGATTATCTGTAAATCGTTTAGAGACATCAAGCTACGTTCATACGGGACTTGTGGTTTCGAAACTTTAAGTTAACAAAACGGCTCTCTAACCACAATGAGGGTTCACATGGGCCCGAAACAACGATGCTCGTTGTTCTGAAACTACAAGCCGAGCGATCGTCGTTGTTGACACCGAAAGTAGCTACCGATTGTGTGTAGAGTACACATACAAATCCTGTGTTCATAATTCGCGCGAAGAGTATGACCCGGAAGTTTAACATGAACAGAACGGTCATCGAAAACTACGAGCTTACGAAACTTAAAGTTTATTCGGGGGGGGGGCACTCAACATATTGGACAGACGGGTATGTGCCGCTTTGACGACCCTCTTTTTCAACAGCCAATTGCCGTTCTCAAGATAGCCGAATTTCCATAAACTGCCGTTCTCACCCTTCTAATGCGTTCTCAAGATACCCGATCGGCATCAAAAGCGCTCGTCTCTCTCCGTTTCCCCCGGCGCGCCCCGTTCCCTTGCTCTCGCGTCCGTACGTCCATTCACTTGCGTGCGCAATTGCATATATGCATGCACTATATAGAATCCCCTCACTAAGTGCCGTAGTTGCTTAGACCATGTTTTTTTCAACTCAACCGGGTACGGATCCACCGTTCCAAAGACCCTGTGTTTTTCGCTTCTAGTCCGTTCCTTAGACCACCTTTTCGAGGGCGGCTGCGGCACACCCCCGTCTGAAAAAATATGAGTGCCCCCCGGGGGAGGACCCCCGCTGCTCGTGGTTTCGGCGTGAACCACGAGCTCGCTTATGGTTCTAGAACTACAAATATACTTAAAGTTTCGAAACTATGAGTCATTTCATACGGTCTGAAACTACAAGATAACTACAAGCGAAACTTGAAGTTTAGCTCCTTTCGTGAGAACCTGACTTTATATGTATTAGGCGCTATGTAAATCCACAGTGTCATTTTTATTATGACTATCTATCCCCTGTACAGAACCGCAAAGTTATTCTGATTCGGATTATTTCATACTGAACTGAATATACTGAATAAAATAAAACACTTTGTTATTGTAAGAAGTACTGATGCTGTTTCGTTGGTTCATTCATTCCATAAAAAAAAATAATGATTTAAAGGTTGGACAATTGACATTTTAAAGTTAAAGTTTTCATCGCTGCTTACAGAACAGGGACCGCCCGAAAGTATTTGTAAGAGTGAAAAGCAGTTAACATCAGCAACTTGTATTTCAGGGCCAAATTAACCCTTTCAGGACAGGAATTATTTAATGGCTAAATTGATCACATTTTGTTCTTTAAATTGGCAACAATAATATTTTTCTTTTAGCGCTACATAAGCTACATAAGCTGTAATGACTTTGAAAACAATACACATGGTCACAAATTTTGTCAAAAAGTTTTAAAAATTGCCAATTTTGCTTAAAAACAATGATTTTGAACTTCTCAATGTGAGGGTTTTAAAGCTTAATCTCATTTTTTAAATTCCTGGCATCAAATGCAGTCAGGTCATGCAACAAAAATGGACATAGAGTGCGCAGAAAATTTTGCTCTTTCTATTCATGCATCTGGTATATTTTTTAGAGCTCTGAATCAAAAGTTATTGAGCCAAACCACAAAATGTGGTCAATTGTCGCGAAAGGGTTAAAAGGGGTTCGCCCCTCCCTCTGTCACAAAGGCAATTGAACCTAGGACCATTAATTACTCCTCTATAATTATGGAAATGATCCCATGATCCTAGATAGGAATCAAAGGATAAATCGTATGGTTAATTACTTTCAACACGCACAGTAATAATAATTCATATCATATGGAATAGTTGCATGCCCCTCTTGATTCTTCTTGTAATCAAATCTTCCCGTATGACTGCGATGCATTTCAAAGGTTTATTTTTTTTTTCTTATGAAACCATATAATTAATATATCATTTTTTATTACTGCCCAGTCTCTCCATTACCTTCTTTAAAAAAAAAAAAACAATGTTTCCTTTTTCCAGATAAGGACGAGTGCTTTAACAGTACATTAAACGACTGTGACCCGTATGCGGTGTGTACCAACACGCAGGGTAGCTTTACTTGTGCGTGCCCAGATACTGGATTCATTGATACCACCCCTACTACAGAGCCGGATCAGGGAAGACAATGCGAAGGTCAGTCTTGATACTAGATGGCGATTGGCTAATATAACTGCGTCGATTCATGTCTGACCTACAGTACATGTTTGTAATTATGACTGTAGCATTTATAGTACAGTCATTATGATTTGGGGGGGGGGGGGGGGGATGAGTCAAAGTTATTGACTACTCTTGAAGGGGTAATCTCGCTAATCATAAGGACCGATATTCATAAGGACCACTTACTCATAAGGACCGCTATCCATAATGCGTGACTAAATGAATAGCGGTTTTGTACGAATAGCGGTCCTTCTGAATAGCGAGCAAACCATAGACAAATTACCTCGCTATTCATAAGGACATTCATTCATAAGGACCGCTATTCATAACGCGTGTTAATGAATAGCGGTTTTCTGTGAATATCGGTTCTTATGCATAGCGAGCGGACCCCCTCTTGAAGATATCCTCAAAGCAGGGGCAGATCAATAGTTGTCCGTTATCTTTTGCCCCGATCAGGGGTAAGAGGGAATTTTCCCCTGGAAATCATTTTCCTGCATGCAGACCAGAATCTCTCGCCCAGCCTCCTAAGGCCCAAAAGATTGGGGGGGGGGGGGGGGGGCTGCTGCCCCTTCTGCCTATGCAGGGTTTTATTTAATCTGTTTATTGTATGTGGCATACTTTTTACCCTAGAACTAATCTTTTCATCGAATTATTCGTTCGCTAACCTATGGCATTTATTCCGCATCGATTTGTGTAAAATTCGAATGAAGATCTGGAAAAGTTTATCACAAATTTGAAGTCCCCATTTTTTTCATGTTCTTGAAGAATATGATTCATTCTATATACATATTAGTGTATGGTACCATCAACATAAATAAAACCTCCGTAAAGACGTGGGGAAATCGAATTGTAAGGAAAATGGGAAATGGGAATAACTTTTTTTACTTATTGGTTGTTTTAATTTTCTTCAAATTTTCAAAATCTGGCTGGCTGATTTTTTTCTCGCCTGCATAGCGGAGCGAGACTACAGGCGTCACTATTTCCGGCGTCGGCGTCGTCAACAATCATGCTGTAATCACAATAACTTTGTATGGAATTCAGATAGAATCACCAAATTCATACCACAGGTAGATCTCTTAAAGGCGCAAGTCAAATTCGAAAATGAGTTGAATCTGACCAAGGTCACACGGTCAATAACTTTCTGCAACAAGCACTGTAATCACAATAACTTTCAATGGATTTGAGTTATAATCACCAAATTCATTGCACAGGTACATATCTTAAAGGCACAGGTTAAGTTCGAAAAATGAGTCGAATCTGACCACGGCCAAAGGTCAAAAGGTCAATAAATTTCATTGAAAGCCACTGAACACACTACCTGTATTACCATGCATGAACTGTCCATTTCGTGAATGCTAAACCACAATTTCATCCTGAACTATAGGATAACCTTAATTTTACTTATACAGTAGTTTTCATGACACTGTAAAATGTGTTCACATTGAAATCACTTTCTTGTATCGGTCCTTACCTTCAAGAGAGTAGCCTTTGTGATTTTTTTTAAATCTCACTTCAAACCAGAGGAAATCAATAGATCTAGTGAAAAACTCAGTTACCGTTCATCCGGATAATGATCATTGTATGTTGTAAATTGCAAGATGCAGGCGAGACAACGCTAGGCGTTTCCCTTGTTTATGCTTGTATTGAAAGCAAGTTATTCTTGAGAAATAGAATAGGATTATATGAGACTGGTTATCCTATTTTCCCTTTCACCTTGGCCTAAGGCTCTGATTGAATGAGATGAGGAATTTAAAAGTAGATCTAGATGGATGTTCGTTTTTTCCAAGAACTATATTGCACCTCATATGGAAATTTGGCATGTGGCTTTTACCTTCCAAACTATATCTCCATGTATAAACTAAGGCAAAGTAAAACTGATTTTGAGTTCCTTGTCTGGATTTTTTTTGAAAATGAGGAGGGGTTTGGTGCTTTTCCCACACACGTTCGCTGTGGGGTCAGGGGTCAATATTTACATTTTTTTCTCTTAACACTTTCATTAGTCAATACAATACAGAGGGTAAAAAAAGCTGGAAATGTTCATTTTTTTAATCATCCACTTAGGAACAGTGACATTATGTAAATGCCATATTTAGTATTAACATATATTTAGGATTTACCTTTTTTATACAGATATGGAAATAAAAACAAAAAGTTGCCTAAATTTTACTTAAATTCTTCTTTATTTTATGTCCAAACAAAACTATCAAATAATGAAAGAAAAGGGGGCTGGCAGAAAAGAGGAAGGGGGAGGGAAAGAAAACCAGGAATCAATTTTTATTTGTAATCATGGATTTCTTTCAGATATCAACGAGTGCAGCAATTCAAGTATCTGCGCCGAGCATGCTACGTGTACCAATTCAATGGGCAGTTATTCGTGTTCCTGTTTCGCCGGCTTCACCGGGGATGGACGGGTGTGTACTCCAGGTGAGTCTTTTAGTCATGTGGAGGTGTCGGGGTGCAGTGGTTCACTAACTTGACTCACCATCACAAGGTTGAAGGTTCAAATTTAGGAGGAGGCATATCTCTGAATCTACGTGTACCATTTGAATGGGCAGTTATTCGTGTTCCTGTTTCGCCAGTTTCACCAGGGATGGACGGGTGTGTACTCCAGGTGATTCTTTCAGTCATTTGGAGGTGTCAGGGTAGTCTGCAAGCACAGACCCCAATTTGACACTTTATCAGAAAATCATTGTGTTTTGAGAGGAGCCTAATCCAGCTACCAACTGGTCGTGTCAGTATAGGTGTCAGGAGCAGCTACAGTACATGGCCTTTGGTAGTCTTACAGCGCAGACTCTCTTGTACGACTGACCAGGGTTTGTGCCTGCAAACTAGTGTCAGGGTGCAGTGGTTCACTAACTTGACTCACCATCAAAAGGTTGAAGGTTCGAATTTAGGAGGAGGCATATCTCTGAATCTCTGAATCTCTGAATGGGGAATCCGGACATCGCTGAAGCAGCACTAGTGTTCTAGTGGTCTAGGTTAGCGTGCAGCGTGCAATTCTTCTTCAGCTTAAAGTTCTTTTCTAGTTGATATTTGAAAGCTAACGATGTATTTAAATTTTTAGTTTCAGGGGACAAGTAGCTCCAATCTTTCATCGTATTGGGAAGAAAGCTATTAAGGTATGCTTTCGTACGACATTGAAGGAGGGTATAGCGATCAGGGTCTCTTCTCAGAGGTCGGGATGCATGTTTCACACACGATGGGATGTTCACAGCAGCTTCCTGATGGAGGGCCTTATACTATAGAACAAAGACAGTCTGCTAACCTTCCTTCGTTTCTGTAGGGGGGGGGGGGGAGCAGTCTAGGGAGGTCATGTATTCAGATACCTTAGTAATTCGACGGTAGTCGTTAAAGACAAATCGTGCAGCCCGTCTCTGAACCATTTTCATCCTGTTAAACCCAATCTGCCATTCCTTCCGTAGACATAGAAAAGAATTGTTTAAAAATATTTACACAATGAATTTAAAAGAACTGGCGATTCAAGTTTCTATATAGTTCAAGTCACCTATAGCTTTATTTAGAGTATACTTTTGGTTTGTATCTTCCAATATCTCTTAAAAGATAGTAATATATTCAAAGCTTATTTTCTCAGATCCAGTACATTCTATTCAGAGACCGATTTTATCATTATCCTTGTCGCTATTGATACGAGATTAGAACTCATATGGCAGGGTCAACCAAACATATTTTCATTGACGGGTAAAGGGGGGGGGGGGGGGAACTACCACAATCCACCGCATGAGAGCCAGACTAATGATGTTTCAACTCTACAATATTTGTTTTTCTTTTGAATGCCAGCATCCATAGAAATAGCCTTTTTATGTCTCACTTCCAATTTCTTTATACAGCGCATAGAGAAGCTTTTACTTATTGTGCACATTATTAATATATTATTGTTATCATTATCATCATTATTATAAATATATATTAACATTATTATTATTATTATTATCCCTATATTATATTATCATCATTATCATTTATTATATTATTTCTCGAAAGTGGCCTAAGCTAAACCTGACTTAACTTTAATCAAATAGGCCGTTGATTTATGGAAGACCATTAGTCAACCCCTAAGTCCCGTATAAATTACTTTATTTATGGAACAAAATAAAGAAACAAAATTATTTCCTCGCATGAAATTTGAATCAGAAATCAATTCTGTTACGAGGTTTTTGTATTTGCATTTAGTTCCAGAACTAGAGGGAGTCTATGGTGATTTTGTAGGATTTAAAGTGGGTAACATTTGGCTCTCCTTAATTCAGTGCCCTAAATCTACACACTTAGCCGGGGGCTTAAAGTTAGGTACCTTTCGAGAATACCGGCCATTTTTATCATTATTATATCGTCTGTTTTGAGCCAGAAAGGCGTTAACTCTGTACAAAAGATGTGAGCTGGTGCCCTTCTTGCTCCAAACAGATGATATGATCATTAGTATCATTATTATTACTATTATTATCATCATTACTATCATTATAATCAAAATTTGATTGAACTGTCTTCTTTTTACAACTTGGTAAAACTTAAGCAAATCTTTATTATGCAGTTGATGATTCAGCACCCCTCAGTGATGGAGCCATAGCCGGCCTCGTCGTAGGAGGCGTCATCATCATCTTCCTCATCGTCGTCCTCCTCGTCGCGTTGATCATAGGAGTGCGTCGTATGATGTATCATCGTAGCGATGCTGGGAGGTCACTGAGCAGACTTGCTCCATTTGACAGGGAGAAAGAGGCCATGCCGTTCGGCAATGGCAACGGATATTATGGAGATAGTTATCCCATGGCAGACTACCCCTCCGACATGGAACTCGGCCCCACCCGAAAACCGGGCTACTCCGATGGTGCATACTATTCAAGGGTGAGCCCTCAATTTTGCTTTCAAAGGAAATATTTCATTATCATAAATACATGAATGAACGAATATCGCATTTAATTGATCTACAAATCTTCAGACTATATATATATATATATATATATATATATATATATATATATATATATATATATATATATATATATGTATATAAACAACAACAAAGTAACTCCCCCTTAATCAAATTGGCGTGACTTCTTAACGAAAAGGTTGTGAGCAAAATAACTTGGCAAGAGTGCTCTTACACTTATTGACTAACTTCCCTGTAAAAATGAGATTGATCCATCCAGTCGTGCATATGTGGGCAAACATCAAAGGCAAAAATGGCACTTTTCAAAAGTCACAAGGGTCATTTTTTTATGCTGTATTAACAGTACATTTTAGCATTTCTTGCGCGATTTTTAAAGTGTGCTCACTCAACAATGACACGATGACAACCTCTTATGTTCACATAACATTGTGATGATACATTTTGGTAAAAATATCTGGAGTTATTTTTCTTTTCAATTAGCTGAATGGATTTTGCAATTTCAAATTCATGAAGGTTGAAATTTTTGTTAAAATTGTGCTCACCCAACCATAATAATGAGAAAAGTGTCAGGATAAGTGTGAGGGGGTCAGTGATGGATGATAAACAACAACACGTAAATATGCACCAGAAACCGAATTCGCTAAAATCTTGTTTCACAGAATCCCCAAAATGGTCTTTGTGACTTTTGAAAAGTGACAATTTTGCCTTTTAATGTTGCTCACTCATGAATGACTTAATGGATCAATCTCATTTTCACGGAATAGTTAGTCAATAAGTGTAGGAACACTACTGCCACGTTATTTTGCTTTTTGTTAAAAAGTTACGCAATTTCGATTAAGGGGGGGGGGGAGGTTACTTTTTTTGTTGTGTGTGTGTGTGTGTGTATATATATATATATATATATATATATATATATATATATATATATATATATATATTTTTTTTTTTTTTTTTTTTTTTTAACTTACAAATTTTTGATGTTTCCTAATGTCTTTCTCAAGTGATTATGACAAAAAAAAATTGTCATATTTCACCTGAGGAAGATCACTTCATATCGGATATATATATACGTGTGTGTGTGCGTTTGTGTGTGTGTTTGCGTGCGTGTGAGGGTGTGGGTGTGTGCGTGTGTGTGTTTGTGTGTAAAGAGTATATACTCTCTCCAGAAAATTAACAGACTTATAATGCGCTGAATCAGCCAATTCTCTGTAAGAAGATTTGTTTGCCAATATAGTGGTTTGATTCTTCACAATATATAACAGTTAAAAGTCAACAAATCTGTTTCAATTATCCTAACAGGCCCATGATAATGAAGGGTTTACGCGACCTTATTTGGCGACTGGGAAGAACGGTTCGGTAAGCCATAACAAACTTCATACCTTTTGAGAAAGAAAATTCCCTTGCATGTACACTGTATGCAAGCATGCAAATGTCAACTTTCTTTCTCTTAAATTATTTTCTCTCTTATCAAGTGGTTTGCTACCTAACGATTTAAAAAAATGTTCAGCTAAAAAAAAAAAAAAAAAAAATATATATATATATATTACCATCAACAATCAATAGTTGTAACCAATTTCATTGTTTGAAGTCATTTTGATATAAAAGGAAAGGTATATTGATCAACATCTCAGTTCCATCATCTTGTTCTTTCATAAATTGTGTCAATCTCAACTGTATAGCCATACCTTTGTAGTAGGCCTCTACTGAGCATTTGTCATTCAAGCTTATTCAATGCAATAATGACTGATGGAAAACTAGCGTTGAAACATATCATATGGTGTTTTAATTTCAGTCACTCTGTGATAATTTTTATGGCTTACAATGATAGGTATTCACAATGCTCATAAAAGCTGTATTTTTCTTTTTCTGTCTAAGGAGTTTTAAAGTTCCGCCTAGGACATGCTTACAAAGAATATAATGCTTTCTTTTTGTACATGTATCTTGAATGATGTTCAATTGCACTCCTCCAGGAGTTTTGGAATGTGAAAAATAAAATTTGATGAAATATGTAAGGAGATTGGGAGAATTAGTGAATTTATATGCTTATATAATTTTGTAGTTTCAGTCATACTTGCTTGCAAGCCTGAAATCAATCCAGTTGCCATGGCAATGACAGCTTCTACTTGCCTTCCAGACAGGGGTTGTTTTTTTTTTTGTTTTTGTTTTTTAAAATCAAACCATTTTTCTACCTAGCATACTAAGAGTCGTATACCACATGCCACTTTTCTCCTTCTCTTAGACCAGATATAATAAACATTACATGACAATAGGCAAGAATCGATCGGTATAAAGCCATAATAACAATTTCATACCTTTTGAACTGTAAATTTCCTTACATGGAAACCAGCACACTCTCAGTCTCTCTTTGCTCTTTTATTTCACTGAAGTAAGACACAATCCAAACTTTCACAAATTCAAAACATTCTAATTCTAATAGACTTGTTTACTAATGTATTTCAATTTATGCATGTTTCTCTCCAGAATCCTTAGTTACAGTGCACCTCCTATGCCTAATGGCATCTCTATGGAAGGAATCCATTTTGCATATTAGTTGTAGCTATTTTGGGCAAGCCTCTGGCAAGCTTCTAAGTCGTCATGAGAAACTTCTGTTCAAGTGTGCATAAAATTAGTAAACAGGTCTATTGTTTATGTGGTTTTATCAAACTTTCACCAGTCTGTTCCTCTGACTTCCTTTCCTTCAGAGCAACTTGCTTTCAAGTTTCCCTGGAAGTTTTGTAATCTATGAAGTCTGAAACAGAGAAATGATTGCCATTCTGTCATCCCTCATTATTTGATCACTTTCCTTTGGCCAAGTTTACAATCCAACAAATCCAACAGCTGCACATGTTATGCTTTCATGAAATTTTTCCTTTTTTAACACAGATTTTTTTCTTCCTTATTTATTACTTTGATACAGACTCGTGCAGAAAACTATTGATGTCAAGACGAGATTTGAGAGAACTTTGTCAAGGATTTATGATCTCCGCATCCACCAACTTGATATAATACTCATCCATTATGCAGTCACGAAAAGTAAAATGCTTTATACTCATTAATTGAATTTTTAAAAGAATTATGCAGAAGAACACATTTCTCACAAGCATTACATCAATATAAGTCAAACCTCTGCATAATTTTGTTTCCTTTACATCAGTTTTTATTGTGGCTGTGTTGAATTCTACTCTCAACCACTCTCCACACTATATGCAGACATTGTAATTTGATGAATATTTGACTTTATTTGGGTTTTTTTTTTCTTAAATAAAATCAGGCTGTTTTTTTAATACTTAACATATTTATTTACAGAGGCGTTGTTAGAGTGCATTTTGGGTAGGGGTGTCAGACCAAACTTGCTGACAAGGTGTATGTAGCTGAAAATTTTCCAGCAAGGTAGAAAAATTGAATTAGTTTTTGGAATATGCTGACAACCTATAAAAACATCAGATTTGTTGACATAGATCTTTAAGGGATATTCCCCATCCCTCTAGTGACGCTCTTATTCATGTACACAGAGAAATGTGATTAGAAATACAGAATGTCGAAATGAACCAAGCTTTTTTGGACATCATTGAAGCATATCAATATCCCACTACTGGATAAGGATTCAGGAACTAAATCTATCATTTTGCTGTGATGTATTCATATTCTTATGAACAAGTTTTTGTAAAGTTGAAGAGCTTTAGTATTGCATATCATTTTGTACATTTACTGAGTAATGTTTACAACAAAATGATATGATGTCGAAACAGGTATTTTCAAAGGGCGAAATTGATCAGCTTTTGTTCTTTGACTTGGCAACCCTTGTATTTCTCATTTCTTGCAACATGTTTTGCAATAGGTCATGTATGAAATGCATGTACATGTACAAGAAATACATTTGAGTCAAATAGAGTAAAAAAAAAAAAAAAGGTTTTAATTGCTTATTTGTGTGGGATAAAAACTGATTTGAAACTTGGCAACATGTTGTCAATTTAAGGATTTTACTGCTTACCTGAATCAAAAGATATCACCATAAACCACCAAATGTGGGAAATTCCCTTTAATGAGATACTAGTAACATAAATCTGTTAATATATTTGGAGAATGCTGTTTTTATGGGAACTTCAATGCTGATAGTTCCATTGCCATAAATGTGCTATGATTAAAAACATTTCCAGAAGGGCTGGCCACTCTGGATGTAAAGATTCAATAGTCAAAGATCAAATTTGTCTATAAATGCTCTCATAGGTTCAAATCATTAATTCCTTTCACATATGGGTAATTCTTTGTCATGTACTGGGTATGTTTATTCATGCACTTTTCTTTCACATACTAGATGTTCTCTAAAGATAAAACAGTACAAAATATATCACAATATTTGCAAATTTGTAGAGGAAAAGCTCTTTCAAACTCATTTTCCTTGATGAGTTATAATAAAAGTAGAAAAGGAGATCAAGATATATATCTGTGTTTGAAATGACAAAAATGGCAGTCAGTGCTTCAGAAAGTACTTCCAAGAAGTCGCTATTGGCTTGTTCAAAACAAATTATGGAACATTCCATTATTTCTTTTTTCAAGCTTGCTTTGAATCTGAATGTATATTCATGTAAAAATGTCCTTCAACATGTCTTGTATACTGAAACATGCTTGAGGGGGCAGGTGCTGTATTCTACTGGGTAGTTTGGTTGGAATTTACATTTTAATTTTGATGGTAAAAATAAGTGTGTCTATCATTCATGTCATTTGTTTGACCAAGACTTCTGTTTAGTGATTTTTTTTTTTAAATGCCATTGATTTTTATTAACAGTAATGTTCAATAAATGTTTTATTTTTAATGCTATTTTTACAAGTAGCATATAGTAAATTATATCATGAGCAGCAAGTTATTTATACATGTACTAGAATTGCATACTGTTTCATTGAAGTATTATTTATACAAATATTATGGAAGATGTATTTTGGGAAAAGATGTAACTGGAAGAGGGTGCTGTGTTCTATCACCACAGATAAAGGTTGGTATATTTATTTGGGGTGTGTGGTAATAGAACCAGGTGCTGTATTTTCTGATGTAGGGTTTTAAATTATTTATACACTGTGAGACAATAACACAAAATGCACTAGTTAAATACAAGATGTTATTTTCCTAATCACTATTTCATGGACATCATGCTGAAACTATCTAGTGTGCATGCAAATGTACATGAATGTTTTTCTCTTCAGGATATAATATGAAATCTTAATTCACTAGTAAGTACTCAGGAATTTTTTTATCTTTTTTTTCTGGTTTTCAATTCAATATCATTCTATTACAAATTTATACTTTCAGGAGTGAACTGAAGAAATTCAATTGCTTTGCTGGACACAAGCTTGCCACATGAAATTTAGTTCTAGCACGACATTTACACCTCTTTTTCAAATGAGATATTTTGTTATAAAGTGGAGTACATATATTCTGTGTATTATATATGTTAATATACTATATTAACATTGCTGCTGTATTTTTAATAAATAACAGAAAACAAAATTTGTATGTATTTGTTTCTTAAATTTGTGGCAAATATACTTAGTCATATTTTTTGCTGAGTCTTGGGCCCTGTTTCATAAAGCTTGTTATACATAACAACTGCCATAATTTTAGAACAAATTTACTCACAGCCAAACAAAAAAACACAAAATCATTTCAGTGGCTTATAACAATTATTGCTACTTCTTATCAATATCCAGTTTTATGAAACAAGGTTTAGGTAATCCTCTCCCCATCCAATTGTCCTCATTAAAAAGCACTGTAGACATACATGTACATGTATGTTCAATTCAAGAGGAATGGACTTCATTGGGATACAACATTACATGTATATGGTATATGTGTAAAATTTGCATGAAAGCCTTGCACATCAAGCATAAAAATCCACTCAGTAATGAAACTAACAAATCCTTTGTTAGTGGTTTCCCTTTTTGTTATAAGCTACTGAAATTCTTGCATCTGATTGGCTGAGAGCAAATTTGTCAGTAAAAATCACTGACAAAACGCTTGATGAAACGCTCCCCAGTTTAACCCTTTCAGGACAGGAATTATTCAAGGGCTAAAGTGATCACATTTCATTCTTCAAATTGGCAACAATAATATTTTTCTTTTAGTGCTACATGGTTCTAATAAGGTGTAATGTCTTTGAGAACAATATACATGGTTAGAATTTCGTCGGAAAGTTGAAAAAATTGCCAATTTGGATGAAACACAATGATTTTGAACTTCTCAATGTGTTGCCGATTTAAGAGTTTCGAAGCTTATTCTTGTTTTTAAAATTCCTGGCATCAAACGCAATATGGTCATACAACAAAAATGGACACAGTGTGTGCAGAAATTTTTGCTCTTTATACTCATGCAGCTTATATAATTTTTAGAGTTCTGAATCAAAAGTTATTGAGCCAGACCACAAAATGTGGTCAGTTGTCTTGAAAGGGTTAAAAGGGCGGGGGTCGAGGAGCTGATCATAAACTTCAATGGCAGGAAAAAATTCATATAATCGCAATAGAACAGCAATTTATTTTATCAGCGCTTCATATGAATTAAATTTGAACATCATTTTTGTTTATTGTAATGACCCTACCATGACACACCCTGCCACAGGGTATAGGTTGCGTCGTTGCAATGGACAGGTGCATTATTTGTTTTGCTCTGGGTCATTTTCAAAAAATGTTTAAAATTAATTTCTTTGTTCTGCTGAAATTTTTTTTTTTTTTTCCGTGCAACTCATGTAGCGTATCGGATTTCAGGAGGTGTATGTTTCATTTTTATTTTATTCTAATCTGTTGGATTTTATTTCATTTTAATTCATTTTATCTTATTTTATTTCATTTTATATTTCCTTTCATTTTATTTTTATTTTATTTTATTATTTTATATGTGCGCCGTATAGTGTACTTTTGTTATCTTTGATTATCAATAAATTGAAACAAAACTGAAAATGCAGGTTTCAGGCATTTAATTTTACTTCAAACCTTATATATTTCATTATTAAAAATTGTGTAAATAAAGAGTAAAAATTACGTTCAAATTTAATTCATATGAAGCGCCCTCTTGAGACTGACAAAATAAATTGCTGTTCTATTGCGATTATGTGAATTTTTCCTGCCACTGAAGTTTATGATCAGCTCCTCGACCCCCGCCCTTGTAAACTGATCATAAAAAAGGAAACCACTAGTAAAACCACTAGACAGTTTAATAAATTTTTACATTTGCAGTTGGCATGTTTTGACATTTGTGGTAAAGGGTCTTTTAATATTTTGAGTCTTTTAACCCTTTCAGGACAGGAATTATTTAAGGGCTAAATTGATCACATTTTGTTCTTCAAATTGGCAACAAAAATTTTTTTTCTTTTCATGCTGCATGGTTCTATAAGTGTATTGTCTTTGAAAATAATATACATGGCTAGGAACTTTGACGGAAAGTTGAAAAACTGCCAATTTTGATAAAAGACAATGATTTTTAAACTTTTTAAGGATTTTAAAGCTTATTCTCTTTTATAAAATTCCTGGCATCGAACACAGTATGGTCATGCATCAAAAATGGACACAGTGTGTGCAGAAATTTTTGCTCTTTCAACTCATGTATCTGGTATAATTTTTAGAGCTCAGAATCAAAAGTTATTGAGCCAAACCACAAAATGTGGTCAATTGTCTTGAAAGTGTATTATAGGGATTTTAATGGTGAGGAAAACCTCACACACACGATACACACCCACACACACATACATCTCATAACATCTTATCTTACTTAGGTGCATTATGCAAGCAATGAGTTTTTACATTTGCAGTTGACATGACATTTGTGGTAAAAGAAATTTTTACATTTGTAGGCGACATGTTTTTGTATTTTGTGGTTAAACAGATTTTTACATTTGTGGGCGAATATTTTTACATTTGTGGTTATTTTTATACTTGTGGTTGACATGTTGTGACATATGTGTTTATTTTGAGATTTGCTGGTGCAATGTTTTTACATTTGTGGTAATTCTTACATTTGTGGTAGATTTTTACATTCGTGGGCTCTACAGGGGTGGGGGGTTCACAATCATTTTCATGTCTTCTGCAGAAAATGGGCAACAATTTTACATCACATGCCTAAGGCCAAAAAAAAAAAAATTTTTGGTTGTCCTCCAGTGACATTTTTTTAAAAAGAGGGTCGGTCGGTCGGATTTTTTTTTTTTTTTTTTTTTTTTTTTAAGACTGAGAAAATATTAAAGTTTTGCCATGGTTGCTGGGCTTTGTTCGCTTTTCCACGTAAGTTTTGCCGTGGTTGGGTTTTGAAAAAAAAAAAAAAAATTGAGTCGGCCCTATTTCAGAGGGTCGGCCGGTCGAGGACAACCAAAAATTTTTTTTTTTGGCCGAATGCTGTACTCATTTCGACAGATACTCACACTTTAATCATGCATGCCAAACCGTTGAGATAAAAGAACATATCTCACAGTGTTACTTGCATGCACAAACGATTGGGACATTGGAATCAAAATCTGTGTTGAAAATTATGATATGGAATGCATTCAACTATACTGTTAAAAGAGAAATGAATGACTTCTACTACCAAGCAAGTAGGATTCTAACGAAGATTTAATATAAAAATGGAGTTTACAAATATAAATATTTACACAGTTTTACAACAGACTATCTACCATTTAAAACATATTTTGCAAGGGTGCTCTAACCCTTTCAGGACAGGAATTATTTAAAGGCTAAATTGATAACATTTTGTTCTTCAAATTGGTAACAATATTTTTCTTTTTTAATAGTGCGACATGGTTCTAATAAGATGTAATGTCTTTGAAAACAATATACATGATTAGGAATTTTGTTGAAAAGTTGGAAAAATTTCCAATTTTGATCAAAAATAATGGTTTTGAACCTCTCAATGTTGCCAATTTAAGGATTTTAAAGCTTATTTTCAAAATTCCTGGCATCAAACGCAATATTGCCATGCAACAAATATGAACATAGTATGTGCAGAAATTTTTGCTCTTTCTACCCATGCATCTGGTATATTTTTAGAGCCCTGAATCAAAAGTTATTGAGCCAAACCACAAAATGAGGTCTATTGTCTCGAAAGGGTTAATACATATTTGAGTTGTGTCTGCTTTTTCGTCTGAAAATGATGATTTGGCATTTTCTCTGCCAAGAAGGCCTACAATGGCCTGTAGTTTTGATTCTACGATCCATATTACCATTAGGAACCTCAATCAGGATGATTTTACCTGTTAACAATGTCATTTCTAAATGTTATTGCAAATTTCTTTCAAAAAATTGGATCACAGACAGATAGTGCAGATATTTTTACAAGACCACTGCCACATTTAAAGCTCTCAAAGGTCAATCTCAAATTTAAGTAATTATACATCCGTTTATCTAAATTCAATTTTCAACAACATATTTTTGCAGGGGTGCTATACATGTACATGTATTTGAGTTTTGTCTGCTTTTCTGTCTAAAAATGACGATTTGGTATTTTCTCTGCCTAGAAGGCCTACAATGACCTGCAGTTTGATTTTACCATCCATATGACCATTACGAATCTCAATCAGGATGATTTTACATGTTTAAAATGTAATTTCAAATTTGGCTGCAAATTTCTTTCAAAATCGGTTCACAGATCATCAAGTGTGTGATGGGCTTAAGCCGACTGCTCATCCTGCAAAAACTTGTATCATAAGAATTTGATATATTTGAAGCTGTTAACAGTCAATCTCAGTTACATGTATACATTAGTTATGATTATCTGTAAAATTTCACTTATGCCCAAGAAATGAAAAACAAGATCAAATGATTGTTTGTGAAAGTAGAGTAGTTCCTATAGTGCTACTTGTCGGCTCACCAGTTTAATTTCTTTGGCTGTATTGACTTTGATATAGGCATAAGTCCATCAGATTCATCATTAAAGGACATGTCCAGTTTTGTTGGCAAAAGAACCAGGGTGAAATTTCTTGCAAATGGTCTCATATTCCATGTGAATCACAAGATCCATGAACCAAACAATATGTCATTCCATCCCCAATTTCTGATAAAACTGTGTTAATATCATCAAAAGGAAATCATGCACTCCGGGCCTCTAGGCTATTACTCTACCCTCTCAACGTCCTTAGCCAACAGCTTGGCTATTCTGCAGAGATTCCTACTGCCAGGCCTTGGCATGTGTGAAGCTCTCGACAGTAAACTACAGTACATGAAGCGGTTATAGACAAACCTGAGTGTGAAGTTCCTTTGACAGCCCTTCAAGGATTATTCAAACATGTATCGTCATTTCCATATCATACAAAGTGTATCAAGTGAAGTCACCAGCATCTCCTCTGGAATTGATGAGCTCTAGTTCTCTTTCTCATGAAAGTGTTTACAGGCAGTGGCGTAGAGTGGATCCAGGCATCAAGGGAGCACTGGTCTTTCTCATATGTATACAAATTCAAAAGACAACTGATTAGGGGAGGAAGGATGTGTGAGTGGATGTATCACTGACTTTTTACAATCCCTGTCCCCTTTTCCCTCTTTTCTCTCTTTTTGCACCATTCGATTGGGAAGGGCATGTGTCTCCTGAGCCTCATGCAGTTGCACCACTGTTTTTATCTTTTTTCTTCTTTTTCCGGCATTCATTGGAGGGGGTGCAAGTGCCCCCAATGCCCTCCGTGCAAACTACGTCACTGTTTGAAGGAAATGAACTTTACCTCTTTGTCTCTTGACACGCAACAGGTCTCGTCAATTTCTTTGAAAGCAATGATCAGCCTTTGAATGTTCACACACTAAACTGCTTTCAATACCTCCTAAGCTGCTTCTTGAAACGTTCATAGTGATAGTCATCCGTGGCTTTCTCGGCATTCGGAACTTTCCTCTTGGAGGTGGGAGCAGGCGGATCTGCGATGCAAACAAATTGAAAAATTGTGGAGTAATAATATATGCACAATATATAGAGCTGTTGTAGTTAGTGGTCTAATGACTTGACTGGGGAAGCAGAGGTCATAGGTTCATGCTTCCACATGGTACTCAAATCCTTCAGCAAAGTATTTTATCTACATTGCAGCTCTCCATCTGGGTACCAATTGGGTACCCAGAGTGAATCAATGTCATGACTGGACTAAGCATGCATGTGCACTTGTAAAGTGGTTGCCAGCCTCAAAATCTCTGAATTGTTACAGCTTGCATCTTAATGACTGGGTAAAGCCCCTTTCACAATTGGTCTGCCACCGTTTGCGACCATTTGGTCGCACGACAGGCTGCAACAGGCTTCAATCGCCATCGATCTCATCAGGTCGCAGAAAGGCATTCACAAATGCAACAGCGGTCGTAAAACAAAAGCGACTAGAAGAGACCGTTGCACGAGTAAGTCGCATTTGCTCGCATATGCTCGTGCGAGTGGTCTTGCGTTCACATGCGAGTGTTGCACGAGTGATTGCGAGTGGCTTGACGCCAATCACAATAGTCGCACGATCGATTGCATGGTCGTGCGAGTGGATGTGAGACCATGCGATCACTCGTGCGATTGAATGAGACCGGTGCAAGTGGTCGTGAGAGTATTCGTGCGAGTGGCGTGGGGTATAAAAATCCCCTCGACAATTGACCGGTAGTCAGTTTCAAGTTGGCCTTCTTAATAGTCAAGATGCCAAAGAAGAAAGTTACAAAGAAGAGAAAGTTGTTAGAGGAGGGCCCTGTTGCAGAGAATCATCTCCATAGTCCCCCTATATATACCCCCGAGGAATAGTCGCATACAGTCTCATACAGTCGTGCAACGGTAGTACAACGTTGTAAGATGTGCTGCGATCGGTCGTGCAACAGTCTCATGGTCTTAGCGCAATCGCACCCATTCGCAAGACTGGTCGCTATAGGTCGCTAGCGCACGTGCGAGTGTTGCACGACCTCCAGCCCACCCACTGCGACTATTGAGTCGTGCGAACTCTCGCATCTAATCGTGCAATGTTGTGCAACACTCATACGAGAATCGCACGACTGGTCGTACGACCTAATGCGAGTGAATCGATCGCATCTGGTCGTGTCTGGATTTTGAGCATGTTCAAAGTTCAGATGCGACCAGTCACGACCGCCTCAGGTTCGTGCGACCGCCTGCAACGAATGCGAGTGGTCGCAAGACACCAAGCGATCGGTCGTGCAACACCCCGAAAAATCTGTTGCAGGCGGTCGCAAAATGGTCGCAGACCAATTGTGAAAGGGGCTTAAGCTTAATGACCGAGTAAACAAGGGCATCAAGTGTCCCAATATTTTATCTAAAATTCCTTTTTATAATGATGAATATGGATGTTGTATAAAACAAATATATATTAATTTTTATTTGTGAGATAGAAAAACTATTTCATTCAATGAAAGATGTATATAGATTCTATTCAATTCAGCTTACCTCACTGAATAGAGCAGATGCATCTTTCAATTCACAAAATAGTTTACTATCTCACTCATCACCATTTAATATTTTTTTTACTATCCAAATCCTATGAATTCACCTGGTTTTCTTGGCTGGTCTGCATCCCCTACCACTACAGGCTTAGGTTTTGGCTCCTCCTCTTTCTTCTGTCGCTGTTGATTGCGTTGATGCTTTGAGGCATAGTAATCCTCATGCATGTCTGATAAAAAGAAATAGAGTGAGAGGCATTGGATGACTCAAAAAATGGAATGAATTTCATGAAGTTCGATTTTTCTCCCAAAAAAAATATTGTGGTATACAAAGGCCCCTGTAACATAAAAACGGTACTTAAAATCAATTGTATCTCTTTTCCATCCACCAAAACAAATGCGAGTGCGTGTACAAATTGGGGTCATGTCAGGGTCATTTGTACCATGTTCTACATGTAATCATGAACTGGCTTATTGCCTCCAGAGCATGTGTTGTACAACCTCCCGTAGCATAACGTCTTTTGGCAAGACATTAATCCACATTTGCCACTCTCCACCCAGGTGTTAAAGGGATACTTTGGTGGGCCTGCATGGGCGATTTCCGATGAGAGAGGAAAATATACTCGGAGCTTCGTGTCACTTTCGATACAAGGACTTCCATCACACGTGCTAAAACATGTGATTCATATTGGATCACCTCTGAGATAGTTCGGTGAAGACTGGCTTGTGTTTTAAATTTCGCGCGATGGAAAGTAATCAAACATGTGGAAAAGTAATTACAGAGCCAGCTCTCTGGTAGAGCCTGGGGTAGTTACGTAATCGTGGCGACAACGCGTCGCGGCAGGGCAGTGCAGAAGCGATGGCTAGACTAATCAACCAGAAGTAAACCGTGTTTTGTATTTGGAAATATTTCAGCATTACACTAAACTTGTTTGGGTGAACGAGGTTACGACCAGTTACAAGACTAAGGGCCTGGGACTCGTTAAACCCGAAGTATTCGCCTAGCTCCAGTTCGGTCAACTTCGTGCCGTCCGATCATTTATGGCATTAGTCCGACGGCCTCGCACAACGGCGTGCTATGTGTACAAGTAAACGAGCCTTTTGCAAATTCCGCACAATTTCATTTCCCCGTGAGTTCTCATTAGACTGGCCCTTTAAATGGGTACCTGGCAGGATTTATCCTTGAAATGCACTGTGCGCTGATTACGGCTGCCGGAGCTAAAGCCAGGGTAATAATATCCAAACCCTTTGGAAGCGCATAGGGACGTTATATCATAATGTGATATGCGCTATACAAGAACGGTTTATTATTATTATTATTATTATTACAGAGAAGATGTTTTCTTTGACTCACATCTTGAATGTTGCACATAATTGACAGCCATGTTAGCTGGTACAAAAGAAGTTGTGTTCTTCTTCTTATTCCTCCTCTCCTCTAAGTGTTTCTGCTTGGCTTCTTCTGTAGCCTCTATGTTCTTGATCTTGGCACTAAAATGATCAAAGAGTAATCAGATACATGTATATATCCATAATAAATGGTATAAAAACGTGACATGAATGATAGCTTAAAGCCTATTTAGAGTATTCAAAGTGAAACATCCTTTTGATAAATGTATTTTGAAATCATTGTGAATATTCATCGTAAAAATGTGGGAAAGTTGAGGCCTTATATTTGTGAATAATATAGCTTTGATTCTCTGAAAAATGAAACTTGGCAATGTAGAGTGGAATTTATCACCACTATTTTCATGAACATAATTGACAATTCTTTGTTGCACTTTGTGTTATTTAATTCAAATATACATTTTGATTTGTCTTTATGTAAGAGTGAAAAATAAAAATAATTGGTGCTGATTTATTTAGACCTCTAGAAAATTTTGAACAACTATAGGTTAACGTGAAGACTGGCTTACTGAATTCCAAGATCAACTTCTGGTATTCCAGAGAGCATCTGATTGGAAAGCATCTCTTCTGAGCTCTTCTTGGTTTCAACTTTGAGGTAGTCGGGTAACTCATAAAGCTTGTCCTCTGGCGTTTTGTGTCTGCGGAGAAGAAAAAGTCAGATTTAAGTGCCGCAGTACTGCAAGGCCTAACATTGGGGATAGCCTAGGTCTTCTGTTCAAGGTAGCCAATTTGCATTGTCTGCAGTTGTGAAGCTGTGGCTCCCCCCCCCCCCCCCCCCCAATGAAATGGCAACAAAAAAAACAAAAAAAGGGAGAGAAGGGAGAGGGGAAAGATAAATATGAAAAGAAAACAATCCGACACCCTCCCCTTACTATGGCCTCGTTCTCTTGCATCTCATCCCATTTCATTAACTAAGAATTTCCAGTAAACCCCCCACCCCCATTTGACACCAGTGCCCCTAAATAGCCGAACCCATGCAATGCAACTGCTAGTCGGGCATTTACAATGAATCAAAGCGAGAAACTTGGTTACCAACTTTGACAAGCTTTGGCAAAAAAAGTTCATAACTTCTATGTCATAGAACACTCTTTTAAAAACACCCCAAAGGGGTGGCATAGTTGAGCTAAATGGAAGACAGCACATGAGAGAAGAAAAAAGATCTTGAGAACAGACTTATGGCTTCATGATACCGAGAGATAGAAGGGGAGGGGTAACACAAGGAGTGAAAGAGAGTGTCGATGAGAGCTGTAGAAATAGAGATACAACACATTCAACAGAAGCTTATAACTTATATCTTAAAATTTTAACTTCGCTCAACCAATACTCCAACAATACAAACAAAATTTGTGGCAGCATCATACACACTGAAATATTACAAAAAATGTAAAGGAAAAGCTTTAATGGCACTGCAATGTTAAGAAAATATGGCTTCCTTTAGAACCAAATTATCTGACAAAATAATCAAAACTTACAGCAACTGATCAGCTTTCAAACGTACAATACAGAGATTTTCGTCGGTGGGGTGATAAAACCTCGTAACTCAAAAATGTTGAAGTTTCAGGAGAGCTAAGAAACTTTCATGATTAACACAGGAAGTGCATTGACGACTTTCCTTTTACAGATTTCTTGTAGCATTAGTTTTTGCAGATGCGTGTTAAATGGGTTTATCAAAACATTAAATTAATCCTTAGCTACAAAATTATGAAGAAAAAAAAAAAGAAATTCGCAAAAAAATGAGTTAAGAGGTTTTATCACCCAACCCACGTTTTGCAATATAGAAAGAACAGTAACAATTACAAATAAAACAAATATTCACATGTCAATGAAATGCAGACAATGAGATAAAACCCTAGACTTACTTTGTTGTTTCTTTTAGTGGGTCTGATTCCTTTTCCAGATCTAATCCTTTCTTCTTGTTCATTTCTATTTCAATATATTTCATCCTGCAAAAGAAAAAAAGAAACATTGACCAACTAGAGCACTTTATAACACAAATAAGGACAATACAATATTATATTAATACGTGGTTTGACTCACAGAAAGTTATTGCCAACTCAAATCCTCTGGCACCTATCTAAAACAAAAGGCTCGGTAAACCGCCTAAAAAAAAAAAAAGACCTGGGGGTTTTTAAGCGTACTGCACTTCACATTTCTGTATCTGATAACACACGGGCACAGGCTAGTGAGTACGTGCAGATATCCTTGTTGCGTCATGCATCCCCACTTGCCATTCCTTTCATTGAGGTGGTTTAATTACCGCTGGATATGTGAACGACCCTTTAGAAGTCATTTGCATAATGATACAAGTTGGGCCATTCTTAGTATGTCATGTGAGATCCAAAACCTAGTATTTCTACAAATAAAGTTACAGAGTTGGGTAAACAAACAAATAGAAAATTCTATCTGAATAGGTAAGATCCATGTATCATGACTAAATTTTATATCAAATGTTCATCACGACTGAAACAGATATATCTCTCAATAAATAAATAGATAAATAATTAAATAGAAAATTTAACAAATAAATAAACATGAATGAACAGTTCCTGGATAGATAGGCAATATACCCAGAAAAGGTCTAAAGGGCAAAGCAATGAAAACGTGGAATGGTGATCATACTAATCTGATATACATGTACATAGGCTGAAATTTGTGGAAAGATCTCACATACTGTGAACTAAAATACCATCACACCTGTATAAAAAGACCACCTATTGAAGATACAGAGAGCAATCTTTATTGGGCAGATGCTCTTTACATACAGGTGGACGGTCAATGGATTAGATTTAACCGTATCGATGGACTCACATTTCAGCATCTTCGTCTCTCTGGTTCGTCTCCACAGCAAAGGTACTCCCCATGTTAGCCACATCTCTATCATAGGCTTCATCAGATCTAAAGGTGAGAAAGGTAGAGGGGATCAAACGAGGTGTCACGGTTTGGACCATCCTTGACTGCAGGGTTCTTACCAGTACATACATGTAGCACCCTTTCTGCTAACAATACTGAGCATGGAGAACTTCAGAAAAAAAAATCCCAAGAGTAGATTCTCCCTGACCAGGGTACCAACAAGAGTGATAAAAGGGTAAATATCATGCATACATTCAAACTATAAAAAGTGTTTTAAATCTCCAAAACCTCCAAAACCACATGCGATGCCAGTAGTCCATATTTCACTCAATTTGGACCACTTATGCATACTTTCAACCCGCAAAATTTGCTTTGGTCCTCTCAAATCACTTCCCTGGTATTCCGCAAAGCCATATTTTTCTTTCAATTTGGACCATGTGTAAACAATTTTCTCCTGAGAAGCCTGGTTGAGGAGCCTCTTGGTAAACATTCATCCGAACACAATGAAATTGGAGCTATGTCAACAAACTTTTCCTCTGTCAACTTTATCATAGCAAATCTTGTAGGAGTTTCATAAAAAAATTAAAAACCACAGCTTATTGAGAGAGATGGTTGTGATACACGCATGCACGCATAGGTGAGCATGGTCATAGGTTAAATCAGAGAGCTTGGAATAGTTTTGAACTATTTGAAGCTAATTGATATTCATGACCAACCAATCAGGAGCAACTTCCGGTGACGTAGCTTTCTCTCTCAACTACATGTAGCTATGATAAAAACCAACCTTGGATGTCAGAGAGTTGAATATAATCATGCATCACACCATTATCTAGCAAAAAATAATATTGTTATCTTAGTATTCAGCAGAAAAATTCACTTTGGAAACTTCATTTCAGTCTCAAGAATAGAGCCATTTTAACAGACATTTTTGTTCTCCCTCTTAAAAAAACATGTGTGTCAAGTAAAGATTAGTTTTTTGTGTGGTCAAAGTTTTTGTTGACAAATTCAATATGACACATTGGATGTTGCATTCAATCTGCCCTGAAAATTATAAGGTTTGGTGACACATTAGTATTGAAACAGTGCTGACACTGGGAAAGTTGTACATCGACTTGTGGACAGAGAAAATGGGTGCTGACGACTACCCTACCTAGTCATGGTTCAGTGGATAAGTTGCTGAACTTGTAATCAACAGGTTTGGATTAAAAATCCCAGATATGGCACCCTCGACGTTATTGTTTAATGGGTAGCATGACGTTACGTATCCATTTGCAATTGCCACAGGCAACGCGACAATTTATGCCCTTAAAATGATCGTTCAATTTGTATGGTGATATCACAATATTCACAAATTTACAGTCACACCATGCAAAAACCATGATGAACATGGTCACAAAGACTTTTAAAAAATCAACTCAAGGGTAATTTTCAATACCCTATTGCCCCTGTTCTTAAAGTGCGGCCCATGGGCCACTTGCGGCCCGCGAGACGATTTCATGCGGCCCGCCAAAATATCTACCAAAATGTTTGAAAATAATTTCTTGTTTTATGTAATATGTGGATACATAATACATCATCCTAACTATTAGTATGTATAGAGGTATCAAAATTTTTGCTCGCTCGCTCGCAAATAACATATCATAATTATCCATTTCCATGGGCCTGTCCTAACATGCCAGTTGGGAAAAAAAGAAAACATCGAACGAAGAAAAAATAAGGATAATAATTGTTTATGATATAAAACGGGAGGGATATTTTAAAATTGTTCCACCATCCTTAGATTCAGGGATGGGGGCTGCAGCCGCCCTCACTTGAGAATATCAAAATTACCCGGCATTCGGGCACTCGCCACCTCATTTCTGGGCAGTGAAATGGTTTCTTGATTTATTTTTTAAAATCTTATCTATAAATTAGCACATTTCGATGCAGAAATTAGATTTTCACGGTTCCAAAGTGTCATTTTTTTTCTCGCTAGCTTCGCTCGCTCACTGAATGAAAAACCAGAAAGTTAATACACAATGTATCCGGGCAAGAGACGTCAGTCCCATTACATCTTTGTATGTATGTATAATACTCAGTGGCCCGTGACGTAATTTCAGGAATATTTCTGGCCCGCCTGACAAAATAATTAAGAACCCAGGCCCTATTGGATTGCGTATAGAAGTTATGTTCAGATTATGTAATAAGTCATTGTAATGTTTGTACATTTCTATAGGTGATATCCAACAGAACTGCCTTCAGGTCGATTTTCTTTGTCTTTGCAATCATGATGATAAGGATATTGCTAATTTTAAATACATTAAAAAAAAAAAACTTTTTTCAGATGGGATAGTGCTATTTTTATTTATACAACGTATTATCATCCTTATGAGGCTAGCAGGCTTTCCATCTACTAACCTGTCTCTGTTTCTGTCCTTGATGTCTTTCATGTTTAGCATTCCGCCAGCCTTCAGATTAAAGGGGTCATCCTGCAACATTAAAAAAGGTACATTTTGAAAATCTCAAATATGAAACATTGTGGTCTTCCTAACTTTTAAAAGAGAAGGTTGAGTTCTGGGAAAGGTGAAAAATAATTTGTGAGCTTTCTCATTCCTTTCATGTTAGTTTGGAAGAACGTCATAGTAGAAAAATGTACCAAGGAAAGGAATGCACTTCAAATTCCCTCATATTCGAAATATGACGAGAAATAGCTGAAGTGTTTGGGCCGAACATTCATGCTACATGTGCGTGCAGTCCCATATACCCCTTTCTTTGTGAGTGCATGTGCTTTTCAGCGATACTGGGTCAATATCTTATCATTCTGATGATTCCAAAACCTCACAGTATACACTTATTGATGTGCAGACATGATCAACCTTCCCCAATGGCTTTGACACAGTTTCTTTCACAATGTCATTGCATGACAGAACCAGAACTTAACTTTATCTTTAAGAAACAAAACTTTTAAAGGGGGTACCCAATGCTGAAACAATGTTAGTTCATTTAAAAGATCATGATTTTATTAGAAGAAAATCATCTGCCTTAAAAAAAAATTTTAATTCGTGTTGCCAGAAAATCCCCGAAATATGGTAAGATTTCAGGATATTTTGGCCCCTCAGCTGTGTCCCAATTTCAGCTAGGTAACCACAATGACGTCAAAGTGGTTACCTTGTCGCGCAATTATAGCAAAATGCGCGCAAGGTGTAATGCATTTTGTACAGTCTAGCGCGCAACACATCTGCAATACGCGAACCTGGGTAACCACTTTGACGTCATTGTGGTTACCTAGCTGAAATTGGGACACAGCTGAGGGGCCAAAATATCCTGAAGTCTTACCATATTTCGGGGATTTTTCTGGCAACACGAATTTTTAAAAAACTTAAGGCAGATGATTTTCTTCTAATAAAATCATGATCTTTTAAATGAACTAACATTGTTTCAGCATTGGGTAACCCCTTTAAGTTAATGACTGGTATTCATTATAAAAAGGCTGGTTTGGAAAAATCTTTAAGAAAATGAATGTAACCATAGACATAACAGCAAATTCATTTGCCAAATCTTGGCTCATTTTGGCCATAACACAGATAGATAACTTAATCAAATCCAGAGAAAAGGTAATAATCTTCATTATTCACTTACAATATATGAATTTCATAATAGATGCTGTAGAATGATTATTATCCAGTTATCAACCATTTTCAGTGAATACAAAATTAATACAAACAAATACCTCTATGCAAAATAAAGCCTGTACATTCATTCTTTTGTAGACTTACATCATTCATTTCCTCAACTTTGGTCATTTTCTTGCCAGTGAGAAGGGCCGTTGCACTGTAAAGGTAATTAAAAACAAAATGAGGAAAATTTTACAGATATATACTACTCTCTGAAATCAAATGCACCAAGTCATCAGATGGAGTCAGAAGATTTGAAAATTTTCTTTTCAATTTATTGAAATGTTAAAGAATGCAAAGAACATGATCAATTACACTCTCTGAAAATTAAAGGCCAATCCAACCTTGGTAATAAGATGATTTGTGTGACAGCAGAAAAATAAGAAAAACAGATTGGTGAAAGTTTGAAATGTTGAAAGACAGAAAGTAATTGTAAGAGGTAAGGAATGTCTCTCGTAGTGAGCCAACAGGTGATTGAAATTTTTGAGATGATCATAATTTTTCAGTGATCGGGCCGATTACCCTAATTATGTAAGGTGTCTGATGTCTCTTCGCCATAGTAATGTAATTTAATATTTTTAATATTGATTTGTTTGGTGAACTGAAGTAGGAATTTGAATTAAAGAATCTTTAGAAGGATTTCTTGGCAAATGATTTCTGTCAGAATACTGTTGTAGTTGCAATAGTTCTGTGACAGTGGAGAGATATTCTGATATTAGATAGTGGTTGTAAGGTTGCAGTGCATCTAGGATAGGTGTGGTTAGCTCATTACATGCTCTGATGTTGGAGCAAGTCAAGCCGTAATCACAAGCGGGCAGAGAGAACGAGTTTCAGTAAGTTTCTATTTTGTCTTATCTTAATTAGTGTTTTGATGAAAATGAAATGTAATTATAATAATCAGTTGCATTTTTAGGGAAGTCAGTGAAGAAGGTTTATCATAATGTTGAATTTAATCACTTTTAAGTGAGAAAGTTGAAAGGCGTTTAATGACCTTGGCCTTTATGCATATCGATAGTTAACTTTACAGAAAGCAAGTTTTGATTACTCTTGTCACTTGATAACCTATGTGTAGTATAGATTTTGTATTAGAAATTAAGAATTGTTATTTGGAATGTTTACTTGTGATATTTTCCAATTTATGGAAAATTCAAGAGAGTTAAACTCATGATGACACAGAGGGCGTCCGCATGAAAACATTGCATTTAAAGATGGCGGCGCCCATGGTATGAATTGTATGGATACTTGCTTGATCACAGAAGTGAACCTTTGACAGTTTTTTGCTTTGATGACTTCATGAATATTATGCCTACTTTAAAAGAAACAGAAAATCAGTAGGAGGGATTGGTATTTCAACTTAATCATTGATTTAACTTGAGACAGGTACATGTACCAGAGTATGGTACACAGTCTGGGTCTGTTGGCTGGGTCTGTTGGGAGATGCTGGGTACAGTGGTGTAGCTGGTTCACAGAAGTGGCTACCAGTAGAGGCTTGCTTCTGATGTGCAATCTCTTATTCTGATGTTTAGACTGGTAGGAATTGTTTATTTGTATAAATTTCTAAACTCATAAAGATGGAGTACATTTGTTGATGCACGTCACTGTTCGTATCAAGTGGAATGTGGATAGATATTGAGGTTATGGTAATGCATTGATTATTTTGTTGCAGTTGATTGCTAAAACAAAGTTTTCAATTAAACAGTGAAATATTCTTATGGATGAGAAATCAGTTATATGAACTTTGAAGTTTGATTTGATTTAAATGTTTGCATGAACTGATTGTAATTCGAGAAACAGTATAGAGTTAGACAATTTCTGTGTGTATCTACATGTAATAGATAACTGAAGCCAGAAAGGGTAATTTTGATCTTTTAGTTTGGTTCTGTCTTTATTTATCTGGACCTGTTTAGCTACATGTAGCTGTACCTTGTGTTTGTTTGTGGCAGGTCAGCAGGAAGGTAGCTTGATCTGTAGTAGAGGTTGTGGTAACAGCTTCTAGAGTTCGGTGGTGAATGACCAACAGTAGCCGTTGACCTTGGGTATGCATTTCGTTGACCTTGGGTATGCATTTATACTGGTTATTTTAATTGTACTTATAGCAAAGAGTTGAAAGATGTCACAGTCACATGTAAATTTTCAATTTCAGATGATCAAACTGAAGATGTATTTGTTTCTAAAGATAATCAGTACCCTAATTATATGAAATTCACACACATTTTATGTTTTGAGGCTCAATCTGGAGAAAGTGATTGATATTACATTGCCTAAATGATTGAATAGAAACAGATATTTAATGTCGTTTCTTATCAGAGATGTTTAATGGAAAATGTGTCATTTCTCATTTGTAACATGAATTATGATATAACACTTTACGATGGTGTTTTTTATAATTTGTATTTTTTCTCTGTTTTTACAGGGTTTTTTTTTTTCATGCTTCAATAAAATTCACACAAAGCTAAGATCAGGCACCTAGTACAGTCCATCCCGGATGTCTAAACCAACCCATGATTTTCTACCTTACAAAAGAAAGAAATCTGACAAGGAATAAGAAAGTTATGGATGTTCGAAACATGAGATCACTAATCTATGTGAATTTCAAATTGGCAATTTGGTGAGTCGATTGTGACATATTGGAGGCCAACTCTCCCATTTGTACACTGTTATTAATTTGAGGTTTTCTCTTAAGCACCTTTTCCTTTGAGCCAGTACTCAAAAATATATTGCAGATAGCATATTGTTATAGGTCATCTTAAAAGATAAAGATCATACTGAGTAATACATTTTGAAAAAAATGACATTTTAGTCATTTTGTGTGTGAGTAAAATGGGGGAGTTGACCGCCACTACATCGTAGTGACATTACCGATTCGGTCAATTTGATATTCCTGTATGTATAGTGATTACAACTTTTAAAAAATCATAACTCTCTTACTGCTTGTCAAATTTCGTTCAAACTTTCACCATCCTGCTTTTCTGATTTTTTTCTTTCTTTCTTTCAGAAAATTAAAGTTGGATCTCCCTTTAAAGAAATATTCAGAATACAGTGGTAATAAATTGAGATTGCAATTGTAGATGAACATGTTCTTGTCATCTCATGGTCAGTATCAAATGTAGAATAGTAATATTTCTGCTCTGTTGATACTTTTATATAATATTGGATGGTCTTGAGAGGGATATCAAGATATATTGCCCACAACACAATCATTTTGCCCTCGTCTTCGACCTGGGGCAAAATGGTTCTTTAATCCCTTCGAGACAATTGACCACATTTTGTGGTTTGGCTCAATAACTTTTGATTCAGATCTCTAAAAAATATACCAGATACATAAGTAGAAAGAGCAAAAATTTCTGCAAAAACTATGTCCATTTTTGCTGGATGACCATATTCTGTTTGATGCCAAGAATTTAAAAAATGAGAATAAGCTTTAAAATCCTTAAATTGGCAACATATTGAGAGGTTCAAAATCATTGTTTTTTATCAAAATTGGCAACTTTTAAAACTTTTCGACAAAATTCCTAATCATGTATATCGTTTTAAAAGACATTACACCTTATTAGAATATTGTAGCACTAAAAGAAAAATATTATTGTTGCCAATTTGAAGAACAAAATGTGATCAATTTAGCCCTTAAATAATTCCTGTCCTGAAAGGGTTAAAGGGCAATATTTTCGATATTCACCAGAAGTACAGCCAGCCAATATTATTATTATTATTATTATTATTATTTATATCATGTATATGCCTATTTCATAGCAATTACAAACAAGTCTGTTTGCCTGTTAATCCCCCTGATTTTGATTTGCAAAATACGGCGCTTTTTTTTGCAGCTAAAATTCCTTGTATAGGTAATAATGTAGAATATCCATGGTTAACCGACACCTGATAGTTTTAGTTACAAATAGTTGGTTATGGACAGTATGGACACAACACTGAGTATTTACATTATTTCCTTTTATAAATGCAAAATCTATTTTCAAACAAGTAATATGGATCATAGGCATAAAAAAGCATGTCTATTTAATAAAAGATGTTCAACAAACCTGACACCATGAGGTCTCTCCCTGAATTTCTGGGCTTCTTTTGTTTCTTCCAAGATGGTCCTGCACAGCAAATTGGGATTTCAGATAAAAACATTTCACATGAAACTTAATTTTGTTAATTGATTTTAAGTCCAATGTCAGACCACTCATAAATAGATACACAAAAGGCTACTACCAGACACCAGATTATTATTTTTTCCATATTTCTGCAAACAGTTACTCTAGTATCTTACTGTATATAATGGCAGCAGAAGCATGGTTAATGATAGTACCATAACTGAAATATGCAATTTGAATCAAATTAAATATTGAATGGGTTAACCATCAAGTCTTATCACATTGAAATGGATCTCAGGGATGGTGAGTATTAATTGATAAGATTAATATTCTACCTTGTAGGCTGTAGTATTCTCAAAACTTTTAATAATCTTCAGAAAGAACATACTGTCCTTGGAACGCTTGATTTAAATCATGGCATTATCGGTTTCAGTGAGGGAAAGGGGGCACTCTGGCAAATTGCCTATATAAAAAAGATATGATCAGTAAGAGTAACAAGCTCACAGCAGAAATCCATGGAATATGGCTTTGATATAAATCATTCACTGCTGTGGGAAAGGGTGACCTCATCAAATTTTG
The DNA here is from genome assembly GCA_025618425.1 of Heliocidaris tuberculata. Taxonomy (NCBI): domain Eukaryota; kingdom Metazoa; phylum Echinodermata; class Echinoidea; order Camarodonta; family Echinometridae; genus Heliocidaris; species Heliocidaris tuberculata. The sequence goes on from CM046848.1 coordinate 16,262,358, forward strand.
GCTCCCCCCCCCCCCCCTTTCCTCATAGAGTTGTGCAGGCAGGCCTTAAATTTTGTCATTTTTAGGGCAAGGCCAGTTTGGCTTGAATGCCTCCTAATTTTAAGGGCACTAAGACCACTACAAAGGGCACCAAGGCCAAAGTAATTTTACAAAAAGGGCATCGAAGGCCAAAATGTTTTCTCCTTACTTTTTTTAGATGTGTGTTTCAAATAATATTAAAATTGTGCATGTTCAATGTCCCATTAGCACCAGCCTCTACACAAGTCTAGTATTACTAGTAGAATTGCCGCTAATTTTGTAGGTTTTCAACTTTCAACTTTATTATTGTGACTGCTGAATCTGAAAATATGATCCTCATAGGTGCACCAAACAGAAGAAATTTATAATTTAAATGCAATTTATTAAACAGAATGATGAGGATGTAACAGTTGACATGCACAACGAGTACAGTACCACAACACCCCCAAGTACAGCTTAAATATCACATGTATGCAAGATTCTCCCCTTCTAACTAATAGAATTCAGCCATAAACAAGTATTTGTAGACTTCTATCCTTGTTTATTTGTCTGCTCCAATTTTTTAATCAATATTTTATACGTTCTATAAGCATCTATTCATATTATTGTATGTGTGTGCATAGGTGTGTCGATGAGGGTGTGTGGGAGAATACATAACAGGCAGGGGCGGCAGAGCGTCTTTCAAAGTGGGGGGGGGGGGCACCAGCAAAAAAGGGCAATTGTGGGCCTTACATCATTGTGGAGGTGCCGTGGTCCAGTAGTTTAAGGCGCTTGACTGGAGATGTGATGTGAGGAGTGAATGTTGGACACAGTCCCACATAGGCAAGGGCCTATGCACTCATAGGCCCTTGCCTATGTGGGAATGTGTCCAACATTTGTCCAACATTCACTGTTGCAGTAGTCAAAAACAGACAACAAATTTGCAGTGAACAAGGATTAATTTTCTTAAATTTGCTAGATTACCTGATTCAGGGATTCTTCAACTCTTCAACGTTGACTTCTGATTCCAAAACTTTAATACTGGAAATGTGTATTTTGAAGGGCTTTTCCTTGCTCTTTGTGTATGCAGTAGCGGGCGCTGGGCCAAGTTAAAATCATCTACGGTACGCATATACGCCTTTGATCTGAAGCAAAGAGTATAATTCATGCGAAGAGTGCTCAACCCACTACTAATCACGCGTGCCTATTGTGGTGCACTCATAAGGCGAACATATCTTTTCGAGTCTCGTTTTAACTCGGCAATTTACGCCTGATGAATGTACTACGTAAATACGAGATAGTAATTTGTCCTGACATTATTATAGGTCTTTGCTTGACCCCGGAAGCACTGATTTCTACGGAAAAGTGCCCCGGAAGCTTGATTTGGCACCTAGCTTTGTTCTCCAGACATTTGGGGAAAAATACTTTGCATTCCATAATTCTTCCACAGGATCGTATATTTCTATATAGTGCCATCAGCGTTAGTTTATGTCGAAACGACTGTAATTCTAGGCTAGCGTACCAAAACAACTACAACAATGCCGCCATAGCCAAGGCATCTTCTATGAGAACTCCGCTGAAGGGAAAGCAAACTGGTAAAAATGAAACTCAATGTATATCAACATATAGATCTATAAATATAGTTCGATATAAATACAACGAAAATAGGAAATAAACCCTTGGAATTGCAAGGGAGGTGATATTGTAAAGTATGCATTCAAATCTGCCACAATAATGTCTCTGGAGTATGAGGTTATCTTAAGATAACCTTGCATGTTGTATGAGTGGATCCGGGCTAACTCGGCACTAGGGCGAAGTCGGCCTTTCCGGAAATGCGAGGCCGAGTTAGCCCGGAGAGGTTGAATCGATCATGAAATACCAATCCGTAAGGTTTTGTTTTGATTACTAAATACTAGCTAAGAATACGTTTTTTAAACATTCTTTTGATAGAATTGTATGAAATACTTACTTTTGAAGATAATCTTGCAATTTTCTTGAGCTAATATCAATTTAAAGTGACATTTTGGGCAGTTTAATCACTCACAGCTCGCATATATTCGCAATCGCCGTGCGTTGCATTCACTGACTCAGTGACTGTGTTTGGTATTCGGACTCGTATCTGAAGACATATTTTGATGAATGAATTACTGCAAAATTCCGTAGATCTTAATCATGTCTGAAACATACTAACTCACAGCTCATTATATGTTAATTAGTTCCAAATTCATGATGGATATAAAACAAATTTACCGAGTTTTCCAGTAATTTGCAGTTTTGCAAAATGTGTGTCCGACTCATCGCTCCGAATACCATACCAAACACAGTGCATGCTACGGCCTACGCACGGCGATTCGGAGCAGTATCGTGTGATTAAACTGCATGGAAATGTCACTTTTTTATCATGTTAGCTCAAGAAAATTGCAAGATTATCTTCAAAGTGAGTATTTCATACAATTCTATCAAAGAGAATGGTTAATAAACATATTCTTAGCTAGTAATCACAACAAAACCTTACGGATTGGTATTTCATGATTGATTTAAACCCTCCGGGCTAACTCGGCCTTACTTTTCCCGTAGTGCCGAGTTCGCCCTAGTGCCGAGTTAGCCCGACCCCGTATGAGTGGGGCCTATGAGTATGGGTGGCCTATGCTAATGCTATGTGGGACTGTGTCCACTCACACTTGCACGAGGTTATTGTAGATAACCTTGCACTCTGTACCTTCGTACCCTGAACAATTGCCTCCCATAGCAAGTGTGTGATCTCTAGCACCGATCCGGGCTAACTCGGCACTAGGGCAAACTCGGCCTTGGCGGAAAATCGCGGCTGAGTGAGCCCGGAGAGTTAAATTGATTGCAAGCACTTGTGTTGAATTTCACATGAATTACGCATTTCAAAACATTAAAGGCCAAGTCCACACTAATATCAAGTTGATTTGAATAAATAGAGTAAAATTAAACAAGCATAACAGTGAAAATTTCATTGAAATCGGATGTAAAATAAGAAAGTTACGGCATATTTAAGTTTTGCATTATTTCTTGAAACAGTGATATGCATAACATGGGCGGTATGCAAATAAGTGAACCGATGATGTCACACACTCACATTTCCTTATGTATTTTATTATATGAAATTTCAAATATTTCAATTTTTATGGATGTGATAATAAAGAATCTCTCCCTTGTATCAAAATAAGTTACAATAATGTTGATTTTACATGTTCCATAAGGAGTCAAACCATGTTTTACATTATTGAAGCAAAAAATTGAAATATATGCTATCTAATATAATAAAAGACATAAAGGCCACCGCACACCTTACGATTGGTCTGCGATCCGATTTCAGAAGAAAATGTAATATCATTTGACAAATCATTTTAAAAATGAAAAATATTTTTTTATTGAGGGTCTAAAATCGATAATACGGCCTTTGCCGAGTTTTCTAGTCGGTGGAATGGCCAAATCGGCTCTGAGTCGCAGTGACGTCACAAAAATCGTACGACTGCCTACGATTCGAAACTAATTTTTCCCTTATTCCATGTAGAAAGCTGACAGCTCACCCAAACCCTATGTTTAGTATTCATATTACTTTTCAGAACTTGATTAGGGTAAATTTCATTCGTTAAAATGCCAATATTTAATGTCATTGTGATTTATTTCACAAATCGCAGATCGATCATAAGGTGTGCGGTGGCCTTAAGGAAAAGTGAGTGTGTTACATCATCGTTTCACTCATTTGCATACCGCCCATGTTTCAAGAAATAATGCAAAACTTCAAAATGCCGTAACTTTTTTATTTTACATCAGATTTCAATAAAAAAAATTTTAGTTTAATTTTATTCTATTTTTTCAAATCGATTTGATATTAGTGTGGAGTTGGCCTTTAAATTCAAATTATAAGATAATTTCAAGAAGTAAAATTATACAAAACGCAAAATTTAAGGCTAAAAACGGGTATGGTGCGTAGCATGGACTTCAACTCTTGAAACATAGTCACCGCGCAGTGCCGAGTTCGCCCTAGTGCCGATTTAGCCCATTCACACTTATGCAAGGTTATGTATGTAGGAGTTAGCCCGACGGGCCGACCCCCTATCATGCCTACGGATGCGGGCTAACTCGGCACTAGGGCGAACTCGGCCTTGTCGGAAAATCGCAGCTGAGTGAGCCCAAAGAGTTAAATTGATCGCAAACACTTGTGTTGAATTTCGCATTTAATTACACATTTCAAAACACTTAAATTCAAATTATTTGATAACAATGTGTAAAATGATTAGCAAAGAAGTAGATCTAATGTTGACAATTTCAAGAAGTAAAATTATACAAAACATGAAATTTAAGGCTAAAAAAGGGTACGGTGCGTAGCGTGGACTTCCACTCTTGAAACATAGTCACCACGCAGTGCCGAGTTCGCCCTAGTGCCGAGTAAGCCCGACCCCATGCCTACATGCCTATGGACTTATAACCTACAATGCAGTATGGTGGTTGATCCAGTGTCCGAACACTTTTCAGAAAATCAACGATAGAAAATTAAATATCAAACGAATATCTGTCAAACTTACATAATGAATGCTCAAAGTCCTACAGAAAAAGAAGTTGATGGAATTTTAAAAAGACAACCTAGATTTAATACGATATTCCCTTCCGAGTGAACCCCTTCCCACTCACGGGACCATCACTATATGGGGCTGTGTCAATTTTGGCCTGTCACGACCTCTAAGTTGAAGAGGTAAAAGCACCAATATAATCGGCAAAATTTTGAGAAAATACTTCCTTCTACATTTTAGAATTATAATATGCTCTTGATATTCTTGTTCGTTCTTTCTCTTTTTTTTTTTTTTTTTTTTTTTTTTTTGCTGCTGCTGCATGAGTGTACTATTCTTATGGTGATTTTTTTTTTGTTGTTATACAATTATTGTTGGTAAATTGGTATTTTTATGCATTTTAATTTGGTGGCCCCTTTTTATAAGCTATGCTTTCTCCGGAGTCACCAAACCATCATTGTATTTTATAAAAATAATAATCGATGTAAACCTATTTTGCTTGTGTATGTTTTGATGGTTAAATAAATAAATGAATTGAAAAAAATGAATTGAATAGAATCTAATTTCATGCTAGATCCTTCGATAGGATCTTTATCATCTTGATCAAGTGAAATTTTCAGGCTGTTTTTGGACGATGATCTTGCTCCACTCCTGCACACATATGGGCAAGATATCACACACTTGCCTATGGGAGGCAATTGCTCACAGTATGAAGGTACTGAGTGCGAGGTTATCTCCAAGTCCAAGTCCAATAACCTCGCGTAAGTGTGAGTGGGCATGAGTGGACTGTGTCAAACATTCACTGTTGCAGTAGTAAAAAACAGACAACAAAATTGCTCTAGCAAGATTTAATATTCTTAAATTTGCTAGATTACCTCATTCAGAGACTATTCAACTCTTACTATGCTACAAAATTGGGGGTTCAGAGTTAAAAGTGAAATTTTAAATAATTATTTTCCTCTCGTCCACACACACAAATATCAACGAACGGGACTGTGTACTGCTTTCCTACACAACATTAACACGAAATTGCAAAATAATCTTCTTGCATTATATTCGAATATATGAATGAATCAATACATGTATTTAGTTTACCTGATATCTTGATTGGATGCTCCCTCGTCTTCTGAATCAGAAGATGTCTTCCGTTGACGAATACTTCGTTTTTTCTTCGATTTGAAAGTGGCCATCTTTATTTCTTTTGCTTATGTCTCGTTCACACATACGCGTATGTGATCTCTCGTTTTCTGCGAGATTTAAGCAACGCCACGATTATTATGTTAATTACCTATACTTTTTGACCAATCACAAATCGAATTGATGATGTCATATCAAAATTTTCACACGACGCAGTAAACACTAGCATGTGGATTCCTAAATTTAGAGCAGTGTTGCACCATATTTTATACTTACTTCTGAATGTCGCAATAGTGATACAAATTCCTGAATATAACATTATAGCTCAACACTACACGGGGCATTCAGTAAGGAACTGGCGTGCAAGCAACAGCAGGCGAATTCAGCTTGGATCATACGAATATCAAGTTTCTCTTCCATCGAAAAGAAATAAACCAAGCAAAATGGTTGCTGAAGTAGGAGAAACACTGGTGGAATGCTTGCCAAAGGTTCATCCAGGGAAAACGCCCGACAAATCTCCCGCTGAGAAGCTTACTGCCAAGAGGGCGGCGATGTTGGCTCGCAAACGCTCTAAGAGCTCGTCTAAAACTCTATCAAATAAAAATGTTAAGACAATTACAGAGCCTAGCGATGCAGCAATCGAGAAGAAGAAGAAGAAAAGGAAGAAATTTGTTCCAGCTCCATGGTTGTGTGAAAACATGGAAGTCGTATCGACAGCTCCTATTCGTTCCGATGTGGATGACGCAATGGCTGTAATCGAAAGGAAAATACAACCAGGAAGTGAGACCAGATACTATGATGAATCAGAGCCCCTTACTGTCAAGTTGGAACTTGCTGTGTTGTATCGCACGAGGTTAAAGAAGAAAATGTGTTTACTGCACCAAGTGAAGAACATACCGGATCTGAACTATGCTACAAAACGCAAACTTGACGACAGGGTCAAAAAGCATGGGAAGAGGGTTGTGATTAGTAGTAGCGTCATGTCGCGACTCAAAGCCAAAGACGATGTGGTCAATTACGTAAAGGAGCGGAGAAATGATAAGACTTCTAAGATGATGAACCATCTTGGAATAAGAACAAGAAGTGAGTTGGAGAAATTGTTGAGGCCCAAAAAAGTCGAACAATCCGGTAATACATCGACTAGCAAACCGAAGCCAAATTATACACGTGCGAAGCGATGTAGGCGAGGACTTCATCCTGCTCGTAAACCGCGTTGGACTCGGGAGGAGAAGGAGCAGCGGGTCTACATCCCTCACGAGTTCGAACTCGTGACTGAGAACGTGGACCACGACGACCCTGAGGAAGCGAACTTGCTGTGTTTCCTGCTCGACCTCCAGCACCGTGAGATGACTCCTGAGGACTACGACATGCTGCTCAGACTCGACGAAAAGATCGCACCAAAAACTACCGCAGCCGACAAGCTGGAATCCCTTCGGACGGAGACCGTTTCTGACTTCGGGACCGACGGCCCGGTCGAGGGCATTCGATGGGAAGACTCTGTGTGTGCTGTGTGCATGGAACCATATGAAAAAGACCAAACTGTGAAGTTCTTGCCGTGTGAACACTACTTCCATTCGAACTGCATTGAAATGTGGCTGAATAACAGTGGTAATACATGCCCATTGGACGGACTTGAGGTATGACCATTGAAGGGCAGGAAAATCGTCTCTTGCCCTCGGTGTTCTTTTTGTCATATCGATGAAATTATGTACTTTTTAAATTTTTATTCATCAAAATTGAAGAATATTTAAAATGAACAAAGATATAAACAATATAATTAAGGCAAGAGGCAAAGTGGCAATGGAGAGATTATGTATAAAAATACAATGTCGGTACTTTTGTAAGTCCAAATGTTTGTATGAACTAAACATCAATTGAAGTCTAATCTCTACTTTTGAAAGTGAAGATCAAGTCTAACCTTATTCTCAGCTATTCTATACTCTAAATCTTTGTTGGACTTTATGAGTGCCTTGAAGCTATCCAAATTTGGGGAGATTCCTTTGAATCTGCAAATATAAACATAATATATCTAAGCACAAAAAAAAAAAAAAAATATGTTAAAAATTTATCATCTTTAACCCCCAAAAAGCTTTTCAAAAGGGGGAATAGTCATATTTCTATTCCCTTTTTGATTGATAATACTTATAAGTTCATCCCAAATTGGTTTGATTTTAACATTAGTGGGCAGGGGAAATCCCCCTCCTCCCGTGTAACGGATACAGATTTTAAAGATTTTTGTTTTACATTCTGTCGGCAAAAATTATTAGTGTATATTATTCCTGTTCAGTTTGTCAACGAATTATATTTTGCTGAGGCTGATCCGTCAAAATGGAAATGGCTATGCTAATGTTATACAGAACCATGCATGTGCCTCTTAGAGTTCATTAAAAAAAAATCTGCAAAATATGTTGGCCATGACCTTTTGAGTATTTTCACTGCCAAAGTGTGCCGTAATGACTGAGAAAGGAGAATTTCTGTTTTAGCCCAGGCTTCATTTGTTTGCAAGAGTATGGCTTAATCTTAATAACGTTCAGAATTGTATTGATTGCATTCGGCGGCTATAACTTATATCCACGTTGATTTAAGGATGTTCCTACCAAGTATACCATTTTAGAACCAGTTTAATATGAAAAGAATAATGGTGAAAATGACTGCGTGATTTTATGATTTGAAAGTAACAAATCGACGTTTTAGAAATGGCATAATAGTTTCTTTACTGCCAGTACTGATGTTCTCCTGTATTCGTAATCATGTAGTATTATTCTTGATTTTTCTTTCCTACAAAGCCTTTTTAATTGTACAATCACATAATCAATGAATGGACTTTGAGATGTTTTTTCCCAGGGTATGCTTCATGGACCAGACATGGTCTTGTGGTAGAGTCGTTTCCTGGAAACTTTTTGGCGTTCAAAACGTTCATTTGCCGATCGTATTTATGTACATGTATTTCTGATCTCTTACACGGGAGGTTTGCCTTTATCTATTCTTTCATACAATCACTTGTCATGTTTGTGATCTGAAGTCTCTCTCACTAAAATTTGCTCTATCAGCGTTTAGATAATGTGTTGTTCAAGGAAACATATGGTAAACATTAATTGAAATGCAACCCGGACCGTGTCAGAAATGTCTAGTACTCGCTTAATGACTTTTTAAAAAATTATTTATTAATTCACTCATCTATCCATCCATTTTATCGTCCATTTCAAAATCAAAGGCCTTCTTATTCGGTAGTAAAATTTCCTTTCTTTTCCCAGATGACTGCAGACCTTGTTTTTTTAAAGTTTTTCTATTTAGTCATTGAAATTAAGATTCTGTCTGTGTTATACATGAAACATTATTCACACACTGGCACTGACGGCGCAAACATCTACAAACTGTGTATTAAAATTCTAATGTGACACATAATCACAATTTCCCCGTTCTTATTGTGACTATGTGATTGATGGTAATATGTAAAATGATTGTGTTCGTGATAATGGTGAAGCCTTCGCGAAGGCATTAGTGATGACAATGGGTATGTAATGATTATGATCGAGAGAGGGAGAGAGAGAGAGAAACGGAGGAGGGAGGAGGGGGGGGGGGAGAAAGGGAAGCTGGGAAAGATAAAGGCGATGACCGTTTGGTGATAATGATGATGAATATGATCGAGATGGAGAGATAATAAGATAGAGAGGGTGTGTGTTTGTGTGTGTGTGTGTTGAGAGAGTAGGAAGAGCAAGAAACTTGACTTCTCTGAAATTTGACTTCTCTGAAAAAAGTATGAGGTATATTTTTCTAAGACCTAGAATCTCAACACTCATAGGAGATCTTAGAGAATTTCAGTACAAATTACTCCATGGGGCGGTTTATACTAAGGAGCAGCTTTTAAAATTTGGTTTTGTTGTTGATAATTTATGTTCCTTTTGTAATCAAAGCTCAGAAACTTATTCACACTTATTTTGGGATTGCGCCAAAATTAAATCCTTATGGCAGGATATGATTGAGTATTTTGAGATAGAAGAACTTAGAAATGCAGATTGGCAAGATATACATGTGGGTATAGAAGGAACTTGCCACAGAATCAAATGGTGTAATACGGTTATTTTCATAATGAAGTTCATGATATATAAGGCAAGGTCACAGTCAACAGCACCGTCTTTGGCAGAACTAAAGAAAATATTAATCACATATCGGGAGGAAGAAAATCATATTGCCATTAAAAGAAATAAATCGGGATGGCATTTGCTGAAATGGGAATGTCTGAATACAACGTAAACTTTGTTTTATCCTCTCCGCGATCTACGTTTTATGCGTGTTTGTGTTTCCTCTTATTAAAAAAAAAGTGTTACATAGACACCAACGTCATTGAAAGAATGTTAAGTTCATCACCCCCCCCCCCCCCGAAAAAAAAAACAACAACAACAACAACAAACAAACAAAAAAACAAAAACAAAACAAAAACAAAAACAAAAACATCATCAACAAACACTTGGTATATCTGCCAAATAGATACGATCCCAGAACAGACGCGACGGCTCTTCTCCATTCACAGCGTAGTCCTTTAATCCTGAATGCGAGCAGTGTGTGTGTGTGTGTCGGTGTGCGTGGGTTATTTCGGAATTTATAGAGGATGAAAAAACTCTAGCGTCAAAAGCAGGTAGACTGCATTTGCATTTACGAAAATGGGAACACATAAAAAAATATTCAAGTCAGGTATGTGGACTGGAGGGGGGAACCTGAGACGATGTAGTATGAATAGGTGGATGCGTATGGGTGTTTTTTTTTTTTTTTTGTGTGTGTATGCGTGTTGTGTGGATGGTGGGGTGTTTGTATGCTGTGATATGGGTTAAGTAGGGGGACGAGGGGGGGGGGGGGGGGGGGGGGGGGGGAGGGAAGTAGGTAGAATAAGGAGTCTAGAGTAAGAATGAATTATGTTACACAGTCTGATATTCATTGTCTTCGTCTTTTTTTTTTTCTTTTTTAATGATTACATTTCATTCAATGATATTTTTGTTGTATATGCCTTGTTTCAATGATTTTATCGAGTGTTATTTGTTGTATACATTCAAGACGAATGTTATGTTATATATAATAAAGATTACTGAAAAACAAAAAAAGTGTGTGTGTGTGTGTGTGTGTGTGTGTGTGCGGGTGTGTGTGTGTGTGTGTGTGAGTGAATGTCTGGTTTTAGGGAAGTAAGTGTGGGTGGGAGGGATGGAAGGTGTCTACGCGGGTTAAGCTGGGAAGTGGTAGTTTCGGAGGGAATGGGTAGGTAAGGGCATATGTGGGTAGGGAGGGGTCCTTGTCGTTTGTTGTTGTTTTTTTTTAAATAATAGATTCCGTAAAACTATGATTTGTTCACTTTGTTTGGATCACACTAATATGTTTAAATCTTATATAATCATGTATGGAATAATATCAATTCAGTTAAACATTGGAAACGTACATTAATTAGTTTGATTTTACAGTCCAGAGGAAGAATATTTTGCATGATGATTATATAAGTGATGATAAAGTATTATATTTGTTCATTTTGTTAAAACATTCAAAGAGAATATGTTGATTGTATAATTTGTATTTCATGGAATCATTAATAAAGATCATTGAAAAAAAAAAAAAAACACAAATATGTATGAAAATGATTGGAGTTTGTTGCAGGTGAGGGAAAGACTGCAATATTTTCCCCATGCATGCGTATTTTTCAGAAGAGGGAAAGGGTATAAGCACCGACGTACTGGTGGGGGGGGGGGCTTGGGGGCTGCAGCCCCCCCCAAAAAAAAGTTCCACGCCAAAAAAAAAAAGGGGGAAGGGAAAAAAGGGGAGGGGAGATATAAAAGGGGACAATTTGAAATTACCTACCAGGTATAGGTCTAGATCTGTAACAAAATTACATTTTCATTAAAAAAGTTCGATTTTTTGGCTCGCTCACTTCGCTTGCTCGCAAGTATTCAGAAATTGTGTCGCTTCTGTCATGTTCAGCCCCCTCACATTTTTTGGCTCATTACGCCACTGGGTATGAGTAATTACCATAAGTATAATTATGATGATAATGTGTTGCTATTCGTATTACTCATCATAAATCAATGTCACGAGTAACAAATCGCTTCCTTCAGACAATGATATGTTTTGAGCAAAGTGGAGAAATTTTGTGACAAAATATCTGGATATAAATTTCCCAGGAAACATAATTCAAAGCTTTTTAAAGGACTGTCGAGTGATGCAGGCTCACTGGGTCTACGTTTCCTTTTTATTGATTCCCTTTTATTACTTTTTTTCCACTGATTTCTACGATCGATAATCCAGTATACATGTAGGTGTTATAATAAGTAATTACAATTTCTAGCTGTTTTAATGGGGTTACATATGTATATATTTATATGCGCCTTTCCATTTCTCATTCTCCATAATTAGCATTTGATACCAAATGACAAACAATTGTCTCGTCTATTTCTTTTTCATTTTTGCACACTTTCAGTTGACGTAAAGATTTACATTATTTTCACATAATTGCGTAAAATAAGCTAAGGTATTTACCATAATATTCATATTACATAACAGTTAGATTCATGGAATTTTGACTTGCATAATAAATGAATTGTTCTGCTTTCATAAGTTTGTACTTTTAACGAGGTCTTTCATAATTACAACGTGTTGCCCAAAATATTTACCCATCATGTATCATCCTACGGAGTATTATAATAATACAAAATAAAATAAACTACATTATTATTACATCTCCATCATCTGTTTGTTTTATCACCATTAATTAACATACTCTAACACTGACAATGCAAATATATAATCGAAGAATACTTAGGCAAACGATATTTTATACAGAACATCTCTGTTTGTGTGTGTGGGGTGTGCGTGTTTTTTTGTTTTTTTTTAATTCATGTTTTTCTTAACAGACTCTATATTTACAGTACACACAACTTATGTCTTGAAGTGCACTGAACTGAATTGAATCGAATTGAATCAAATTCAACTTAATTTCATAAGACAGACTTTGATTTAATCCTATTTCATTCAGTAGATTTGCGTTGACGTTTGTGGTTGACTTGTATAATCAAGAACGCCCTTTTATGGGCCACTTTTTTAAAAAGTTGTTTGACAAAAGAAATAATGAAATAGGAGTTTCATGTATATGCGAATATATAGGCCTATAATTTTTTTCTTCTACTGACTAATTGCTATTTGTACATATTTACGAGTTAATAATAATTTTAAAAAAATTTAAAACGCTTTGTTCCCGCCTCAGAAGATAAATAGCGGAGAAACCAAACATGATTATCATCCATGTACAATACATTGCTTATTCTGTGACCTTTTCATGCACTCAAAGTCAAGATCAACACATATCAATACAATGTCATGTAACTAAAGTCATCAAACACGTCTTCGTCGTCGTCGTAATAAACGAAGGGAGAGGCCTGAGGACGACGTCCGTAACCCGGTGCAGACCGTCCCCTGCGAGAGTTAGGTCTGCTTCCCGATGCCCTCTGTCTGTTGCCATGGTTACTTTTCTGCTGTTGGGGTTTCTGGATGCTTTCCATGGTGTCTCTGCAAGACCACGTGAAAAAGTCCTGCCAAAGCGGTGTCAGCATTCTGCAAGGTTTCAAGAAAGCGAATGCCTGATATACCCTCAGATGTATGAACATGATTTCACCAAAATCACATATAAAAGGAGTAACTGCGGGTGTATATACAGTGCGTCCCAGAATAAACAGTCCAAAAAAGTCTCCCCAAATAAATATTATTTCAAAATATTTGAAGAAAGATTTCATACCTGTGGATAGCTTAGGGTCTTATCTATTAAATGACATCTACAGATCTTGGGATATTTTACGCTCGAGTGAGCAGAGGCCATTTTCATGAAAAGTTGAAAATCCAGACTTGACAAGAATTTGAATTTGTTTTGACTGATATCATCCAAGTTTAGAGTCCTGAAAAAGCCTTGAAATTTCAAATTTAATCAATATATACAATTTGTGAAATAACGGTTTTTCTTCACTGTATGTACTGACGTATCTCATCAACATTTTTATGCGGCAGTGAGCAATTAATTTGGCGAGTTTTTAATTCAAGCCGGCTTTCTTAGTCAGTGGCAAAGTTTTGAGGAGATAAGGACATACAGAAAACAAAGCCTACTCTTTCATAAATTGCGTTCTGATGGTCAGAATATGACAAATTCTAAGCCATTTCAAGACTCTCAACTTTGCTAAAACCATTCAGAACCAATACAATTGTCAACTATGAATTCTGCACCATTTCACATCAATTGCTTTTGCTCACTCAACTTGAGCGTCAAATATCATTAGATGTTTTGGTGTCATTTGACAGGAGAGACCCTAATCTTTGAACATTTCATGAACATTATGTTGAAAAGTTCACTTTTCCAACTGTAAATTTTAACCGTTTCTCAAATTTGTTAATACCGGCCAGAACAAATACACATTCTTGTAAAGTCTAGATTTTGCACCCTTTCGCAAAAGTTGCTTTTGCTCACTCGAGCTTAAAATACCGCCAGTTTTTTTGTGTCATTTGATAAAGAGACCCTTTGATAGAAGAGACCCTAAGCTATCCACAAGTATGAAAATTGCATACAAATATTTGGGAATATTTATCTGGGGAGCCTTTTTCCAACTGTTAACTTTTTTTCTGGGACCTACAGCATATATATATATATATATATATTGTAAGAAATGTTCCTCGAACACAACGCTGGTGGTCACTCATAGTTGTTTTAGTGAAAGGTATAATGAAAGAAATGTCACTATGAGACGGTCGTAGCTTTTATTATCCTCCTTTATTTGTCAAGCTTTCGATCAATGATCTTCATCAGGACTGTATAAAAACACAAAATGATGGCTGACATTTACATCGGAATAAACATTTCAATTTCTTACAATGGTTAAGTACTAATCAATATAATTATAATAATATTAATTATGTTGTTTATTATTATAATGATTATTATTATTATCATCATTGTTATTGTTATGTCTGTTATTACTATTATTAGTAGTAGTAGTAGTGGTAGTAGTAGTAGTAGTAGTAGTAGTAGTAGTAGTAGTATATTATTAACATCATCATTATTATACATTCGCATATTTTTAAAAAGAATAAATCAATGTGTGAAAAGATACTTGCATGTCTATATTTACAAATCTATTAATATTTCTATGAATATTTGCAAACAATATAGATAATGAGTGTGAATGATTACCATGTGGACAAGGTTGTGGTGGTGACTAGTCGGTGTTGCTTTTTAAGGTGACATGGGCTTCTTTGGGGATCTATATGAGAAGTACACTACTACTACTACTACTACTACTACTACTACTACTACTACTACCACTACTACTATAATAATAATAACAGACATAACAATGATGATAATAATAATAATCATTATAATAATAAACAACATAATTAATATCATTATAATTATATTGATTAGTACTTAACCATTGTAAGAAATTGAAATGTTTATTCCGATGTAAATGTCAGCCATCATTTTGTGTTTTTTTACAGTCCTGATGAAGATCATTGATCGAAAGCTTGACAAATAAAGGAGGACAATAAAAGCTACGACCGTCTCATAGTGACATTTCTTTCATTATATATATATATATATATATATATATATATATATATATATACATATATATATATATATATATATATATACATACATATATAGTGAAAGAAATGATCACTATGAGACAGTCGCAGCTTTTATTATCCTCCTTTATTTGTCAAGCTTTCGACCTGTGATCTTTATCACTACTCTATAAAAATACAAAAATGATGGCTGACATTTACATCGGAATATATATCTCAATTTCTTACAACTGTTAAGTACTTATCATTATAATTACACCTGTATAATAATATTAATTATTATTATTATTATTATTATTATTATTATTATCGTTATTATTATTATTATTAGTAGTAGTAGTAGTATAGTAGTAGTAGCAGTAGTAGTAGTAGTGGTATTACTCTCTAAATGTAAAGGAGTGAATTTGTCACTCTACTTTAAGAGTAAAGAAACTTTCACTCCTAATGGAGTTAAAGCACTCCCGTTTGAGTGAACATGCCGATATTCCTTCATCAGCCGTCTCACTTACTGATAGAGTGAGCCCGTGTTCCGCTCAATCATAAAAAGACTGAATTATTTTCACTCGTGAGCAATGAGTGACGCAAGGCAACTGATGACAAGCCGGTGTCATAGGCGATTTGTTCCGAGCAGGCGATTGGTTCCACAGGATCCAATCGACTGAATGTCTACCCGCCGATTGGATCCGCTTTGGTCGAGTCGATGCGAGCGTCATAGGCGATTGGTTCCGGCCAGGAGATTCGTTCCTTGGAACCAATCGACGAGATATTTAGCCGCTCATGCGATCCGAATCTCTATTCTGCTCAAGCATCATATCATGGTAACACCCCTAAAGAAATATGTACTCTTCTGGTCGCCTTTTGTAACCAATCAAAGTCCTCCAAATCAGCCACACCAACAGAACGGACACTGTTGCCTATTTACGAATTTTGTATAGAAAAATGTACTCTTCGTGAATTTTGTCATTTTGACAGTTAAGGTGCAACAGTAAATACAACAATATAAGCTAGAACAGAGTATACATATGTTTACCCTTTAATACATGAAACACATAGCATACTGGATATCATACATGTGACCTGTATTGTGAACTATTCAACTCTTTTAGATGCTTCCAAATGGGATCCCT
The DNA here is from genome assembly GCA_025618425.1 of Heliocidaris tuberculata. Taxonomy (NCBI): domain Eukaryota; kingdom Metazoa; phylum Echinodermata; class Echinoidea; order Camarodonta; family Echinometridae; genus Heliocidaris; species Heliocidaris tuberculata. The sequence goes on from CM046848.1 coordinate 16,278,760, forward strand.
ACGTGAAAGGGGCAAAGATAGCAGGGTGTATACAATCATCCCCCAGGTTTTAGTGACCAAAAAAAAAAAAAGAAAAAAAAAATCTTTGCTGGAAATAGAGAGTGAAACAAGATAAGCACATTTCTAGCTTTTATTATCTGTAAAGCTTTGTCTTTCAAAATTATGTGGTCCAATAATAACTAGTGTAAAAATACATGCCATGTTCCCCCATCAGCACTGGGACACACACAAAAAAAAGTTTATCGGGTTAATGAAAAATGTTTGCTACACCCCCAAAATGCGATAACCCCCCTTTTTTTTGTTGTTGTTGTTGCTTGTCAGAGAATTTTGGAGGAAAAGTAGACCCCCAAAATGTGCTAACCTTTTTTTTTTTTTTGCTTGTCAGAAAATTTTCGGAGATCCCCCCCCCCCCCCCCCCCGTTACAAAATCCTGGATACCCACTGCCCATCAGGCCATTACAGATGGACTTAAGATATGAATAAGCATACACTCAGGGGCGGATACAGGATTTCGTATAAGGGGGGGGGGGGCAAACAAATGGGATTGTCAACTTTGGGAAACTGCTTGGAGGGAGACCCATATTTTTCTGGTCTCGCCAGCCCTCCAAAAGTCGCTCAGTGGGGGGGGGGGGGGGGGGGGTTATGGGGTACATTTCCCCTCCATAATACTCTGACAAGCAAAAAAAAAAAAAAAAAAAGGTTTCCTGTTCTAAAAGGGGGGGCACAATCAAAAATTGGGGGGCACAATGCATTGTTTTCTTTCAAAATGGGGGGGGGGCACGGGCCGGGATTGCCCCCCCCCCAGTCCGCCACTGTATACACTGTATACATCACTGGCGTACTGGTGGAGGGCTTGGGGGCAGTAGCCCCCCCCCCCCCCCCCATTCTGCGCAAAGGAAAAAAGAAAAAGAAAAAGAAAAGAAAAAGAAAAGAAAAAGAAAAGAAAAAGAAAAGAAAAAGAAAAGAAAAAGAAAAGAAAAAGAAAAGAAAAAGAAATGAAAAAAGGGAGAAAATGAAGTATGCAGGTAAACAATACTGCCCCAATGGAAAACTAATGTCGGAACCAAACGGCGGCTTTCGTTACGTATCGGCCAAAAGTGATATCAGTCGTTTGAGTCCACTGGAACGAATCGACTAGTCGCTTGGTTCCGGGGAACGAATCGACTAGTCGTTTCGTTCCGCCGGAACCCGGAACAGATCGACTATGACACCGGCATGTCCCGCAACAAAAGCGAAGAAGTCGATTGCGTCGACTGAGAATCAGGCACGTACGTAAAACACACTGGGGCATGATCATTTCTCAACAGGGCGAATGTTGTGGTTTCTCCATTTCTGCGTGACCATGGATTTCGTGATGAAATCATCAGGATATTTGAAGGTAATGCATGCACTGCAGGGTCCAACAAGAGATCAGCATATTGCTGAGTGAGCCACACTGGAGGGTTTTTTTAAGGAAAATTTTAATGTTCATTTTTTAAAATACAAAGTGACTGCCCTTGAAATTCACTGACAGCGTCATTTCTTTGTTGTGAACAAAACTACAGGCACCACTCTTGAAAAAAGAGTGGTTAATACTCTTAAGACGGAGTTGATGAATTCACTCAGAAAGTAGGAAATTATCTCCACTCTGTCCACATGAGTGATAACATTTTCACTCTTAAAAGATTGGTGTTTCACTCTTTCCTGAGTGCAAAAGCGACCACTCTTTTTTTCACTCGAAAAAGGGTTGTCCCTCATTAAACTCCTTGTGAGAGTGGAATGTCACTCTCTTTTGAGTGCTTTTTCACTCTTTTACATTTAGAAAGTATATTGTTGATATAGTTATTATTTAACTACTACTATTTCTACTAATACTATTAGTAATGATAATAACAATAATAACAATAATAATAATAATGATAATAATAATAATAATAATAATAATAATAATAATAATAATAATAATAATAATAATATTAATAATAATAATTATAACGATAAGTTCTTAACAACTGTAAGAAATTGAAATATATTCCGATGTAAATGTCGGCCATCATTTTGTGTTTTTATAGAGTCCTGATGAAGATCACAGATCGAAAACTTGACAAATAAAGGAGGATAATAAAAGCTACGACAGTTTCATAGTGATCATTTCTTTCACTATACCTTCCACTAAACAAATATTAGTGAACACCAGCGTTGTGTTCGAGGAACATTTCTCACAACATATATATATTTATAACTATTATATATTTATATATATTATATATTTATATATATATATATATATATATATATATATATATATATATATATATGAACAGATAATGATGGAACAGAGGAATGAAGCAGGTCACTCGGTGTATTTACACGCTTTCGGCTCCTGGCCTTCTTCAAGTTTATTTACTAATAATACAGAAGAATAAAGAAACAGGTTATAGTGAATTTGCAATCTCGTCGACTTATATACATTATATTCCAATGTTAAATCAAGTACACATACATAATGTCACAATATTGACGAAAATGCAACTTGTATTACAAAATAATGAATTGAATAAAATATATCACATATTTGTCAAAAATACTCAATTGTAATGCAATATAATCATATATATGTGTGTGTGTGTGTGTGTGTGTGTGCGGGTGCGTGTGTGCGTGTGTGTGTGTGTGTGTATGATTACTCTGTCAAAGAAGGAGGGCTTTATTTGTAGCGAATTCCAAAAACGAAAGCATACAACTATAATAGTGGATATCCTCATATAAATGCAATCTTTAGAATAGGAAATGACTGGTGGGATATAAGAAAAGATAGAGGAAGACAAGGCTGTTTAACGCATCATGACAGAGACAATATAAAGCAGATTATATGATTATAGTGTAACTCAATTCATTGCAAATATTGTTAAAACTTACCCGTTGAGCTTCAGGTAGACGCTGGGGACCAAACACAACGCATCGGACGCGGCGTAGTAAACCATTTCTTCTGTGAAAGGTCGGAGTTTCCAGAAATCTGGCGTTTCAAGCATCTTCTTCACAAAGTCATCATCTTTGTGAGAAGCGCCCTCTCCAAGGAGCTCACAGAGAGCTTTGAAGCCGATTCGGTAGGAGCGAGTCCTGTTCAGTTGCTCCATCAAACTGCGCATTGCAATCTGGGAGGGAGGAAATATCTATTCCTGAAGGCTGGTTGAACACAGTATTGATCAGGAAAAGCAATCTTTAGCAAGGATTATCAAATTTGATTTAAAAATCGATAACTTGCAATAAGAGGTGAGCTAATATGCGTTAATTTATACAAGACACTCATACATTAATTTATCTGTTTATATAAAGATTATAATATTTGAAAGTACTAAAGAGAAGCAAAGAGCACGCTGCGTTGCTACCCCGGGGGGGGGGGGGGTGTCTCATCATCCGCGTAAATCACTTTCTAAACGGGAATTGCAATAGGAATTGTTTTGATACCCTAAACAGGGAAACCCGTCTAACATCTCTTTTGCTGTTTTTGATACCCTAAACGCATAACCCGGGTTACCCGCCTAATGCTGATAAAGTACCCTTTTTATCCGTTGTGTGTACGCGGATGATGTACAGGCCTCAATGAGACATGCCCCCCCCCCCCCAGGGGGGGGGGTACACCACTTCATTATTTTCCTGATTAAACAATGCGGACGAAAATTTGAAATTTGAACCCTTTACTACAGCTTAGGAATTGTTTATTCATATCTCTCTACCACACACACTCACACCCCCCCCCCACACACACACACACATATAATTATAAACAAGTTCTAAAACTGGTATGCTTACCGACGTGTCAAACACATTCTTAAGTGTCACACCAAACCCATGGTACAGGGAGTATGTGTCGCTTTTGCAGTCATGGATCACCTGAATTGACAAGATTGGAAGAAGACAAAGATATCGTGGATCAAGAAACTGTAAATACGGTAGCAATGCAATCATTTATAAGATACTGAAATATCAAATGCATTGTTGCAATGTCGTTTGCAATTTTATGGCTTACAAATTTAAAGAACAAGAAGTGTTTTAGGTTATTTCAACGCCTAAAATAAAAATCAGTTTGTATTTCAATCAATTTCCTGTTATTCAAAAATTTCAGTTGGGAAAAATATAGGATAAATATGGATTTTTAAGACCAATGTTAATGAAAGAAACTATGCAAGAAAATGAATACATTTTATTTATAATTGATATTAGGGGGGTTGTTGAGAAGGTGTATTATGTGCTATATAAATCCAGCTACTGTTATCATTAAAATGGGGTGGCATACCTTCAAGATGTTGTTATGTTCTAGAATCTTCTTGAGGCTAGAGTCTCCTTTGAGAAGCTGAGGATTCTTGAAAGCATCGAAAAGGAAAGCTCTCCCGTCCGAAGTCGAGATCTGAACAAGAGTCAGGCTGCCTTTCGGTTTCCCTTATACATAAACAAAACAACGCAGACGTTTGATTTTTACCGCCCTCCGCCCGCAATATTCTCCATGGCTGATGTCTAAAAAAGGGCTAATTCCTAACTTAAACCAAGGTCTCTTCACCCCTGACCCTAAACCTATAGCCTAAAATTCTATCCATTATCAAGGCCAAAACCTACATCTTTGACGAAATAAAGACTTGGACACACTGTCATCGGGGCAAATGTCAGAACTATGTATTAGACTATCAGGTTTTTTAAACAAAATAACCCAATGACAATGTTAAATTTAGTTGATATGTAGATAATTTTTCCGACTTCATTATCTGTTTATTCATCATCTTTCAGAACTTACATTAGATTGAAATTATTGTAATTATGTATTACTTTGGGGCCATGCCCCCTCCCCACTTTTTGAAGCAGGGGCGGCGCTACGGGGGGGGGGCAGAGGGGGCGACCGCCCCACCTATGATATTTCAAGTCGTGAAAAAAGAAAAAAAAAGAAGAAAAAAGAAGAAAAGGAGGAAGAAAAGGTAAAGAAAAGGAAGAAAGAAGAAAGAGGAGTATTAAAAAGAGAGGTCTTAAACATATAACTCTATATTACCCCTGTTATTTAATGGAGAAAAAATATGACGTCATCTTTAGGTCGTCTTGCCCCTCCTATCAAAATACCCTGGCGCCGCCCCTGTTTTGAAGATAGGCGAATGTCCCCCCCCCCCCCCACCTTTTTGAATAACCTTTATTTATTTTTATTTTTTTTGCTTGTCAGAGAATTTTGGAGGAAAACTAGACCCCCCACATGTGATGTGATAACCTTTTTTTTTTTTGGTTGTTAGAAAAAAATTTCAGACATTTTCGGACAGGTATAAAAGTTAAATCATATGGTGACCCCCCCCCCCCCCCTACCCCGAATTTCAAAATGGATTTGCGCCACTGCTTTGTCATGGTCGTGAAACAGCAATTATTTACTTACCCAGTTTAACACCTTCACAGTCCAGTCCAATTACAACAGTCTCCCTTTTTGACTTAACCAGGATCGGCTCAAGAACTCGCTTACATTCCTCCATAGATTCGATGACATGAGTTCGACTTAGCACGTCTTTAATGAAGAAATATAAAAGAAAGTTATCTTTGGGCAGGATAGGCATATAAAGTTCCAAATCTCTCAGGGTTGAGATTAATCATACCGCGCAAAAAAATCGATGTGCGCATGCGCGACTCGGAGTATCTCTCCGTCCTGTTTGATTTCAGGACGGTTCTCGGGCGAAATAGCGTCCGGTCTAAAGTGGGGACGGGAAGCCGAACACTGCTGTGCGTCGCCCTCCACTTTTTCGTAACTTGATCGAAAAACAAGACGGAGAGAGTGCGAGGACCGTCACAGTCGGTTAACTCTCCCCGTCCTGTTGCTCTCCCGTCCCGTTTCGTAAGCCCCCTATTGCCGTCTTCTCTAAAACGTGAACCTCGCTTCACCTGCTTTGTATGCAGTTAATAGTTAAAAGTTTGCGCCATTACCCTGCTCCTATTCAAAAGAACTCATGCTCCAGTGCACTGAACACTGCAGTAAAGCCTTGCTGCACTTCCCACCGCTGCCGCCATGTTATGCGGTTCATTACGTAGTATTCTAGACTGGAACAGCAGAGAACATGCATATATTTTGAATATGTGAGGAAAGTAGGACTATTTATTAAAAAGCATGAGTGAGTCTTCTAACTGAATGTATATTATAGTCTGATGACAGTTGTATAAATCACATAAACAGAATACTGTTAAGCCTGCTCACACGAGGCGTCATATGGTGACGTTATGACCGCGTCAGTGACTGCTACCGTCTTTTCCCCTCTTTACGCATTTTACACTTAAAACGAATAGAGTTTTTTCTTTATGAACTTGCTAATATTTTCTTCTGGCTTGGTTGAAGTTGCAGACTGGCCCACTTACCTTTATAATCAACTGGCTCGCCACTAGTAGATCCAGAAGCAGCCTGGAGAGTAGTTTTGCTACTCTTCTTTGCAGTGCTAGGAGGATAGATTTCCAAGGCTTTCTTGGAAATAACTGCGTTGAAAACCTCTTCGTTAAACCCGGAATATCGGTGCACTTTAGTTCCCGAGGTGGTGAAGTACTGGGGCTGACTTCTGATAAATCTCTTGAGATCATCCACTGTCGCTAAATACTGATGGATATTCGGGATGTCTTTGACCTTGAAACTTGACTTGACGAGAGGGAGAAGCTTAGACAGACTGGTGTTGTTGAGCGTGGATGTGATTTCGAGGAGTGCAGAGATGATCCGTCCTATGGCTTCCCTTGGCAGGCCACTGGAGGTACCACTTTCTGCAAAATGCCGTTCGGGAACGTTGTATTGAGCTGGTTGCGGCGCTGTCTCAATGTCCTTCTTGAAGAACTTAACCTCCCATTGACAGTTCATCTTCACTTCCTGCCGGGCATGTAGTGCAGGAATCTTCGACAGGGCCCCATCCGACATCGGGATGACTCTCACAATAAGTCTTTCATTGTTTTCAAGAATCTCACGAAGATCGGCAATGTTCGCACCAACTATTTTCCGAGCAGACGATATATCGAGGCGAGCAATTCCAGGCCGACCCGATACCGATACATTGGCGTAATTTCTACCAATTTGCACAATGCAAGCAGACAATTCCTCCTTGTTTGCCATATTGCCTTCTACCTTTTCTGTAGATAAAAAATATTCGCAAAATGTATGTGATATGTCACGGCTTTGCTACAGTGTTATATAGAACTGCTAATCTCTTACTCAAGCAGATTGGGGAAAACCCATTCCTTATCTCATATAGACTGTAAAACAATACGATATAAAAGACAAATATTATTAATTTTCAAATTTATTCTTGATTTAAAAAAAAAGAAGAAAGACGATGTTTTCCGTCTTTTATTTTTAAGTTATATTAATATGTGCATCTACTTTCGAATAAGTTCAGGGATAAGTTTTTCATTTTAAAGAGAAAAAAGAAACAAACAGAAAATCCTATATTCTGTAAATTGGTGCGAAAGGACGCCGACAACTATGTCGCAATACCCCTTATGGTATCTGCGTTTAGTTAATGTATAATGAAATACCTCTTTCCCTCTTTCTCTATCAGATTTGGCGAACATGATTATTTGCGATTATCACTACGTAAATCTTGTTCATGTGTTTTTCGTTCGTTTTGACAGCTTAATATAGTTGCAGTGCTATTTTATTTTAATTACCCCCTTTAAAATGTTATCTTTATTAATGTAGTTTTCAACAATAAAAGAACGTTTACCCTTTATTAGATGATATAAAGGGTCTGAATATGCAGAACATATTCAAGGAGTGTCTCAGAGACAACAAAAGCTTCTCTTTTTTCAAACCTTAAGTTTATATATAGGTCATATTTTTTTTTTTAGCAGTAGTGATATTTATTACGTAGCAGAATGTTTGTAGTTTAATCCATTGCCTACGGGAAACAGGTGGCTCCTGTATTAAAGGAAAATCCAACCTTAATAGAAAGTTGCTTTGAAAGAAAGAGGAAAAATCAGAGAAACAGATTGATGAAAGTTTGAACGAAATCAGTCAAGCAATAAGAAAGTTATGAATTTTTGAAAGTTGTAATCACTATGCTTATGGGAATTTCAAATTGACCGAATAGGTAATGTCACTGTGATGTAGCTGTGGACAACTCCCTCATTCGCTCTAACACACAAAATGACTGAAATGTCACTTATTTTCAAAATGCATTACTCAGCAGGATCTTTTCATTCATGAAGACCTATGACGATATGCTATCTCCAATATATTTTGAGTACAGCCCCGAGGGTAAAAGCGGCTCGAAGAAAACCGCAAATTAATAATATTTTTATGTACGACAAATGGGAGAGCTTGTTCACAAAAATGTCACAATTGACTCACCAAATTGCCAATTTGAGATTCGCATAGATGTAGTGATCTCACTTTTCAAACATCCATAACTTTCTTAGTCCTTGTCCGATTTCTTTCAAACTTTCACTATCTTTCTTATTTTTCTGCTTTCACACAAATCATCTTATTACCAAGGTTGGATTGCCCTTTAAGCCTATAGGAAAGAGAGAATTCAGTAGTCAACAGGTTAACTACTTGACCTTGACATTTGCAATGTATTCAGTGGGGTTTTTTTATTCATGTGGTTTTCCCCAGCAACTGGCGAAACACAAAGGTAACGATTTATGATTATGGAAATGTAAATGAGCAAAACATATTTTAGACGATATACCATTTCTACTACTCTGTAGCCCTTGCAAATAATAACAATGATAATAAAAATAGTTTTAAAAAACTGATACTTCTACTACTACTTCTACAACTACTACTAACTAATACTACTATACTACTACTAATACTACTACTACTACTTGTAATAGTAACAATACTTTTAATACTAGTAATAATAATAATAGTAATAATAACAATAATAATAATAATTATGATAAACGTTTTGTAGGCTCATAGAAAGTATTATGATTGAATGGCTTTATTTGGTCTTGTGCTACTTGACTTGATTTATCTCTGATTGATTTTTCCCCCCTCTGGAAGCATTTCAAACAATCCGACAAGATAGTCTTAACACAATGTATACATAACCGAAGGTGATATTTTTTTGCAGCCCTGGCAGTTCTTAGCACGGTCAGAACGCACCGTGCTTTACCTTATTTGAATACACCATTGTGTGTGTGTATATATATATATATATATATATATATATATATATATATATAAAATATACACAATGGTGTATTCAAATATTACTGTAGGTTTTTACAGTAAATTACTGGCAACCCAGCTGCACAGTAAAATATTGCATCATTTACAGTTAAATACTGTATTTTTACAGTTATATACCGCTGTTTACTGTTCATTACCGTGAAAAATACAGTAATCTACTGTGTAGCGGGTTGCCAGTAATTTACTGTAAATACCTACAGTAATTTTTTTACAGTGTATATATGAAACAATGTGAAAACGGTGCTTAGGTACTAACTTAAAAGGTAAAATGAAGTAGTACATAAAGAGGGTTGATTTTTAATTCTTTTAATATAATATTTAATTTGAGTAAAAGTTTTCAATTTCTTTTCTTTATTTAAATGTGTCCGGGGGAAGGGATAGACACACTTATTTCAATACTCACTCTCTCTCACTCTCTCCAACTCTCTTTCTTCATCTCCTTCGCTCTGTGTCTCTTTTTTCTTCTTTCTCCCTTTTTAGGCCATGGTTTCTTTGATACTCATTACAGAAACATATCTTAAACGAAAAACTATATACAATTATGTTATAAAGATTATACGACTATTTGATTAAAAAATAATAAAAAAAAGGGGCGTCGCTAGAACATTTTGAATGGGGAGGGGGTGTGACACAATGTCGCACCTTTTATTTGCTTCTTAAACGTGTGCGAGTAAACTGACAATGGAGGTATGGAAACTCGGCCAAAGGGCAGGCAGAATACAGGGGATCGCTCAACCGGGGGGAGGGGTTGTCATACCGCGGCATTGCAATAAAATAATATGCTCTTTCGCATTCTCAACCACCCACCCCCTTCCAAAAACGTTCCGCGGCCCGTAGAATATACCGGTGTTTGTGTTATAAACTACAAGCTCACATTGCATTGGCTACTGCATACATGTATCAGTCATTAATCAAATATCATTTCTAATCTAGTGCAGCTGGATGATAAGCTGAGAAGCTTTACAGGCATACTGTGAACACTGTCCCATAGCAGTAGCGCTCTTTATCACATAACAGATTGTTTGTAATTTAACTACTGGACCTTGACCTTTATCCATGTATTCAGCGGGTTTTTCCATGTGGTTTTCACAACCAATTCGTGAAACGGTGGGGTGACGGCGGCGCATTAAGAAATATATTTAATAATAGCAGTAATAATGATAATAATAATAGTAATGATAATGTAAATAATAATAATAATAATAATGTAGATAATAATAATAATAATATAAATACTGATAATAACAATAATAATGATAACAAAAACCACAATTAAGAATAAAATAATACTAGCAATATTATTATTAATAATAATAGTAATGATAATGTAAATAATAATAATAATAATGTAGATAATAATAATAATAATAATAATAATATAAATACTGATAATAACAATGATAATGATAACAAAAACCAAAATTAAGAATCAAATAATACTAGCAATATTATTATTAATAATAATAATAATATCAGTGATAATAACAACAATAATAACAATGATAATAATAATAACAGAAATAATAGTATTAAATTGTGATAATGATAATGATAATGATAACATCAATGATAATAATAAATTAAGATAACAATAATAATGATAATAATAATAGTAGTAGTAGTAATAATAATAATAATAATAATAATAATAATGATAACAATAAAAGACCTACGTTTAGTTTAGTTCATATTAAGTATTGTGATTTGAAGGTGCTTTGTTTGTTGTTGTGCAACCTGACTGATTTCTTTTATTTCACTGGAAGCATTTGAAAAAATCTGACAAACCAGCCTTAACACAACTTATCCACAACCGAGGGTGAAAAGTCTGAAAAGGGGGGTGTATGTTTTTTTTTTTTTTTTTTTTTTTTTTTTTTTGCCGCCCTGGCGGTTCTGAGCACGGTCAGACCATGGCGCTTTACCCTAATTGACTACAGCATATAAATGAAACAATTTCATGAATGTGGATACGCTGAAGGGTTCTTAAGGTTACTTGGGTTGTAATGTAAAAGGTCAAATGAAATAGCACTAATCATAATTTATTTAATGTAATATACGTTTTGAGTAAAAAAATTAATATTTCTTCCTAATTTTTTTTTTTCTAATTTTATTTTTTGCGTGTGAAAAGGAATTGTCACACACAATTCGATACTCTCTCTCCCTCTCTCTTCCTCTATAACTCTAGATAACAAAAGATAAGTTCTGTAAATTCATCACCAATTTTTGTTCTATATCGCATTGAATAATCAATGAAAAAATCAATATGGAGATCAAAATAATAAAGAAAAGAGAGAAACAGACGAGAAATATTTCTTAAAATTGTTCGTTTCCACGTGTTTGCCTAGCTTTAAAAATAATTTTACAAATTTCTGGAAGTTTTTTTTTTCTCTCCGTCTGAATCCTTGATAAAGAACCTGGTGGATGTTAACCGCTATTACGTAATCATCAACAAAAATGCTATTGACGTAATATTGTCACTTTTTAGACCCATGCATATACAAAGCATGTGGATATCTAAACGGAAAAATTTTGTTAACGGCCTCTGCTAAGACTACGGCCAGGCCAAGCTTACGGTAATGGGGGAGGGAGGGGGGGGGGGGGGGGGGGGGGGGGAGGTGTTGGACCAATTTTGCAACAAGAAAAAAAAAATGAATTTTCAGATTTCAAATTTGCATAACAGTTGTCGGATTTTCAAATTTGCCGACAGATGTTCACCTTTCTTCCCCATCAAGCAATATTTTTTTTGAAAAATAGTATAAGTAATCAGTTAATACCCCCCCCCCCTCACATCCCCGCCCCCTCTAGCTATACCCTGACTACGTCTGGCTTCAGGGATCCCTCTATTCTCTCCTACATACATGTGTTGGTGGAGAGTCAAAATATGTTATAAGACTCCTCCAACTAGACAGATTTTGCTGTCTACAGTGGATCCCAGAAAAAAGTTAACAGTTGGAAAAAGTCTACCCAAATAAATATTTCAAACTGTTCTAAGGAAATTTTAATACCTGTGGATAGTTTTGGGTCCGCTCGCTATTCATAAGGACCGCTATTCATTTAACACGCGTTATGAATAGCGGTCCTTATGAATAGCTATGAATAGTGGTCCTTATGAATGGAGGTCCTTATGATTAGCGAAGAAATTTGTCTATGGTTTGCTCGCTGTTTAGAAGGACCGCTATTTATACAAATCCGCTATTCATTTAGTCACGCGTTATGGATAGCGGTCCTTATGAATAAGTGGTCCTTATGAATAGCGGTCCTTCTGGCTAGCGAGGTTACCCCAATACTATAGGGTCTCTTCTATCAGATGACACCAAAATATCAACCAATATTCTACACTTTAGTGAGCAAAAGCCAATTTTGTGAAAAGGTGCAAAACCCAGACTTGACAAGAATTGATATTGGCTCTGGCTTGTATCAGCCAAGCTGACTCGTGAAAAGGCTTATAGACATTTCTATATTCTGGTCATAAAAGGCAATTCATGATATAAAAGACTTTGTTCTTTGTATGTCCTTACACATGTAGCCCTTTAACATTTTTTGCTTGAGTGAACAATTAACTACTTTGTTAAGCCCCTTTCACAATTGGTCTGCGACCAGTTTGCGACCGCCTGCAACAGATTTTTCGGGGTGTTGCACGACCGATCGCTTGGTGTCTTGCGACCACTCGCAGTCGTTGCAGGCGGTCGCACGAACCTGAGGCGGTCGTGACCATAGACAAATTAAATAGTATAGACGAAAAGGTAGCACGCGCGGATTTGCCTCATTTGCATATAAGCTACAGCGTCACCATTTAATCTAAGCGTATTTAAGCGTATTTAGGCTCCGCCCCCTGAGAGACATTTCATATCTCCCGAAGCCCCCATTAGCATAAAAATCCGATTTCACTTCATGCATTATTTATTTTTGCTTTGCGTATCCCGACAATATTCAGCTCTGATTGGACCTTACCTCATGAATATTACAATTATCCAAAATAATTAATCGACAACAAATATGACCTTTTTCGTCACTTCCGCTGTGTGTAAAGTCAATGTAATGACGTCACCCGCAGGAAGTGTGAATTTCTTGTGAAAAGTTTACCGGTGAGTACAACTATAATTACGCTTAAATTTCATAAATAGAATAACAATCATATGAATTACTACCAAAGTGAGGGATCTCCTGGAATTTCTGTACATTTTGAAAGTATTTGAAAGTACTGTATGCTATGAAAATATGGGCAATCTGTTGTCAAACTTTCATTACATTTTCTATCGTTCTGAGCTTATGTTTCAGCTCGATTGCCATTACCACCCCTGCCACTCTTGACAGCTTACCGGGAGTTTCGGGCGGGACCGTGTCATAAAATCAAATACATTACCAGACAATTTCATCCCCATCAATGTAAATGACAGTGATCCAAACTAACTGTTGGAACACATAATTTCAAAACTTAGTCGGAAAAATATCTAATATGACTCTAATGTGACATTAACATATTAACTATAGGACCAGGTGGCTTGTCGAGATTAATTTAGTTTTTCAAGCTCTGGTGTGAAGATTTCAGCAGTTCGCAAGTTCCATGATTTTGATTTATGTCTAAGTTAGAGTAGAATGTAACTTAGACCTATCGTAGATCTGCATTTCAAAAATTCTTTGGCAAATCGGTTATCTCAGTTAGATGTAGACATAGAGTCTAGATCTAGTTAAGCTATAGATCTGACAGACCTAACAAGTTAGTCTGGAATAGATGTAGGCCTAGACCTCTGTTATCTAACTTACACAAAGATCTGACTGTTAGTGTTACTTGTTAGATGTAAGCCTACTGAGGATTTTTTTTTTTTTTTTTTTTTTTGGAGGGGTTATTTTTTTGTAGGGCCTATATATCATTGGTTATTTATTTATATATATTGGGAGGGAGGGGGGCATGCGAGGCCTAGCCAGTCATTGACGTAGGCCTAGGTCTTGTCTTGGCAAGTCCTAGAATCTACATAACATAGACTAGATCTGATCTAGACTCCTACTCGGTGGTCTAAGTCTAGATCTTTTCTAGATCTAGATCTAGATCTAGTCTAACGTACATGTAGATCTAGATCTAATCGTAACAGTTAGACATAGTCCTAGACACTAGAGTCTAGGGCAAAGCACATTACTAGCCTAATGGAAGAAAGCCTGGTCAGTGATTGAATTATGAATGGGGAGGGGGGGGGGTCCTGGTCTAGTTTTTACTCTAGTTCTGCCCGATTCAACTCATTGTAATGTTAAAATGAATAAACCTCTATAGGTCTAGTGTTGTTAGCTTTTAGCCAATTAAACGAAAAGTTAAAGTTTGATTGAATTTGAAAACGAACTTTAGGAGAAGTCGGGACATGCATGTTTTTTTGTTTTTTTGTTTGTTTTTTTTTGGGGGGGGGGGTGTTTTGGTTTGTTTTGTTTGTTTTTGTTGTTTTTTTTACTTAGTGTAGCAGGGAAGGAAATCAAAATCAAATGGGCTAGTCATTTTCATTTTTAGGCAGGACCAAAAATATTGTTGAAAGGTAATAAAGAGAATCACCATCAATTATCATTTTCAATTTTTTTTTCTTTTTCAGATGGACATGAAATGAAGAATATATGCAGACCTACCAAGTGTTTTGTTCTACATGTATCTACCCATCAACGCATGGCTGAACGTACTACTACCACTAACTATTGAAGATGACGGTGAAGTGCAATGTAAATCTGCTAAGATGCCACTTTATTTTCATTTTCCTGATTGCATGACAGGTATAGTAGTTCTAGTTCTAGAGCTCTAATCTTGGAAATCAATTAAAGTGGCAGCTCCTTGGTTATTTCAATGGGACTGTTAAGATCCAGTTGAGGAGTTACAGATTTTAAAGATGGAATGATAGATTGACCTAATACTTATAGTATCAAGGATAGATGTATGTTATCCGAAGTATATAATAAATATAAGAGGGTTTTATGGGATCTAAAAGGTGTTGACAAGTAAATACATTATGTTATTTCCTTTGAGAGTGTTCTTCAACCCTTTTCAATAATACATGTACACAAACAATAGCAAGTAGAATATCAAATGAAAAAAAATTATGTACTTAAATTTATTTTGAAATATTTCTGAAGAAAGACATTGCAATTTCAGATAGAATCTGTGAAAGGAATCTATGTCTTACTTGTATTCTCTTTGAGAATCAATGAGACCAGCATGAATGGAGTATAAATACTTATTGTGTGATGTATGAACTATTTTATTTTTCCAGGATGATGCTTCTCTTCTTCAGTAACAATAGATGCTGAAGGCATATATCCCACTTTGAGTAAAGACAATTTAGAGAGGAAGAAAGAACTACCGACTTGCTGAAGTTAAGAGAGGTAGGCTCAGCTGTATGAATAAGTTTCTTTGTATACACTCCCACAACTGAGGTACTAAAGGATGTCCTTGGTTCATTTACAAAGATAGATTTTGTAAAGGGGGTGGGGGCACAAATCTCAGAAGAAGAAGAAAAAAAAAGGGGGTTGTCAGATTTGTTGGGTCCAGTTTTCCTTCAAAATTCTCTGACAAGCAAAAAAAAAAAGAAGAAAAAAAAAAGAAAGAAGCTTATTATTTCAAGTGGGGGGGGGGGGGGCACAATTTTAAAAAGAGAGGCCACAATGTACACTGCTCTTTGAAAAGGGAGGAGGCCGGAAGTGCCCCCCCCCCCCAAACTGCCACTGTGTTCATTGATTTGCATATCATGTGATTTCAACGTGATTAATTCCATTCTTTTCTCATTTCATTCAACAGACATGCATGGAGTTTAACTTGACCTCTTCATCTTTGATGGCTGCTACAACAGATCAAATCCTTCGTATTCCGGAGAGTCTGAAGTGTAACAAGCTCATTTAAGGGAAAAGGATACTGAATCTAAAGCTTTTCACATGTGACACCTTCACCCGCCCCTCCACATGTCACTTTATAAATTCTAATACAGCCAATTCTTTCATGTAGATGTATTTAGCTCATTAGGCCTATTGAGTTGAGGGTTTCCTTTTCGAGATGGCCTAGGGACATTGCCTGGCCCCTAATGTTTATGATAATAATAATAATAATAATAATACTGATAGCAATAATAGAACAGTTCTTATATTTCGTATAATACCTTTGAAAAAGGTCTCAATGCACTGAGGAAAGGGTGAGAAAGAGAAACAAGTAGGAAACCTGCCGGAAATGTTATAATTATATTAATCAGTTGAATGAGTATGTTTTTAGTGCAGATTTGAATTGCCCTACTGTATTAGCTTGTCTTACATTACTGAAGTGATTGCCAGGCCCAATGAGGTAATGCTTTGATCCATTGTGCATCTCAACAAATGTAAAAAAAAAAAAAATTAATCCCATGAACTGATCTTATATATGATGATTGAAATTATCAATTTGGGAAAGTCTGTAATACTGTTTATATGATATAAAACTAAATGTAAAAAACAATCAGTATTGAGAAATTGAAAAAAACCAGGTTAGTTCATCTAGCTCTAGAGCCTTACGTGTATGTAGAGAAAATTAACATAACCATCTTTCATTTTCAAGTAAAATAATTATGCCCTTGGTATGTGTGGATCAAATTTCAACCAACAATCTTTAAGACTCTGAAATGTACATTAGTTGGTCATCGTTTCAATGCAGACTTTGTGGTTTTGGAGTTAGGGCACTACTGTAGCTTGGGGGGGGGGGGGCAGAGGGGCAGACTGCCACCTGACAACTCTTGACGAAAAAAAAAAGGTTATCGGGTTCATAAAAATTTCTCTGTGGTGGATTTAGGGAGGGAGGCAATTCCAGCCCGTGCCCCCCCCCCTTTTTGAAAGAACAGTATACATTGTGCCCCCTCCTTTTTTATTTTTATTTTTATTGTGCCCCCTTTCAGAACTTCTTTTGTTTGTTTGTCAGAGAATTATGGAGGAAAACTGGACCCCATGAAATCATGAAATCAACCCCCCCCCCCCCCCCCACTGAGCGACTTTTGGAGGGCTTGCTACAAGAAAAAAATACGAATCTCCATTCAAGCAGTTCCCTTAAGTTGACAGACCTGCATTTGTGTGCCCCCCCCCCCCCCTTAGAAAATCTTGCATACTGCACTGAGTTAGGGTAAATTTGTTATGAAAAATCCTGATGATTTCATCAGGATTTTCAAGTATTCTATGTTGCATAAGTCATCATTTTATAAACTCCCCGAAGTATAACAGGAACCTATAATGTGTTCACAAATTCCAAATAAATCAACAAATGCAATAAGATTTAAAGATGTAATACTTCCATGTAGGAGGTGAGGTCATTTGATTTTAATAATTCATTTGTGATGAAAATGTACTTTTTGTTCGTGTAGGGCATTATATGATTTATTTCTATAAAAGTTTAGAATAATATTTATAGGGCCCTTTCATATTAGTAGAACAAATACATTATAAATATACGTTGTGTTAAAAATAGTGGATGATGGAATACACAATTGAAAAAATGACATAGATGCAAGAAAAAGATGCAAAAAACATAAGGTAAAACAACAATCGGTTTGTGATCGAAGATAACATGTAGAGAAATAATCAAGCAGAAGGTGAGCAAATCTGTTTTAGATCGACTGGGCATCATAATTGTAGATTTCATCACATAAACTGCAAACATGGTAAATTACATTATTGTGAAAAGCTATGCAATTAAAATTGGTTTTATGAACATTCAACTAGCAGTAATCCAATAGTACATGTATTTCTTTTCTTTTTCTTTTTTTTTCAATGAATCAAATCTAACTGCAGATAGAGTGATGAAACAGGACATGAGGGAGAAATAGAGTGTGAGAGAGAAAGAGAGAGAGAGAGAGAGTTAAGAGATAATGAGAGAGATAACTTGTGAGATGATATGATAATGAGAAAGGCAACGATGTGAGATAGAGAGATGGGAAGAAAAAGGGGAAAAGAAAGTTTCCAATATTTCTCCCCCCCCCTTGCCGCATGAGTTAGTGATTCTTTTTAAGAGGGGGGGGGGGGGGAGAGAGAGAGCTGGTAAGTCTGGCCCTAGGGGTGGGGCCTGGAGTTCAATTCCAAGTTTGCTAAAGAAAAAAAAATCAACAACAAAAAAGAAAAATAATTACATTTTTTTTTTTTTAATTACTGTCAGAAGTTCCCACATATGGATTCGTTTCTTGTGACACAGCTTAACCAAGTTTGATTTCATATTTTTTTCAACAGTGAATTGAAGTACGGCACGTAGCTTCTCACTGTTTATCATTCTCACTGTTTATCATTTCAATTGTATTGTTGATTATTATAATTAATCAAAAATGGAAGGCACTGATTGGCCAATACTGGTAAGTCGTCAAAATCCATATCATGAATACATTAACATACATGAATAAATTAAGTGTACTTGACCTCTCTCAATGCGCATGCTCGGCGCTGACCCGCGTTTTTGTTTCTGTTGTATGAAGAGCATGTACGGATGTTGGGAGCATCTTAAGAAATGAATAATTCATAGTATGTTAATGGGCGCTTCGGGCGCGTTCAAATCGTGTTCAAATGTCTCTGACAAAATGGCGGAGCTTTAGGGGCCTGGTCGTGACTGGTCGCATCTGAACTTTGAACATGCTCAAAATCCAGACACGACCAGATGCGATCGATTCACTCGCATTAGGTCGTACGACCAGTCGTGCGATTCTCGTATGAGTGTTGCACAACGTTGCACTATTAGATGCGAGCGTTCGCACGACTCAATAGTCGCAGTGGGTGGGCTGCAGGTCGTGCAACACTCGCACGTGCGCTAGCGACCTATAGCGACCAGTCTTGCGAATGGGTGCGATTGTGCTAAGACCATGGGACTGTTGCACGACCGATCGCAGCACATCTTACAACGTTGTACTACCGTTGCACGACTGTATGAGACTGTATGCGACTATTCCTAGGGGGTATATATAGGGGGACTATGGAGATGATCCTCTGCAACAGGACCCTCCTCTAACCATTTTCCTTTCTTTGTAACTTTCTTCTTTGGCATCTTGAATATTAAGAAGGCCAACTTGAAAGTGACTACCGGTCAATTGTCGAGGGGGTTTTTATACCCCACGCCACTCGCACGAATACTCTCACGACCACTTGCACCGGTCTCATTCAATCGCACGAGCGATCGCATGGTCTCACATCCACTCGCACGACCATGCAATCGATCGTGCGACTATTGTGATTGGCGTCAAGCCACTCGCAATCACTCGTGCAACACTCGCATGTGAACGCAAGACCACTCGCACGAGCATATGCGAGCAAATGCGACTTACTCGTGCAACGGTCTCTTCTAGTCGTTTTTGTTTTACGACCGCTGTTGCATTTGTGAATGCCTTTCTGCGACCTGATGAGATCGATGGCGATTGAAGCCTGTTGCAGCCTGTCGTGCGACCAAATGGTCGCAAACGGTCGCAGATCAATTGTGAAAGGGGCTTAAAGCGTTTTAAAATGTTACTTTTGGTGAATCTTTTAATTTCACCTGGCTTGCTCACTCAGCCATAAAGTTTCGATGGGATATATCATGATATACAGTAAACAAAGTCTGTTCTTTCATAAATTGTCTTTTAATGATCAGAATATGACATTTCAAAGCTTTTCATGACTTTCAACTTTGCTGATACCAGCAAGAACATAAACAAACATTTTTCAAGTATGAATTTTGCACCCTTTCACAAAAAAATAGCTTCTGCTCACTCAAGCTTAAAATGTTGTGAGATATTTTGGTGTCATATGATAGAAGAGATCCTAAGCTTCCCACAGGTATGAACATTTCCTGAAAATATTTTGAAATATTTAAATGGAGATACTTTTTGCAACTGTCAATTTTAATCGGTTCTTAACTTCATTCATACCAGCCAGGACAAATACCAATTCTTGTCAAGTCACAAATTTACACCCTTTCACAAAAGTGGTTTTTGATCACTCGAGCTTAATAACTAGTCAGATTATTATTATTATTATTATTATTGCATAGGAGAGACCCTAAGCTGTCAACAGGAATGAAAATTTATGGAAAATATTCTGAAATATTGATTTTGGGAGACTTTTCCAACTGTTAACTTTTTGGGGGGGACGCACTGTATAATAATTATACAGTCTTATAATTATTATACTTATACTATTATACTATACTTTCTTAACCCTTTCAAGACAATTGACCACATTTTGTGGTTTGGCTTAGTAAGTTTTGATTCAGAGCTCTAAAAAATATACCAGATGTATGAGTAGAAAGAGCAAAAATTTCTGCACATGCTATGTCCATTTTTGTCACATGACCATAATTGCGTTTGATGTCAGGAATTTTAAAAAGGAGAATAAGCTTCAAAATCCTTAAATTGCAACACATTGAGAGATTCAAAATCATTGTTTTTCATCAAAATTGGCAATTTTTTCAACGTATCGATAAAATCACTAACCATGTTTATTGTTCTAAAGGACATTACACCTATTAGAACCATCTAGCACTAAAAGAAAAATATTATTGTTGCCAATTTGAAGAACGAAATGTGATCAATTTAGCCCTTGAATAATTCCTGTCCTGAAAGGGTTAAGATAAGAAAGTATGTTTATGAGAGCAATACAAGGCACATGCCAACTCTTGCACAACGAAGTATATTTTTCCCTTTCTATGTTGCAGCACACATTCGGCACTTAGATTAAGTGCTATATTTTTTCATCCTTTCACTCTTTAAAATTTTCAAGGTATGGTCTTGTTCGTAAGTGATGATCATCAACTTATGCTAAACGATATTGTTTGATTTTAATCTATAATGAGTCTGACACTGCAGACAGAATGATGTACATCTAATAGAACATCTTTGAAAATTTTCTTGAGTCGGAAAATTTAAATCATCCTTGTATTGTGTCACCGCTAGATTATTGTGTACGGGGAATCCCCCGTCATCGAGTGACAACGCAAGTAGCTTCGATGCAGCATACAGAATTATATTACGAAGCCATGCCCATGACACAGCCCATAATTTCATTCCGACTTTGGAACAGTGCAGGATCAAAGGAATATGGCAGACAAAGATGAATTGTCGGGTCGCATTGTGCGAATCGACAAAAATTTTGCTAATATAGCGGTATCGGGTCGGTCAGGAAATGCCCGCCTTGACACGTCGTGTGCTCGTCGAGTCACGGGTTCATACATCGCTGATCTCCGCAACATTCTTGAAAACAATGCTCGACTTAAGGTTCGAATTGTTCCCATGTCTGAGGAGATTCTGTCGAAGATTCCTGTACAGTTTCGACAGACGGTGAGGAGAAATGCCCAGTGGGAAGTGAAGTTCTTCAGGAAAGACATCGAACCAGCGCCGCAACCCTTTCAATTCAATGTCCCCGAGCGACATTTTAAAGACAGGAGCAACTCCACTGGTGTGCCACGGGACACCATCGGCAGGATCATCTCAGCGCTTCTACAGATCATGACTATGATCAATGACATGAGTCTGTCGAAGCTTCTCCCTCTTGTGAAATCACATTTCAAGGTTAAGGAGATCCTTGGTCTTGATCAGTATTTGGAGACAAAAGCTGATCTTGAAAGAGTAATCCGAAGTTTTCCTCAATATTCACGATTTCATCAAGAAAGGTGAAGCGCTGTTGTGGGTTTAGCGAGGATGTTTTCAAGCAGCATTACCAAGAGAGCCCTAGATTTATACCCTTCTAGCAATGCAGGGAAGACTAGCAAACAGACCACACCGGCAGCTGCGGGATCGGCTGTTAGTGATCCTGTTGATTTGAAAGGTTTATTTTTTAATCAAATTTTTACAAGACATTTCATTAAACGATGCCCTTTAATTTTTT